>JAKCPB010000655.1:0-89245 GCA_021442155.1 Cymbidium sinense
AGCCCAGGCTCAGCATGGTTCTGGGCCCATAGCTCCAGTATTTGTGGTTTTTTTAAAAAAAACATTACAAACCGTAAGTTTAGTTTATTTTAGTTTTATTTTTATTTTTTTTTATTTATTTTAGTTTATTTTATTATTATCTTTGGTTTTATTTTTTATTTTTTAGTTTCTTATTTTATATCCAATATTTTTTAGTTTAGGTTTTTATTTTATTTTATATTTTAGGTTTAAGTTTGTATGTTTATTTTTTCCTAGTTTTAATTTAATTTTATTTTTAGGTTTAGGTTTTATTTTTTATTATTATGTTTAGGTTTTCATTTTTATTTCATTTTGAGGTTTAGATTTGTGTTGTTATTTTTTGGTTTATTTGTTTTATTTTTTAGTTTTAGCTTAGGGTTATTTTTAATTTATTTTATTTTATTTATTTTAGATTTTGGTTTATGTTTTATTTATTTTAGTTAAGTTTATCTTGGTTAGGTTTATGTTTATTTTATTTTGTTTATTTAATTTTTATTTTAGGTTTAGGGTTTATGTGTTATTTTTTATTTATTTTTAGGTTTATCATTTAGGTTTAGGTTTTTATTTAGTTCTTATTTAATTTTAACTTAGGTTTATTATATTTTTATTTTAGATTTATCTTTTATTATATTTAGGTTTTTTACTTTTAGGTTTATTTTATTTTTATTAAGTTAGGTTTTATTTATTTTATTTTATTATAGTTTTCTTTTATTTTATTTTATTTTCTTTTAGGTTTAGGTTTAGCCACGCTAATGTTTTAGTTTAGGTTTTAGTTTATTTTATTTTATTTTATTATTTAGGTTTAGGGCATGTGGTTTTAACCATGGTTTAGTTTTTGACTAGGGTTTAGGTTTAGGGTTTAGTGTATTTTAGGCTCAGGTGGCCTTGTGCCTAGGGTTTGCTCAGGGTTTTGTAGGGTTTTTATAAGTAGCCCAGTTTGCTCAGGCTCAGTGGTCAGTTTTTGATTTAGGGCCTTGTGGTCAGGGTTTAGAGTTTAGGGTTATGGCTCAGGTTTGTGGTTCGGTTATAGGTTTAGGGTTTAGGGAGTTTGAGGTTTTTATTTTATTTTTTTAATTAAGTAAACCAGCAGCTTTATTTTAGTTTAATTTTTAGTTATTTTAGTTTGTTTTATTTTTTTTTAGGTTTATTTTTATTTATTTTAGTTTAGGTTCATTATTTTAGTTATTTTTTAGGTTTAGGTTTAAGTTTATTTATGAGTTTAGTTTTATTTTAATTTTATTTTCTAGTTTTATGTTTTATGCTTTATTTTTAGGTTTAGGTTAAGGTTTATATTTTATTTTTTTAGGTTTAGGTTTAGGTTTTAGGCTTTTATTTTAGGTTTATTTTTAGGTTTTATTTCTTAATTTAAGGTTTAGGGTTTTTTTAAAAGAAAATTAAGTAAACTGGTAGGTTTATGTTTATTTAGTTTATTTTTTATTTATTTTAGATTATTTTATTTTTTATTTTTATTTAGGTTTATTTTTATTTATATTTAGTTTAGTTTATTTATATTAAGTTTATTTATTTTAATTTAGGTTAATTTTTCATTTTTGTTTATTTTTTAGGTTTAGGTTTGTTTTTTAGTTAGTTTATATTTTATTTTATTTTTTGGTTTAAGTTTTTTTATAATTAAGATTAGGTTTAGTTTTTTATTTTATTTTCTTAGCTTTAGGTTTAAAGTTATTATTTTAGGTTTATTTTTAGGTTTTATTTTTTGTTTTAAGTTTATTTTTAATTTATCTTATTTTATTCAGCTTTAAGTTTAGTTTATTTTAGGTTTAGGTTTAGGTTTTACTTATTTTAGTTTAGTTTATTTTATTTGGGTTTAGTTTATTTTATTTTGTTAATTTTATTTATATTTTAGTTTTAAGTTTTATTTATGTTTGTATATATTATTTATCTAGGTTTCATTTTAAGATTATATTTTAGGTTTAGGTTTTATTTAGTTTATATTTTATTTATCTTATGCTTATTTTATTTTAATTTAGTTTAGTTTTATTTTACTTTTTTTTAATTTTAGTTTAGTTTTATGTAAGTTCCATTTTATTTTGATTTTCATTTTTATTTTATTTTATTATCAGTTTAGGTTTTGATTTAGTTTATGTTTAAGATCAGGTTTAGTTTATTTTTTATCTTTATTTATTATTTTATATGTTTAAGTTTGAGCTCAGCTCATTTTGTGTGTCAGTGTAGGGTCAGTGGTGCTGTCAGACGTTTTTGTGGCTCAGGATTGTGGCTCAGTCTGGCTAGGTTAGCCTCAGTGGTTAGCCCAGGTTTGCCAAGGCTCAAAGCCTGAGAGAGGGGTTAGTGGCTCAGCTGTGGTTTATGGCTCATATGGCCTTAGTTTTGGGGAAAGATTTAGTGCCTATGGTTTTGTATTTAGCCTTAGGTCTAATGATTAGGATCTAGTGCTCATTTAGTTTGCCTAATGTTAGTTTGGCCTAGCGTTTAGGTTTTGTGGACTGAAGTTTTTTTCCATTTTTTATTTTTTAAAATTTTAAAATTTTACCTAAGCAAACCCCAGTAGGCCTGGGTTTATTTAGTTTATTTTATTTTTTTATTTTACCATATTAAGTTTTGATATTTTATTTTTTTAGGTTTAGGGCTTGCCAATGTTTAGCTCAGTTTTAGATCATTTTATTATCTTTTATATTTTTAATTGTGGCATGGGCTCACGCCCATGGTAGTTTTGATTAGGGCTCAGTTCAGTGGCTCAGAGCCTAGGGGCTCAGGGCCTAGGGCCTAGTGCCTAGGGCTCAGGTTTTAGCCTAGTGGCTCAGGTATGCAGGTCTTGGTTGCCTTTATAATGGAGTCTGGGCTCAGTTTGTGGCTTGTGTGGTTAGATTTGGCTTTGTGGTTTTAGTTTCTGTTTAATTTTATTTGTTAGTTTTCTGTTTAGTGGTTTCAGGTTATTTAGTCTGAGGTATTTTATCTTTAATTAAGAACCCAGAGCCATTTAATTTATTTTTTAGTTATTAGTTTGTCTTTATTTTGTTTTAGGTTTATTTTATTTATCTTTATTTAGGTTTATCTAGTTATTTTTAGTTTAGGTTTAAGTTTATTTATGAGTTTAGTTTTATTTATTTTATTTCTAGTTTAGTTTATTTTTATTTTAGTAGGTGTATATTTTAAGGTTAGGTTTAGGTTTATTTTAGGTTTATTTTAGGTTTTATTTCTTTTAAGGTTTAGGGTTTTAAAAGAAAAAGAAACCAGTTTATGTTTATTTCGCTTATTTTTATTTATTTTTTAGATTATTTTATTTTTATTTTATTTAGGTTTATTTTATTTATATTTAGTTTAGTTTATTTATATTATGTTTTATTTATTTTAATTTTGGTTAATTTTTCATTTTGTTTATTTTTTTAGGTTTTATTTGTTTTAGTTAGTTTATATTTTATTTTATTTTTTTTTTAGGTTTAAGTTTTATTTTATAATTAGGATTAGTTTATTTTTTTATTTTATTTTCTTAGCTTTTGTTTTAGGTTATTATTTTAGGTTTATTTTAGGTTTTATTTTTAGTTTAGCCAGTTTATTTTAGTTTATTTTATTTTATTCTTAAAGTTAGTTTATTTATTTAGTAGTTTAGTTTACTTATTTTAGTTTAGTTTATTAGTTTGGGTTTAGGTTTATTTTATTTTGTTAATTTTATTTGTATTTTAGTTTTAGGTTTTATTTATGTTTTAGGTTTAGTTGTTATATTTTATTTATTTTTAGGTTTCATTTTTAAGATTATATTTTAGGTTTAGGTTTTTATTTAGTATTTATTTTACTTTATCTTATGCTTATTTTATTTTTAATTTAGGTTTAGTTTTTATTTTATTTTGGTTTTTTATTTTAATTTTAGTTTAGTTTTATGTATAGGTTTAATTTTAATTATTTTTTTACTTAGTTTTCATTTTATTTTATATTATTAGGTTTAGGTTTTGATTTAGTTTTATGTTTAAGATCAGTTTAGTTTAGTTTTATTTTTCTTTATCTTTTATTTTTATTAAGTTAGTTCAGCTAGGTTTAGGCAGGTTAGGGTTTGTATTTGGTAAGATCAGTTTTTATTTGTGGATTAGGGTCATTTTTAGGTTTAGTTAGGGCTCAGTCAGAGTTTGGTCATTATTTTGAGAGATAGGGTTAGGGTTTTCAGGTTTTATGGTTTATTTTTTAGGGTCATTAACATTTAGGGTTTATGGTAGGGTTTGGGTTTTGGGTTTTGGGTTTAGGGTTTCCATTTAGGATAGTTAGGTTTAGCTTTTAACGTCAGTTTTTAGGTTTAGGTTTTGGATTATTTTTTTTTTATTTTTAAAATTTTAAATCAAGAAACCCATTTGGGTTTATTTTATTTTTTTTTATTTTATTCACTAGCCTAAGTTGATATTTTTTTATTTTCAGCTTAGTTTAGCTCACGTTAACGTTTTATTTTAGATCATTTTATCTTATTATTTATATTTTAGGGCATTTTAGTTTAGGATTTTGACTGTGGTTTAGTAGTTATTAGGGCCCAGGGTTTAGTTCTCAGGGTTTGGCCTTGGCTCAGTCATTTTATGCCTAGGTTAGAGTGGGGTGGCCTGGGGCCCAGGATTTAGGTCAGGATTTATTTGGCCCAGGGTCAGGTGGTTTGGTTTGTGGCTCAGCCTAGTTCAGTGCCAGGGTTTGTGGTTTCAGAGCGTATTCTTGTGGCCTGGATCTAGCCTCCCAAGGCTCAGTTTAGCCTAGGGCCCATAGCCAGAGCACCAAGGTCAAAGTGAGAGCCCAGGGCCTGTGGCTAGGGTAGGTGGCTTTTTTTAGGTTTAGGGTCAGGCCCAGCACTCAGTGGATGGTAGGGCCTGGGGTTGGCTCAGGGTCAGGACAAACCAGATAGTTTTAGGGCTTTAGGGTTTAATGTCTGTTTAAAGGGTAGTGTGATTTTTTTATTTTATTTAAATTTTAAAATTTTAATTAAGCAAACAGTAGTTTATTTATTTATTTTATTTTTATTTTATTTCATTTTTTAAGTTTGATATTTGTTTATTTTAGGTTTAGGTTTAGTATATTTTAGTTTAGTTTTATTTTATTTTATTTATTTTAGGTTTAGGTTTAGGTTTTATATTATTTTTAGTTCCTGGTTTTAGGTTTTATATTATGTTTATTTTGGTTTAATTTTGTTTATGGTTTAGGGTTTTTAAAAAAATAAGCAAACCCCAGGTTTAGGTTTATTTTTTTTTTTTATTTATTTTTGTTTTTTTTTATTTTATTTTATTTAGGTTTATTTTTATTTAATGTAGTTTATTTATATTATTGATTTTTAGTTTAGGTTTTTTTATTTTAGTTATTATTTTAGGTTTAGGTTTATGTTTAGGTTTATCTTTTAGTTAAGTTTTATTTTAATTATTTTTAGGTTTAGGTTTTATTTTTATTGTTAGTTTGTTTTAGTTTTATATTTTATTTTTTAAGTTTATATTTTTAGTTGTTATTTTAGGTTTTTTTTATATTATTCTAGTTTTAGCTTAGGTTTATTTTAGTTTATTTTAAGTTTGTATTTAGTTATTATTTTCATTTATTTTGGTTTTATATTTTATTTCTAGTTTTTATTTTTTTTTTTTATTTGGTTTATTTTATTTTTATTTTAGGTTTATTTATTTTTTATTTTTTATTTTAGGTTTATTTTATTTATTAGTTTAGGTTTTTTATTAATTTTATTTGCCTAGATTTATTTTATCTTGTTTTATTTTAATGTTTTTTAGGTTTTAATTTAAGTTTTATTTATTTTATCTTATTTATTTAGGGCTTAGGCATGTGGTATAGGCTCTGGTTTAGGGTTTTAATTAATGATTTAGTTTTAGGGCTCAGGGTTTAGGCTAATGCTCAGGTTTCAGCTTGGGTTTAGGCTTAGTTTAGGATTTTGATTTTAGCTGGCCTAGTATGCCTTTTTTAACAATGTAGGGATTAGGTTTTTGGCCTTAGGCTTTTTAGGGTTTGTGGCTCATGATTTAGGTAGTTTTTAGGGCTATGTTTCGTGCCTAGGCTCAGAGTTTAGGGTCAGGGGAGGTTTAGGGTCAGCCATTTTAAAAGCAAAATTGCAGGTTTTAGGTTTATTTAGTTTATTCTTCATTTATCTTAGTTTATTTTATTTTTTATTTCATTTAGGTTATTTTTTTCTTTACTTAGTTTATTTTTTATCTTTAGTTTTATTTCATTTTATTTTATTTTTAGGTTTAGGTTTATTTTAGTTTATTTTAGTTTAGTTTTATTTTATTATATCTTTTAAGTTTAGGTTTTATTTTTTATTTTGAGTTTTGTTTTGGTTTTATTTTATTTTTTTAGGTTTGTTTTCTATTTAAGTTTATTTTAGGTTTATTTCTTATATTTTAAGTTTATTTTAGTTTATTTTATTTCACTGAGTGGTTTAGGTTTTATTTATTTTATTTTAGTTTAGTTTTAAGTTTATTTTATTTTATTTTAGGTTTAGTTTCTTTGGTTTAGGATTTTGATTTTATTTTTTATTTTTTAGGATTATTTTTTTAGGTTTAGGCTTTATTTAGTTTTTTTATTTTATTTTATTTTAGGTTTATTATATTTTTATTTTAGGTTTAGTTTTATTTTATTTAAGTTTATTTTTAGTTTAGTTTAGGTTTTAATTATTTTATTTTAGTTTAGTTTTATTTTGTATTTTTTTCTTTTAGGTTTAGGTTTAGGTTTTATATGTTTTATTTTATTTTATTTTATTTATTTTATTTTATTTTTTGGTTTAGGTTTCTTATTTATTTATTTTTATATTATTTAGTTTAGATTTTGGTTTTAGCTTTTTAGGGTTTGTTTAAGAGAGTGAGGGTTTAGGGTTTGGGGTTATTTTATGGTTTGTGTTTTTTTAGGGTTTAGGGTTTAATGTTGAGCTTAGGTTTAGGGTTTAGGGTTTAATGTTTAGAGCTTAGGTTTAAGAGTTTAGGGTTTAGGGTTTAGGGTTTAGGTTTTAAGTTTTAGGTTTAGGGTTCAGGTTTTAGTTTAGGGTTTAGAGTTTAAGGTTTTTTTTAACAGAGAACAAATTCAGATTCAACATTTCTTCTTTTCAAATTCATCAACCAAGAAACACACCAAGTTTTCCAAAACACAAGCGATGACATAGATAAAAAATGAGGACACTAGAGCAAATTAAAAACCTTATATAACTAGAGTCGTCTTTACTGTAAAGACATAGTTCCATAAGAAGTAGATCGGATTGGCCGCTTTTCAGTTTCTCCTGTTCCCATCAAAACCACGTGTGGCCTTTTGAGTAGCGGGATCCACCATCGTATCCCCGATCTCTCTCTCCACCACCACCATGGATGCAACCTCCGTTGCTCCTCCCGCCAACATAACCACCACTTCACCACCACCATCCATATCCACTAGCACCATTAGATCCCCACCACCATCGATAACCGCCAACTCGCTTCCACCGCCAGATCTTGACCGAGGTTGACGGTGATGTTCTGTGCAAGGTTCTACCCATTCTAGGGCTTTTATAAAATCAAAAGTGGGAGAATTTTATAGCAAAAAAGAAAGGGATAAAAGGTCCTTAATGGATAAATCTCTAAACTCATAAAAGATATAATTAGCCTTGTACAAATCCTCTACCTACTATAAAACCAAAGCAAAAGAAAGAAAAGACAAAACTAAGATAGAAATAAAAAAATTCTAAGAAGGCAAAGACATCTATATCCCGAAATCTTCTAAGAGATGCACAAACCATCTACAGCTCCAAACCAGCTACAAACTAGCAAAAAACATAAGATAGATATAAGCATCTAGAAATAAGAACAAGTTAAGTACACAAAAGGAACAAAATGATAAAAATCTTAGATAAGGCTCAGGCTCAGTCACATTCATCTCAAGGAGCAACAGGATATGTGAGCATCCAAACTTTAGAAGAAGGGTTACAATAAAATATGGTGCTACCAGCCAAAAGGATAATAGGGGAAACATCTTAGCCATCATAGCCAACTTACCAAAAAATCAACAACAAAGGGCTAGCCAAGTTTTATTTTATTTAGGTTTTTTAATCTTAGGTTTATTTTAGGTCTATTTTAGGTTTTATTTATTTTAGTTTATGAGTTTTGATTAGTTTAGGTTTATTTTATTTTGTTTTATGTTTTATTTTTAGTTTATGGAATATGTTTTATTTTAGTTTATTTTATAGGTTTAGGTTTTATTTAGTTTTATTCCATTTTATTTTAAGTCTATTTTATTTTATGATAGGTTTTTTTATTTAGGTTTTTTTATTTTAGGTTTATTTTATTTTTCTAGTTTAGTTTAGGTATTTATTTATTTTATTTTAGATTAGTTTTTATTTTTTAAATTATTTTCTTTTTAGGTTTAGGTTTAGGTTTTAGTTTAGATTTTATTTAATTTAATTTATTTATTTATTTTAAGTTATTTTATTTATTTTATTATTAGGTTTTACCTTAGTTTAAGTTTTGTGTTTTGGGTTTAGTGGTTTGGTTATGTGGTTTTGTAGTAAGAGGCTTTAGGGTTTAGGATTTGGGTTTAGGGTTTGTTTTGTGGTTTATTGTTTAGGCCTGTGGCAGGTTGGGTTTAGGTTGTGTTTTAAGATCAATGGTTTGGGGTTTTATTTCATTTTATTTTATATTTTAATGTAAGTAAACCAAGACGCTTATGTTTATTTATTTTTTATTTATTTTAGTTTAGTTTAATTTATTTAGTTTATTTTTTATTTTTATTTAGGTTTTATTTATTTTAGTTTTATTTTTTTATTTTAGTTTATTTATTTAGGTTTAGCCTAGTTTAGTTTTTTTCTTCAATTTAGTTTTATTATTTTTATTTTATTAGGCTTAGGTTTTATTTTTATTTCTAAGTTTAGGTTTAGGTTTTATTTTATTTTTAACATTTGTGTTTTAGGTTTTATTTTAGGATTTAATTTTAAGTTTAAGTTTAGTTTATTTTAGTTTATTTTATTTTATTTAGTTTTTAGGTTTGCTTATTATTTTAGGTTTTAACCCAGTTTTATTTAATTTAGTTTTATTTTATTTTAGTTTAGTTTATTTTATTTTATTTTATGTTTAGATTTTTTAGTTTAGCTTTAAGAATTAATTTTATTTTTTTTGTGTTTTTTTTTTAGGTTTATTTAGTTTTATTTTATTTATTTTATTTTAGTTTTTGGTTTTTTTATTTAGGTTTTATTTTTTAGTTTAGTTTTGGTTTTATTTATTTTATTTTAGTTTGTTTTATTTTCTATTTTTTTAGGATCTTTATGTGTGGTGTAGTTTAGGTTTAGTTTATATTTTATTTTATTTTATTTTTTTATATTTATTTTATTTTAGTTTTCTTATTTATTTTATTTTAAGGTTTTATTTAGTTTACGCTTAGGATTTTAGCTTTTAGAGGGTTTGGGTTTAGGTTTGGGGTTTAGTTTAGGTTTAGGTTTTGGTTTGGGTTTGGTTTTAGGGTTTAGGTTTAAGGTTTACTATTTTAGGGTTTACAATTTAGGGTGTAGGTTTTAGTTTTAGCATTTACTTTTAGGTTTATGGTTCAAGTTTTAGTTTAGGGTTTTGGGTTTTTGGGTTTTTTTTAATAGAGGACAAATTCAGATTCAACATCTCTTCTCTCAATTTCATCGACCAAATAACACACCAAGTTCACTAAGATGCAAACGATGACATAGACCAAAAATGAGCACTCATAAAGAAAATCAAAAACCCTAGATAACTAGAATTGTCTCTCAGAAAGACAGCCCATAAGCAAATGATCGATTGACCATTCTTCAATTTCTCCATAACCACCCCTCTCTCGGTGGATCCACCATCATATCCTCGCTTCTCCCTCCACCATCACCATGATAACCTCCATCACTCCTCTCCTCTCATCACTACCACCACCACTTCCATGTCCACCAGCACCTCCAGATCCCCCACCTCCACTATGATAATCGCTGCCTCTGTTTTCACCTCCACCAGTAGATATAGGTTGAGCTTGGTTGACGGTGATGTTCCTATCGCCAAGGTTCTGCACAATTTTAGGGTTCATATTTAGGTTTAGGTTTTTTAAGTTTTTGTGTTTAGATTTATTTTTTAATTTATTTAGTTACTTTAAGTTTATGGTGTTTAGGGTTTAAGATCTAGTGTTGGTTTAGGGTAGGTTTTAGGGTTTATGCTTTAGTGTTAAGTAGGGTCAGTGGTTAGGGCAAGGTTTTAGGTTTAGGATTTAGGGTCAGATTTAGTTGCAGCCTAGGGGCAGTGAGTGGGGTTTTTAGTTTAAGTAGGGTCAGGATTTAATGTTTTTTAAATTTAGCAAACCAACAGTAGGTTTATTTAGTTTTGTCCATATTTATCTATTTAGTTTATTTATATAGTTTAGTTTATTTATTTTAGTTTAGTTTTATTTTAGTTTATTTAGGTTTATGTAAGTTTAAGATCATTAGTTTAGGGTTTTTTAGGGGCCCATGTAGGGTGTGGTTTAGGGTCAGGTTTGTGGTAGGGTTTAGGGTTTTAGGTGTAGGGTGAGTTAGTTTTTTTCTTTATTTATAGGGTTTAGGGTTTGGGGTTAGTTTAGGATTTATGTTTTGGTTTAGGTTTAGGGTTTAGGGTTAGGGTTGTAGGTTTAGGATTTAGGTTTAAGGTTTTTTTTGTCTTAAAATTAAGTATATCTTTGCTGGTCCCAAGTCCGGATGTCAAAAGTGGAGGGTTACAATAGGTGGTCGACAACCAGCGTAAAACTTGTCAAAATAATCATGACATGAAACCTTTAAATCTTTGTGTTAATGCTAGGGCGTGCCCTGGAAGCGATGTGTTGTATGGCTTGAATACAATAAAAAATGTGCAAGGGCCGCTGCATCGGCGCCCGGGTGCATTGTTAAATAAGTGAGGGTTCCGACATTATGGATGGATGAGGGCAAAGAAGTTAGTCCATGAAACTAGAATTAGGTTAGGATATTGGAATATAGGTACTCTTACAAGTAAATTAATGGAATTGATAGATATTATGGTTCATAGAAAGATAAATATTTTATGTGTTCAAGAAACTAAATTGGGGAGAAGGCCAAGGAGATTGATAGTTTAGGTTTTAAACTTTGGTATTTATGTAGAAGTCAAACTAGAAAGGTGGTGTGTGATTATAAATAAAAGTTTGAAAGATAATGTTATAAATATTAATAGATGTGGAGATAGAATTATAGCTTTAAAGATTATTGTTGATACTAAGATTATCAATGTTATAAGTGTTTATGCTCCTCAAGTAAGTTTGGATGTAAGCTCAAAAGAAAAATTTTGGAATGAATTAGAGGGATTAATACAAAAGATACCCCTTGAAGAAAAAGTATTTATTGGAGGAGATTTAAATGGACATGTTGGTAGAGTGGTAGAAGATTTTAAAAGTATTCATGGTGGTTATGGATTTGGAATGACTAATGAAGAAGGTAGGACTTTATTAGATTTTGCTTTAGCTTATGTTTTGTAGTTGCTACTAACTTATTTAAGAAAAGAGAAGAACATATTATTACTTATTAAAATGGATTTAGTAAAACATAGATTGATTATTTTCTGATAAGAAAAAAGATCATTTAGATTGTAAAGATTGTAAGGTCATTCCAAGTTTAAGTACCCAACATCGATTGTTAGTTTTAGATTTTAAGATGAAAGATTGTAAGAAGAAAATAAATCAAATTATTGTCCTAGATTAGATGGGGACACTTAAAGAACACAAATAAAAATATTTTAAGAGCAAGCTACAAGAGCTTAATATTTGGGATGTTCATAAGGAAGCTAATGTTATGTGGGAAAAAGTAGCAAGCAAAATTAAGCAAGTTACTAAAAATGTGCTTGGAGAATCAAAAGGAAAAAACTTTTTTTAATAAAAATAATTGGTAGTGGAGTCAGAGTGTGCAAGAAAAGTTAAGAAATAAGAAGCATTGTTATAAAACTTGGTTTAGATGTAAAAACTTGGAGAATTGGGAAAGATATAAAGTGGTCTATAGAAATTCTAAGAAAGCAATATATGATGCAAAAAAATTAGCTTTTAGTGATTTATACAATAGATTAGATACCAAAGAAGGTGAAAGATGTATGTATAAGTTAGCCAACCAAAGAGATAGAGAAGTAAAGACCTAGTTCAAGTGAGGTGTATTAAGGATGAAAATAATAAAGAGCTTTTCTTAGAAAAAGATATTGAAAATAGGTGGATGAGGTATTTTGATAAACTTTTCAATGAAGGATCTGAAAGTACAATTGATTTTAGCAACTTTAATACCCTAAACAAAAATAGAGAATTTTATTCTTATCATCATATTAGTAAGTCTGAAGTTAGAGAAACGTCAAAGAAAATGAAATATGAAAAACCAGCAGGACCTGATGGTATTCCAATAGGATATGTTTAGAAATT
This sequence comes from Cymbidium sinense, assembly GCA_021442155.1. Classification (NCBI taxonomy): domain Eukaryota; kingdom Viridiplantae; phylum Streptophyta; class Magnoliopsida; order Asparagales; family Orchidaceae; genus Cymbidium; species Cymbidium sinense. The sequence goes on from JAKCPB010000655.1 coordinate 12,355, forward strand.
AAGGAATTTCTTGGTTTACAAATCTTTTAATGTTATTTTAAAGACTAAAAAGATGCCAGATGAGTGGAGAAAGAGTTTGTTGGTTCCTATATTTAAGAATAAAGGTGATGCACAAGAGTGTGCAAATTATAGAGGAATTAAGTTAATGTGTCATACATTAAAATTATGGGAGAGAGTAATTGAGCATAGGTTACGATGTGATACAAAAGTTTCTCACAATCAATTTGGTTTCATGCTAGATCTACTATGGATGCTATACATTTGTTAAGAGGTTTGATGGTGATGTAGAGAAAGTAAGGAGGATCTACATATGATATTTATTGATTTAGAGAAAGCTTATGATAAAGTTTCAAGAGATGTTCTTTGGAGAGTTCTAGAACAGAAATGAGTTAATATTGGTTATATTCAAGTAATTAAGGATATGTATACTAGAGCTATTACTTGTGTCAAAACACAAGGAGGATTGACAAAATATTTTCCTATTTCAGTTGGATTACATCAAGGATCAACTTTAAGCCCTTATCTTTTTTTTTTGCTTTATATGGATGTTCTACTAGCATTTGGAAGATGTACCTTGGTGCTTTTTGTTGATGACATTCTTCTTGTTGATAAGACTAGAGAGGGAGTCCAAGAGAAACTTGAATTATGGAGGTCAACATTAGAGTCTAAAGGTTTTCATTTAAGTAGATCTAAAATGAATATATGGAGTGTAATTTTAGAGAAGCTCTAGTGGTAGTGTTGTGACATTAGGTGAACAAGTCATTAATAAGAGTGAGGATTCGATATTTAGGTTCTATTATTCAAAATGATGGTGAAATAGATGGAGATGTTATTAGTAGAATTCAAGTTGGATGGTTGAAGTGGAGGAATGCATCCGGCCTCGTGTGTGATAGAAAAGTTCCACTTAAACTTATAGGAAAATTTTATAAGATGGTGGTAAGACGCAATGACTTATGGTGCGTAATGTTGGCCAATAAAAAAAGAAGCATAAGACTAAGTTAAGTGTTATAGAGATGAGGGTGCTCAGTGGATGAGTGGCTTTACTCTTAGAGATAAAATGCAAAATGAGTATGTTCGAAAAGTTGGAGTAGCTCCAATGGCGATAAGAATAGAGAGTCTCCCTTAGATGGCCACATAAAGCGTCACCATCTCTGATGACCCTGCTAAGAGAGTAGATGCATTAGATTTGCCTTATGTTAAGAAAGGTAGGTAGACCTAAAAAGACTTGATTAAGATATATAAAAAATGACCTAAGTATACTTGAATTAAATGAGAATTTGACACATAATAGGACACAATTGAGATGAAGGATTCATGTAGCCGACTCCATTTAGTGGGATAAAGGCTTGTTCTTGTTGTTGTTGTTGTTGTGGTCATAAAATTAAGTAAACTGGTATGTTTACATTTATTTAGTATATTTAGCATATTTTTTATTTATTTTAGTTTACTTTATTTCTTATTTTTATTTTGGTTTATTTTTTATTTTAATTTAGTTTAGTTTATTTATTTTAGGTTTATTTTTTTTTATTTTAGGTTTTTAATTTTAGGTTATTTTTTAGGTTTAAGTTTCAATTTCATTTTAGTAGATTTATTTTAATTTTTATTTTTAGTTTTAGTTTTATTTTTTTATTTTTAGGTTTAGGTTTATGTTTTTATTTTATTTCTTTATCTTTATGTTTTAGGTTTGTATTTTAATTTTATTTTTATGTTTTATTTTGTTTAGGTTTAGGTTTATTTTAGTTTATTTTATTTTATTTAGTTTAGGTTTAGGTTTATGTTTAGTTTATTTTAGGTTTAGGTTTAGGTTTTATTTATTTTAGTTTAGTTTATTTTATTTTACATTTAGGTTTATTTTAGTTATTTATTTCATTTTTATTTAAGGTTTACTTTTTTTTTTTAGTTTAGGGTTTAGGTTTTATTTTTTATTTCTTTTTAGGTTTATTTTTTTTAGGTTTTTATTTAGTTTTTTTTTATATTATTTATGTTTATTATTTTATTTTTATGTTAGTTTTATTTATTTAGTTTTTTATTCTTAGGTTCATTTTATTTTTTTTTATTTAGTTTATTTATTTATTTTGTTTTTATTTTTTTATTTTATTTTATTTTAGGTTTAGTTTTATTTATTTTAGTTAGGTTCTTTATTTTTATTTATATTTTGGTTTAGGTTATTATTTATCTTATTTTATTTATTTTTTTAGCTCAGTTTGTTTTGTGGCCTTTTGGCTCAGTGGCCCAGGGTCATGGCCTGGGCCCAGGGCCCAGGGCCTGTGGCCCAGGGTTTGGCTCAGCCCAGGGCCCAGTGCCTGTGGTGCCCAGTGGTGGCTCAGGCCCATGGCCCAGAGTTGGTTGTGGCTAGGCCTGTAGCTCCAGTTAGGGCCTGGGGCCTGTGGGTCAGGGGCCTAGGGCCCAGGGCCATTCCAGGCCCAGATTTAGTATTGGCTCAGTGGCTCAGGGTTTTGTGTATTATCTTTAGGCCTTGGGCCTAGGGCTCAGCCTTGTGTCAGTGCTTATGTCCCGTTTGCCCTGGGGTGGCTTGCCTAAGTCATGCCTCAGTGCCTGGGGTTTTGGTTTGGGGTTTGATCAGTGGTTTATGGTTTAGTCTTGTGGTTTGGGTTTGGGGGGTTTTGTCAGTCTGGTTTAACTGGTTTTAGTTTTAAGTTTTTGGTTTAGGGTTTAGGTTATGGCTTTTAGGGTTTAATTTATCAGGATCACTTTCAGTGGTTTTTAATTTGCTTGTGGTTTTTTAAGTTTTGGGTTAGGTTTTATGGTAAAGTCAGGGTTTTCAGTTTAGTTTAGTTATTTTAGATTTTTTAGGTTTTTTTTAATTTTAGTTTAGGTTTATTTAGTTTATTTTAGTTTATTATTTTTTTAGTTTATTTTTAATTATTTTATTTTATTTATATTGGGTTTAGGTTTTTTTATTTATTTTAGTTTAGTTTTATTTTCTTTATTTTATTTTAAGCTTTTATTTTTATTTTAGATTTTATTTATGTTTTTATTTTAATTTATTTAGGTTTGTTTATTTAGTTTATTTTAGGTTTTATTTTTATTTTAGTTTATATTTTAGTTTATTATTTATATTTAGGTTTAGGTTTGTTAGTTTATTGGTTTTATTTATTTTATAGGTTATATTTTTATTTTTATTTTTAGGTATTATTTTATTTTTTATTATTTTATTAGGTTGATTTTATTTTTATTTTAGTTTAGGTTTATTTTATTAGTTTAGTTAGGTTTTTATTTATTTTATTTAGTTTATTTTATCTTATTATTTTAGGTTTAGTTTTGATAAGTTTTATTTTTTATCTTTATAGTTTTATTTATTATTTTAGGTTTATTTAGTTTTAGGTTTTAGGTAGGGTTGTGGTAGGGAGGGTTGGGAGGGTCAGTGGTGGGTAGGTTTGGCCTGTGGTTTGGAGTGGCCCAGGTTTAGTTCCAGGTAGTTTTGTGGTTTAGGTTTTGGGTTTAGGGTTTAGTTTATGCTTAGGGTTTAGTGTTTAGGCTAGGGTTTGGAGATTTTGTTAGTTTAGGTTAGATTGGTTTAGTTTAGGGTTTAGGATTTAAGATTTAGGTTTTTGTGGTTTAGGGGGTTTAGGTTTAGCTATTTTAGGGTTTAAGGTTTTAGGTTTTAGGGTGTCAGGTTTAGGGTTTGGGTTATGGTTTAAGGTTTAGGGTTTAGAGTTTTTAAAGGAAAGGTTAGAATTTTATTACAATAAAAGAAAAGGATACAATGTCCTTAAGAAGGGTAATGCTCAAAGATCTACTACTCTCAGAGCTACAAGGAACCTAAAGAGCTAAACCCCATCTATGTACAATGGAAAAACAAAGAGAAAAGCAACAGCTAGAAAAGCAAAAGAGGAAAAGATAGATTAAGACTAGTACAATATAAGTAAAAAAATAATCAAAAGACTAGTCAGCAGCAGCTCATGATCCCTTTTGGGAGGCAAGATCCACATCAACAGCTCTTGAGTTGACTGAGTAATGATCATTCCATTTGAAAAGTTCCAACCTAAAAATGAAATCTGCAAAACACTACAAAAGCAATAGTCATAGCTAGCAAGAATAAGGATAAAGAAATCTATTAGAGAGCTAAGAAAGAGAAGGCTCAGGCTCAATTAAGATCTTCTTAAGAGGCAACAATGCATATGAGCATCCAAACTTCCTAAGAAGGGTTATATTCATATGCAATGCTACCAACCAAAATTGAAGATATGGGTAACATCAAGGCCATCATAGCCAGCATTCTGGATACAAGCCAACATCAAAAGAATGTAGCCCAAAGGCCTCGAGAACCTGCATTAGCCAATAAAGAAATAGCTAGCCAATTGCCAGCCAACAACCAAATAACCAACAAAACCATAGCAGACAAATCACAAATAAACCCGTAAGATACAATAAGGTCGGATAGAGCACCACCAACAAGGAAGAATTCAAAAGGACAAGCCAATTCATAAGCATAGCAACATCTAATACAATAGCCTAGAAAGAGACTAAAACAAAATAAAAAATAACAACAACCATCATTCAAATAGACATCAAAGCTCTAAGCAAGCAAGAGCCACAACCAGCCATTAGTAGACACTAGACCAATCCAGGTAGAGAAAAAGATGCCATCAATCCAGCAGGAAGTGATAAAAAGCCACCAATAAAATCAGCCCATAACCGTCGAAGGAAAACCACAAATCAGTTATCCTCATTCCAATCAAAAGAGTAAACAACCAACTAATAGGAATCCCCAACACAAACTAGGAGAAATAAAAAAACTATTGAAAAGACCAAAGCTAATCAAATTAAGAGACCAACATCTCGCCACTCAACAACCAACCATAATAGTAGGATCCAATATCAAAAGTGGGCGAAAAAAAAAACAAAAGGCTAACCCAAAATAGAGCCCAAAATAGGTGGAAAAGCAACAACTAGCATAGCCACAACCCTCCTAGAGATCATCAAAAAACCAAAAATAGAAATGGTAGTTACCCCAAACAAACAACCAACTAAAAAAAAAACCAAGGAAGGCCACCTAACCACTAATAAATGAGGAAGGAGAGAAACAGCCGAGGCAAGTAAAGTCCCTCCAACCCCATAGATCAAGCAGTCACCATGAAGGAGAAAATAGAAAATCAGCAAAACCAAGGAGCTACCACCAATCCACCAATCTGAGGAAAAATGTTTTATTTAGTTTATTTATTTACTTTATTTATGCTTTTTAGTTTATTTAGGTTTAGGTTTTATTTTTAGTTTAAGTTTAGGTTTAGGTTTTTATTTTTAGGTTTAGGTTTAAGTTTATTTAGTTTTAGTTTATTTATGTTTAAGTTTGTTTTATTTTAGTTTAGTTTAGGTTTATTTTATTTTAGGTTTTTAGGTTTTTTTTTTAGTTTATTTAGCTTTATTTTATTTATAGTTTAGTTTTAGCTTTTTATTTAGGTTTAGGTTTAATTTATTTAGTTTAGTTTAGGTTTTTCTTTTTATTTATTTAGGTTTAGTTTAGGTTTAGGTTTTATTTTATTTTATTAGCTTAGTTTTATTTTTGGCAGTTTATTTTATTTATTTAGTTTATTTAGGTTTAAGCTATGTTTAAGTTGTTTAGGTTTAGGTTTATTTAGTTTAGATTTTATTTAGGTTTTATTTATTTGGTTTATTTAGTTTAGTTTAGGTTTAGTAGGTTTAGGTTTAGTAGGATTAGGGTTTTAGGTTTTAGGTCATTTATTTATTTATTTAGTTTATTTTATTTATTTATTTAGGTAGTTTATTTGTTTAGGTTTAGCTCATTTTTTGCTTTATGTTTATCCTAGGTTTAGGTTGGTTTTTTTAGGTTTAGGTAGGTTCAGGTTTAGGTTTTGTTTAGGTTTATTCACTTTATTTAGTTTAGTTTAGGTTTAAGTTTAGGTTTTATTTAGTAGGTTTATTTTGTTTATTTTTTAGTTTATTTAGTTTAGATTTAGATTTTATTATTTAGGTTTACTTTAGGTTTAGGTTTTAGGTTTAGTTTAGTTTTTATTTATTTAGTTGCTCAGCCATTTATTTATTTAGTTTTAGTTTATTTTATAGTTTAGGTTTAGGGTCTAGGTTTAGGTTTAGTATTTTTTAGTTCATCTTAGTTTTATTTTATTTTTTATTATTTAGGTTTATTTTATTTATCTTTAGTTTAGGTTCAGTAGGTTTTATTTTAATTTTGTTTGGTTTTATCTTTATTTAGCTTAGGTTTATATTTATAGTTTAGGTTTATTTAATTTTTATAGTTTCTTTAGGATTTTAGGATTAGGTTGTGTCTGGGTTCAGTTTAGTTTATTTAGGTTTAGGTTTGCTTTAGTTTATTGATAATTTTTTTTATTTTTTTATTAGTTTAGGTTTTTTTTTAGTTTAGGTCAGTTTATTTATTTTAGTTTATTTAGGTTTAGGGTTAGTATTTAGTTTTTTAGTTTTAGTTTGTTTAGGTTTCTCATTTTGGCTTATTTTAGGTTTAGGTTTGGTTTTTCAGGTTTAGTTTATTTGAGATTTAGGTTTTAGCTCATTTATTTTATTTTAGGCTTTAGTTTATGCTTTATCTTTATTTACTTATTTATCTTAGTTTGTTTATTTTATTTAGTTTAATCGAGGTGGCTTTTTAACTTTATTTTATTTCTTTTATTTATAGTTTAGTTTAGGTTTAGGTTTAAGTCTATTTTAAGTTTAGTTTAGTTTTGGTTTAGGTTAATTTATTTTAGGCTCAGCTATTTAGCCTAGGCTCAGTTTAGTTAAGGTTTTATTTTAGTTTCCAGTTCTCAGGTTTTATTTAGGCTTATTTTTTATTTATTTATTTAAGTCATTTAAGTTTAGGTTTAGGTTTTGATCTTAGTTTATTTTAGCTCAGATTTATTTAGTTTTTGATTGCTCAGTTTATTTTAAGTTTAGGGTTTAATTTAGGGTTTGTGATCATTTAGGGTTTGGGGGTCAGTTAGTCAGTTTAGGTGGCTCAGTTTATTTGGCTAGGGTCAGGATTTAGTGTTAGCCTTTTAGTTTTTAAGGTTTTCTTTAAATTAAGCAAAATGGCAGTTTAGGTTTATTTAGTTTATTACATTTAGGTTTTCTCTTATTTTATTTCATTTTAGATTTATTTATTTTAGTTTAGGTTTTATTTTAGTTTATTTTTTTAGGTTTATTTAGTTTATGTTTATCTTTAGTTTATTTTATTTTATTTTTAGGTTTAGGTTTTGTATAGTTTTAGGTTTTTATTTGAAGTTTATTTTAGATTTTATATTTTAGTTTTGGTTTATTTTTGTATATTTTATTTTATTTAGTTTAGGTTTATTTATTTATTTGGTTTATTTATTTAGTTTAGTTTATTTTAGTTTAGTTTAGTTTATTTTATTTTTTTATTTTAGGTTTAAGTCTTTTTTTTATTTTAGGATTAGGTTTTATTTTATTTATTAAGTTTATTTCGGTTTATTATTTTAGATTTAGGTTTTATTTAGTTTTATTTTATTATTTTAGGTTTATTTTATTTTTTGTTTTTTGTTAGGTTTTATTTATTTTATATATTTTATTTTATTTAGTCCAGGTTTTTTATCTTATCTTAGTATTTATTTTATTTATTTTATCTAGCAGCCAGTTTATTTTAGCCTATTTTATCATTTTATTTAGCTCAGGTTTATATTATTTTTGGTTTAGCTGGTTTTTTAGGCTTGGGTTTATTTGGGAGGGTGTTTAGGCCAGGGTCAGGCTCAGTTTAGTATTCACCAGGGGCCTGGGTAGTAGGGTTTATTGTGGCAGAATTGGAGTTTTGGGCCTGGGCCTGTTAGGCCTGGTAGTGGCTATTTTAGGCTCAGTGTTTAAGTTTAGGGCCTTTTAGTTTAGTGGCCCAGTTTTTTGTGGCCCAGTTTAGGGTTTAGGTCAGTTTAGGGCTCAGTATTTAGGGTTTTGGCCTTTGGTTTGGCCTGTGGTTTTAGCTCAGTGGCCTAGGCTCAGTTAGGTCAGGTTTGGTCTCATTTATCTTATTTCCTTTTATTTATGTTTATGTTTATTTTATTTTGTCCATCTTAGTTTTAGGTTTTTTTTTTTGGTCTTATTTTTATATTTTCTGTTTTATCTTTAAGTTTATTGTAAGTTTTATTTAGTTTTATTATTTATCTATTTATTTTTTATGTTTTTTCTTTTATTATCCAGGTTTTATTTTAGTGCATTTTATTTTTAGTTTAGTTTATTTTATTTTTATTTTAATTTAGTTTTAATTTTATTTTATTATTTATTTTAGTTTAGTCAGTTTAGGTTTAGGTTTAGTTTAGTTTAGGTTTTAGTTTAGGTTTATATTTTTTTTGTTTTATTTTATTTAGTGTGTTATTTTATTTATTTTACTTTAGGTTTTATTTAGTTTAGGTTTAGGTTTTAGGATCTAGAATTTATTTTCCTTTTATTTTATTTAGGTGTTTTTTATTTATTTTATTTTTTTTATTTAGTTAGGGTTTAGGTTTTTTTAGGCTCACTGGTTTAGGCTCATATTTTAGGGTTTTTAAGGCCTAGTAGGGTTTTAAAGTTTAGGGTTTAGAGTGTAGGTTTTATTTATTTTAGTTTAATTTTAGTTTAGTTTTATGTATACATATATTGTTTATTTTAGGTTCAGTTATTTTAGTTTATTGTTTAGTTTTTTTTTAAGGTCTGGGTTTTATTTTGGTTTTTGTTTTATTTATTTTAGTTTAGTTTCTTTTAGTTTAGGTTTATTTATTTTATTTTATTTTAGTGTTTTTTATTTGTTTAGGGTTTAGGTTTTAATTTTTATTTATTCTAGGTTTACTTTTTAGGTTTAGGTTTTATTTTAGTTTCTATTTTATTTTATTTTAGGTTTTAATTTATTTATTAGTTTTATTTTACTTTAGATTTTATTTATTTTATTTTATTTTTTTAGTTTTATTTTTATTATAATTTCCTTTTAGGTTTAAGTTTAGGTTAAGTTTAGGTTTTTATTTTTTATTTTTTTATTTTATTTTGGTTTATATTTTATTATTTATTTTATTTTAGGTTTTATTTAGTCCAAGTTTAGGTTTTATCTTTAGGGGTTTTATATTTAGTTTAAGGGGGTTGGGGTTAGGTTTGGGTTTAAGGTTGGGCTTAGGGTTTAGTGTTTAGGGTTTAGGGTTTAGGGTTTAAGGTTTAGGGTTTAGGGTTTAGGGTTTAGGGTTTTAAGGGTTTAAAATTTAGGGTTTAAGGTTTAGGTATTAGGTCTAATTTCAAGTTTTAGTTGTGGGTTTAGGGTTTTTGTTTTTTTTTAGCATACAACAAATTCATATTCAACATTTCTTCTTTTCAAATTCATCAACCAAGTAACACACCAAGTTTTCTAAGATAATAGCGATGACATAGAAAAAAATGAGCACGCATAGAGCAAAATCAAAAACCCTAGATAACTAGAACCGTCTCTACTGAAAAGACACAATTCCATAAGCAGTAGATCGGATCAACCATTCTTTAGTTTCTCCAATTCCCATCAGAACTACTTTGGCCTCTCGAGTAGTGAGATCCACCATCATATACCTTCACCACCACCTATAACCCCCCGCCACTCCTCCTCCTACCTTTGTAATCACCACTGCTCTATCCACCACCTCCATATCCACCAGCACCTCTAGATCCCCCACCAACACTATGATAACCGCCGCCTCCGCCTTCACCTCCACCGCTAGATCTAGACTGAGCTTGGTTGACGGTGATGTTCCTGCCATCAAGGTTATGCCTTTTCTTAGGGTTTAGGTTTATTAGGTTCTAGGGTTTAGGTTTATTTTTTAAATTTATTTAGTTACATTAGGTTTAAGTATAGTTTAGGTTTGGGTTGGGAGCTGGGTTTGTGGTTTAGGGTTGGTTTTGGTTAGGGATTAGGGTTTGTTTGAGGGTTTAGTGGTTTAGGTCACATCAGTTAGTTTAGGTTTAAGGCCCAGGTCAGCTTGTGGTTTGAGGGCCCAGGGTTTCACTAGGGCTCAGAGTTTAGTTTAGTGGTTTATTTCAGTGGGATTGGAAGGCCCAGGTCAGGTGGTTCAGGGCCTGTGGCCCAGGCTTAGGTAGAGGTGGCTCAGTGGCCTGTAACTGGGCTCAGTGGCCCAGGGAGTGGCTCAGTGACAGAGGAGGGCTCAGTGGCCTGGTGTGGCCTGGGGTGGCCTGGTTTAGTTTAAAGCCCAGGGCTCAGTTAGTCCAGTCTCAGGTTAGCCTGCCTTGGTCATTTTAATCTAGAGAACAAATTCAACATTTCTTTAAGTCATGTCCTCCCATCCCAGGGCATAGTTTAGGTTTAGATTAGCTCTTTAGTTTATTTTAATTTATTTAGTCACTTAGTTTAGGGCTCAATGGGATCTTTTAGTTTTAGCCAGTGGTCATGGTTTAGTGTCAGGAGTTTAGTGTGGTAGGGGTTTGGATGCTAGGGTTGAGATCAGTTAGGTGTCATAAGTAGGTAGGGTTTAGTAGGATTTAGGAGGTTTTTTTAAATTACAAACCAACAAGTTTAGTATATTTAAGTTATTTTATTTTATTTTAGTTTATTTTATTTTATTTTATTTAGGTTTATTTTATTTATTTATTTAGTTTATTTATTTTAGGTTTTATTTTATTTTTTTTAGGTTTAGTACCTTTTAGTTGGTTTTATTTATTTATCTTTTAGGTTATATATTTTAATCTTAGGTTTAGTATTTTATTTTATTTTTAGGTTTAGGTTTTGTTATTATTCAAGTTTTTAGGTTTTTTTAGGTTTATTTTAGTTTATTTATTTTAGTTTAGATAGGTTTAGTTTAGGTTTAGTTTAGTTTTTATATTTAGCATAGGTTTATTTATAGTTTTATTTTATACTGTTTTTATTAGCTAGGTTTTTAGATCTTTGTTTTAAGGCCCAGGGTTTAGGCCCATCTAGGGTTTGGCTTTTTTGGGGTCAGGGCCTGTGGTCCAGGGTCAGGCTGTCTGGGGAGGGCTCTGTAGGGTCCGTGGTCAATGATCTTGGGTTTGGCCTGGGCTCAGTGGCCAGGGTCCAGGCTAAGAGTCAGGGCCTGTAGGTTTTGAGCTTGGGTCATGGTTCAGGTCTTTTCAGTTTAGGTCTTTGCCTCACCAGCTCAGCCTTGGTATGCTAAAGTTTAGGGTCTTGGGCCAGGCTCAGGCCTGGAGGTTTGGCTCAGTGGTCATGGGGCCAGCAAGATTGTTTAGGTTTCAGGGCTCAGGTTTATGGTGGTGGTTTGGGTTTAGGGGGGCTCAGTCAGTTAGTGGCCACAGGGCTGTTGGCCTAGGGTCATGGTTTAGGGTGTGGCCAGATCCAAGAGGGCTCAGGCTAGGCCTAGGGCTCAGAGTTTCTTAGTTTTAGGGCTCAGGGCCTTTTTGGCAAGTGTTTAGGGTCAGGGTCAGGCCAGAATTTAGGGTTTGGGAGTGGTTTAGGTTTAGGGTTTAAGATTTATTATTTAGGTTTAGGATTTTAATTAAAGAAAGTGGTTTTAGGTTTATCTAGTTTATTTATTTATTTTATTTTATTATTTTATTTTTATTTAGTTTAGATTATTTATTTTAGTTTATTTTATTTTAGTTTATTTTTTTAGGTTTAGGTTTACATTTTATGTTTATTTTCTTAGTTTATTTTATTTTATTTTATTTTTTTAGGTTTTATCTATAGTTTAGGTTTAGATTTTATTTTACTTTTTTTAGGTTTAGGTTTTAGTATTTTATTTTAGCTTTATTTTTAATTTTATTTTTAGTTTAGGTTTAAGTTTATTTTAGTTTATTTTATTTTATTTAGTTTAGGTTTTGGTTTTGGTTTAGTTTATTTTAGCTTTTTAGGTTTTATTTATTTTAGTTTAGGTTTTTTTTTTTTTATTTTAGGTTTAGGTTTTATTTTTTATTTATTTTAGGTTTTATTTTAGGTTTATTATTTAGGTTTAGGTTTTATTTATTTTTATTTTATTTTATTTTAGGTTGATTTTATTTTTATTTTATGTCTAGGTTTTATTTTAGGTTTATTTTATTTTTTTTAGTTTAGTTTAAGTGTTTATTTATTTTTAGTTTAGTTTTAGTTTTTTTTATTTTATTTTAGGTTTAGGTTCAGTTTAGGTTTTTAGGTTTAGGTTAGGTTTAAGGTTTAGGTTTAGGGTTTTAAGGAAAGGTTAGAATTTTAACAATAAAAGAAAAGGATACAATGTCCTTATAGGGCTAAAGCTCAAAGATCTACAGCTCTCAAAGCTACAAGGAACCTAAAGAGCTAAACCCCCATCGATGTACAATAGAAAAACAGAGAAAAAAAGGCAATAACTAAAATAGCAAAAGAGGAAAAGACAGATTAAGACTAGTACAATATAAGTAAAAAAATAATCAAAAGACTAGTCAATAGTGGCTCATGATCCCTTTTGGGAGGCAAGATAGCAAGATCCACATCAACAGCTCTTGAGTTGACTGAGTAACGATCATTCCATCTGAAAAGTTCCAACTTATAAAAGAAATCTGGAAAACACTACAAAGGCAATAGTCATAGCTAACAAGCACAAAGAAAAGAATACAATTAGAGAGACGAAAAGAAAAGGCTCAGGCTCAATTAAGATCATCTCAAGAGGCAACAATGCATATGAGCATCCAAACTTCCTAAAAATAGTTACATTCATATGCAATGCTACCAACCAAAAGTGAAGATATGGGTAACATCAGGCCATCATAGCCAGGATTCCTGATACAAGCCAGCATCAAAAGAAAGTAGCCCAAAGGCTTCTAGAACCGTATTAGCAAAGAAATAGTCGGCCGCTACCAATAAACAACCGATAAAAACCATAGCAGACCAATCACAAACACCCATCCACCCAGAAGATACAGCAAGGTTAGTGATAGAGCCACCACAAGCAAGGAAGAATTGAAAGGGACAAGCCAATTCAGTAGCATAGCAACATCTAATACAATAACCTAGAAAGAGATTAAAACAAAATAAAAAATAACAGCAGTCATCATTCAAATAGACATCAAAGTCCAAGCAAGGAAGAGCCACAACTAGCCATCTATAGACACCAGATGAAACTAGGTAGAGAAAAGGATGCCATCAACTTAGGTAAAGACAAAGCCACCAAGTATCACCACCATTAAAATCACCATAACCAGTCAAGAAGGAAAACCATAAAGCAGTTGTCCTCATGCTAATCAAAAGAGAAAACAACCAATCAACAAGAATCTCCAACACAAACTAGGAGAAATAACCAAAAATATTGAAAAGACCAAAGCTAATCAAATCTTGAAGAGACCAATAGCTGCCACTCAACAACCAACCATAATAGTAGAGGATCCAATATCGAAAGGGGGGTGGCCAGCCAAAACAAAAGGCTAACCCAAAATAGACCCCAAAATAGGTACAAAAAGCAACAACAAGCATAGCCACAACCCTCCTAGAGATCCTCAAAAAAATCAAAAAATAGAAATGGTAGTCACGCAGACAAACAAACAACCAAGGGAAAAAAACTAAGGAGGATCACCCAACCACTAACAATAAATGAGAAAGGAGAAAAAAAAAAGGAAGCATAGTTTTAGTTTATTTATTTAGGTTTATTTATTTATTTTATTTTAGATTATATTTATTTTATTTTAGGTTTAGGTTTATTTTTTTATTTAGCTTTATTTTAGGTTTAGGTTTAGGTTTTAGCCTTTTATTTTAGTTTAATTTATTTAGTTTATTTAGTTTTGGTTTAGTTTTTTATTTTTTATTTATTTAGGTTTAGGTTCAGGGATAGGTTTTGGTTTTAGTTTACTTTTTATTTTATGTTTAGGTTTTATTTTGGTTTAGGTTTATATTTTTTTTTTATTTTTTAGTTTTTTTAGGTTTAAGTTTATAGGTTTAGCTTTATTTAGTTTAGATTTTTATTTAGGTTTTATCTATTTAGGTTTATTTAGTTTAGTTTAGTTTAGGTTTAAGTTTTAGTTTAGGTTTAGTGTTTTAAGTTTATTTTATTTTATTTAGTTAGGTTTTTATTTATTTATTTATTTGTAGGCTCATTTATTTGGCTAGTTTAGTTTTAGGTTTAGGTTTTGGTTTATTTTATTTAGGTTTAGGTTTGCCTAGTTTTATGTTTAGTTTAGGTTTATTTATTTTATTTAGTTTAGTTTAGGGTTTAGGTTTAGGTTTTATATAGTTTTTATTTTATTTATTTTTTTTTATTTTAGTTTAGGTTTAGATTTTATTATTGGTTTAGTTTTAGGTTTAATTTTAGGTTTAGTTTAGTTTAATTTTTTATTTTATTTATTTAGGTTTTATTTATTTTATTTGTTTAGTTTATTTTAGTTTAGTTTAGGATTATGTTTTATTTTTTAGTTTATTTTAGTTTTATTTTACTTTTTAATTTTTTAGGTTTATTTTATTTATTTTAGGTTTAGGTTTAGGTTTATTTATTTAGGTTTCAGGTTTAGTTTAGGTTTATGCTTAGGTTTAGGTTTATTTATTTTATTTTAGTTTAGGTTGCTATTTTATTAGGTTTAGCTTTATTTTATTTATTTATTTTAGTTTAGGTTTACATTTAGGTTTAGGTTTATTTTTTATTTACTTATTTTAGGTTTAGGTTTTAAGATTTTTTTAAGGTTTAGGTTTAGGTTTAGGTTTATTTATTTAGTTTAGTTTAGGTATTATGGTTTAGGTTTCAGTTTAGTTTTTTTAGTTTTAGTTTTAGATAAAGATTAGAGAGAATTGCCTTAGATGGTTTTTCCACATAAAGCCTAATCATGACCCAATTAGAGAGTAGATGCATTAGATTAGCCTTATGTTAAGAAAGGTGAGGTAGACCTAAAAAAGACCTATTATGATGTATAAAAAATGACCCAAGTATACTTGAATTAAATGAGAATTTGACACATAAGGACACAATGGAGATGAAGGATTCATATGACCCCACTTAGTGGGATAAAGGTTTGTTGTTGTTGTTATTATTTTTTGTTGTTGTTCAATTTTAGATAGTTTAGGTTTTAGTTTAGATTTAGGTTTATTTAGTTTAGTTTAGTTTAGGTTTATGTTATATTTTATTTATTTTAGTTATATTTATTTTATTTAATTTTATTTAATTTTATTTAGGTTTAATTTTGGTTTATTTATTTAGGTTTAGGTTAGGTTTTGCTTTAGTTTATTTATGTATAGGTATTTAGTTTTAATTTTAGGTTTAGGTTTTGTTTTAGTTTAGTTATTTATGGTTTAGGGCTTAGGGTTTATGGTTTAGGGTTTGTATTTGTGGTTATTTTCAAAGTTTGTTTTAGGATTTTCATGTTTAGGTTTAGGTTTAGGGTTTAAGAGTTTTTTTTTAAATTAAGTAAACTTGTAGTTTAGTTTATTTATTTAATTTATTTCTTATTTTATTAATTTAGTTTATTTATTTTAGTTTAGTTTATGTTTATTTTTTATTTTAGTTTTATTTTGTTTTTATTTTTTGGTTTAGGTTATTTATTTATTTTTACATTTAGGTTTTTTTTTTTAGGTTTTAGATTTTATAGTTTAGGGTTATTTTTAGTATATTTTATTTTATTTAGTTTAGGTTTATGCTTAGGTTTAGTTTATTTTAGGTTTAAGCTTGGTTTTATTTAGTTTAATTAATTTTAGTTTAGTTTAGTTTTATTTTATTTTTATTTTAGTTTTAAGTTTTTTTAGTTTAGGGATTAGGTTTTATTTTTTATTTATATTTAGGATTTATTTTAGGTTTCTTTTAGATTTAGTTTTTAATTTTAATTTTATTTAATTTTATGTTTATTTTATTTTTATTTTATGTTTAGGTTTTTTTTATTTTATTTTAGGTTTATTTTATTTTTTTTTTAGGTTTTTATTTATTTAATTTTAGTTTAGTATTTATTTTTATTTTTTATTTTATTTTATTTTAGGTTTAAATTTAGTAGGTTAATTTATTTTTATTTTTTTATTTAAGCCAGTTTTTTATTTATTTTATTTCAAGATTTTACTTAAGGTTTAGGTTTAGTCTGGTTTGGGTTTTGGCCTATAGCTCAGTTTAGGGTTTGTGGTTTGTGGTTTAGGTTTAGGCTCACTTTAGGCCAGGGTTTAGGGTTTAGGGTTGTACCCAGGTTGAGGGCCTAAGATTTGTGGTCTTTAGGGTTTAGTTTTATAGGGTTTGTGGATTTAGTTTTAGGTTTTGTGGTTTAGGGTTTAGGTTTAGGGTTAAAGGTTTAGGGTTTAGGGTTTGTAGCAGGTTTAGGGTTTAGGTTTTATTTATTTTAGTTTTGTTTATTTTTAGGTTCATGTTTATTTTATTTTGTTCATTTAGGTTTTTTTTTTCCAGGGTTTAGGTTTATTTTTTTTATTTATTTTGGTTTATTTTTAAGTTTATTTTATTTAGTTTTTATTTTATTTGATCTAGGTTTATTTGATTTATTTTTTTTTATTTTTCTTTATATTTTATTTATTATTTTTTTATTTTTAGTTTAGTTTTATTTATTTTATTATTTTATTTTTTATTTTTTTTATTTTATTTTTTTTAGATTAGTTTTAGTTTAGGTTTGTTTAGGTTTTAAGCTTTAGTTTAAGTTTTTATTTTATTTTATTTTTTATTATTTAGTGTTTTTTATTTTATTTTTTAGGTTTTATTTATTTAGTTTATTAGGTTTTAGGTTTATTTTTAGGGTATGGTCAGATTAGGGTTTGTTTAGGATTTGTTTTAGGTAGGTTTAGGGTCCAAGTTTTATTTATTTTAATTTAGTTTATTTTATTTTAGTTTATGTTTACTTTATATATTTATTTTAGGTTTTTTTTTTTAAATTTAGGGTATAGGTTTTTTTATTTATTTTAGGTTCAGGTTGATTTTCATTTAGGTTTAGTTTATTTTAGGTTTTATGTTCAAGTTTTATTTATTTTAGTTTATTTTATTTTAATTTAGGTTTAGGTTTTATTTTATTTATTTTAGTTTTTATTTTAGGTTTTAATTTTTATTTATTTTAGGTTTTAGTTTATTTTATTTTAACTTTATTTTAGGTTTAGTTTTTATTTTATTTTGATTTTTTATTTTTTTAGTTTAATTTTATTTTCATTTATTTATTTTAGTTTATTTTATTTTTATTTTATCTTTTAGGTTTAGGTTTAGGTTTTATGTTAGTTTAGGTTTTATTTTATTTTATTTTTAGGTTTTATTATTTATTTTATTTTTAGGTTTTATTTAGTTGAAGTTTAAGTTTTATCTTTGTGGTTTTAGTTTTTAGGGTTTAGGTTTTGGGGTTTAGGGTTTAGGGTTTAGGGTTTAGGGTTAGGGTCGGGGGTAGGGTTTTAAGGGTTTGTAGGTTTAGGGTTTAGGTTTTAGGTTTAGGTACAAGTTTTTTGTGTTTTAGGCTTTTAGTTTTTTTTAATAGAGAACATATTCAGATTCAACATTTCTTCTTTTCGAATTCATCAAACAAGTAACACACCAAGTTTTCCAAGACACAAGTGATGACATAGATAAAAAATGGGCACGCATAGAGCAAATCGAAGACCCTAGATAACTAGAACCTTCTCTACTATAAAGACAGTTCCATAAGCAATAGATCAGATCAACCATTTTTTAGTTTCTCTAGTTCCCATCAGAACTAACACTGGCCTCTCGAGTAGCGGGATCCACCATCATATCCCTCTACCACAACCACGGCTATAACCTCCGCTCCTCCGGCCTCCATAACCACCACTGCCCCAACCACCACCTCCATATCTACCAGCACCTCCAGATCCCCACCACCACTACGATAACTGCCGCTTCACCTCACACTAGATCTAGATCAAGTGACATTGGATGTTCTACGTGGTTCTTATTCTGGTTTAGATTAGTTCTAGGTTTAGTTTATTTTTTAATTTATTTAGTTTCTATGTTTAGGGTTTAGGGTTGGGTTTATAGGGTTTTAAGATTTATGCTTTAGGATTTAGGGTTTAGGGTTGGGTTTAAGACGGGTTTGTGGTTTGGTGGGGTTTAGGGTGTGGTGTGGCCCAGGATTTAGGTTTAGGGTTTAGTGTATGGTTTAGGGGCAGGGTCATTACATGGTTTAGGGTGGGTCAGGGTACCAGGGTCAGGATTGGGTCAGGGTCCAGGTTGTGGGATTGGCCTGGTGGTTGCATAAAGGGTTAGCCTGGGTCAGGCCTGTGGCCTGGGTGGCTCAAAGGTTTAGCCTGGTTTAGGGTTTGAGTTTAGGTCTGGGTAGGTTTAGGTCCGGGGTCCAAGCCTTTAGCCTAGGTTTTTGTGTTTTTTATGAGAACAAATAATCCAACATTTCTTTGTTTTATAGTCAGGTCCACCTTAGGGTTTAGACTTTCCTCATTAGTTTAGTAGGTTTTTTTTTTAGACACTTTCTCAGCCTAGGGTCTGGGGTTTGGCCTGGGTAGGATCAGGTTTATGGAGTGGTAGGTCAGGGTTTTGGGCTATGCTTGGGGGGGGGTGGATCAGGGCCTGTGGTAGGGTTAGGGTTTAGGCTCAGGGTTGAGGTGGGGGTGGGTTTAGGGTTTAGGATTTTTTTTTAAATTAAGTAAACCAAGTAGGTTTAGTTTATTTATTTTTATTTTTAGTTTTATATTTAGTTTAGTTAATTTATTTTAATTTATTTTAGAAAAGTTTTTATTTTGTTTATTTTTAGTTTAGTTTAGGTTTAGTTAGTTTATTAATTTTATTTTAGGTTTAAGTTATATTTTATTTTTGTTTGGTTTAGGTTTTATGTTATTTTAGTTTAGGTTTTATGTTTTTACTGGTTTATTTTAGGTTTTTATTATTTTTGCAGTTTTATTTTAGTTTATTTTATTTTATTTAGTTAGTTTAGGTTTTGGTTTAGTTTATTTTAGGTTTAGGTTTAGGTTTAGGTTTAATTTATTTTATTTTAGTTTATTTTTAATTTAGGTTTATGTTTATTTTATTTTATTTATTTTATTTTTGTTTTAGGTTTAGTTTTATTTTTAGATTAGGGTTTAGGTTTTATTTTATTTATTTTTGGTTTTAATTTTAGGTTTATTTTTTTAGGTTTAGGTTTTATTTATTTAATTTAATTTTAGGTTTATTTTATTTTATTTTACGTTTAGTTTTAATTAATATTAAAGTTTTTATGCTTAGGTTTATTTTATCTTTAGTTTAGTTTAGGTTTTCTTTATTTTATTTTAGTTTATTTTATTATTTATTTTTTTTTAGGTTTAGGTTTAGGTATTTATTTTATTTTATATTTATATTTTATTTAGGTTTATGTTTTTTGTTTATTTTCTTTTTAGGTTTAGCTTTTTAGATTTTTATGGTTTAAGGTTTAGGGTTTTGGGTTTAGGCCATAAGAGAATGGCCTAATCCCTAGCTTAGTGAGGAGAGTAGCCTATGAAGATCCAAGCTTACCACCTTTTTTAATCAACTCAATCAGGGTGATAATTTCAACAGTACCCTTGTTGATCCTAGTTGTGATGTTGAGAACCTAGAAGAAAGAAGTCTATGAAGGTTCTAGACTAGAGTTGCCTAGAGGAACCACAACATCAGTAGGTGCAACAAGAACAACATGGGTAGGACAACCAACTTTGTATTTCATAACCTCGCTTGACTTCTTTAAGATCACCTTCAAAAAAAAATCACTCAACCTGAGGGTTATGTGGTTTTTAGTTTAGTGTTTAAGGTTGGGGTTTAGGTTTAGGTTTAGTGTTTAGTGTTTAGGGTTTGGGTTTAAGGTTTAGGGTTTCATGTTTAGGTTTTGGGTTTTGGTCTAGTAATTTATAGTTTATTTTTAGGGTTTAGGGCTTAGGATTTATTTAGGTTTTTTGTTAACAAAAAAATTAAGTAAATAGTTTATATTTATTTAGTTTATTTACTTTATTTTCTATTTATTTTAGTTTATATTATGTTTTTATTTTTTATTTAGGTTTATCTTTTTTATTTTATTTTTAGTTTATTTATTATAGTTTATTTTATTTTAGTTTAGTTTATTTTTATTTTTAGGTTTAGGTTTTATTTATTTTAGTTTAGTTTAGGTTTATTTTATTTTGTTTATTTTATTTTTATTTTAGGATTAGTTATTTTTTAGTTTAGGGTTTAGGTTTTATTTTTTATTTATTTTTAGGTTCATTTTTTATCTTTACATTTTTATTTAGTTTTTATTATATTTTATTTTAGGTTTATTTTATTTTTATTTTATGTTTAGTTTTTATTTTATTTAGGTTTTTTATTCTTAGGTTTATTTATTTTTTAGTTTAGTTTAGGGTTTAGGGTTCTTTTTTTAACTAAAAGGTATTTATTGTTGAGCAAAATAGGTACAAGAAGACCATATTAGAGGCTAAACTCAAAAAGAAAAAAAACTGTCGCTCAAATGCACTATAAGAGAATCCTAACAAGTTTAGTCCCTAAACATTGATCGAAGAGCAACAACAACAACAACAACAACAACAACAACAACAACAACAACAATAAGCCTTTACCCACTGGTTACATGAATCTTTGTCTCCATTGTGTCATATTATGTGTCAAATTCTCATTTAATTCAAGTATACTAAGGACATTTTTATACATCTTAACCAAGTCTTTTTAGGTCTACCTCTACCATTCTTAACATAAGGCAAATCTAATGCATCTACTCTCCTAATCGAGTCATCGGACGACCGATGCTTGATGTGGCAAAACCATCTAAGGCGACTCTCTCTAATCTTATCTTCCACTCGAACTACTCCAACCTTTTCCCAAACATACTCATTTCGAATTTTATCTCCAAGACTAAATCCACTCATCCACCTAAGCATCCTCATCTCTATAACACTTAACTTAGTCTTATGCTTCTCTTTTATTGGCCAACATTTTGCACCATAAGTCATTACAGGTCTTACCACCATCTTATAAAATTTTACCTTAAGTTTATGTGGAACTTTTCAATCACACAACAGGCCAGATGCAAGATGCATTCCTCCACTTCAACCATCCTACTTGAATTATACTAATAATATCTCCATCTATTTCACCATCATTTTGAACAATAGAGCCTAAATATCTAAATCAATCACTCTTATTAATGACTTGTTCACTTAATGTGACAACATTACCACTAGAACTTCTATATAACTAAAATTATACTCCATATATTCAGTGTTAGATCTACTTAAACGAGAACCTTTAGACTCTAATGTTGACTTCCATAATTCAAGTTTCTCTAGGACTGCCTCTCTAGTCTTATCAATAAGAAGAATTTCATCAAAAAAAGCATACACCAAGGTACATCTTCTTGTAAATTCCTAGTAAGAACATCCACAACTAAAGCAAAAAGGTAAGGGCTTAAAGTTGATCTTTAATGTAATCCAACTGAAATAGGAAAATATTTTATCAATCCTCCTTATGTTTGGACACAAGTAACAACTCTAGTATACATATCCTTAATGACTTGAACATAACCAATATTAACTCTTTTCTATTCTAGAACTCTCAAAGAACATCTCTTGAAACTTTATCATAAGCTTTCTAAATCAATAAATATCATATGTAGATCCTCCTTACTTTCTCTATACTTCTCCATCAAACCTCTTAACAAATGTGCAACATCCATAGTGGATCTACCTGGCATGTAACCAAACTAATTGTGAGAAACTTTTGTTTCACATCGTAACCTATGCTCAATTACTCCCATAATTTTAATGTATGACACATTAACTTAATTCACTATAATTTACACTCTTGTGCATCACGTTTATTCTTAAATATAGGAACCAAGAAACTCTTCCTCCACTCATCTGGCATTTTTTTTAATATTTAAAATAACATTAAAAAGATTTGTAAGCCATGAAATTCCTTGATCTCATAAACATTTCCACACTTCTATTGGAATATCATCAGATCCTACTATATTTTCACATTTCATTTCTTTTAAAGCTTCTCTAACTTCATTTACTAATACGATGATAAAAATGCAATTATCTATTTTTGTTTAGGGTATTAAGGTTGCTAAAATCAATCGTACTTTAAGATCCTTCATTGAATCAAAATATCTCATCCACCTATTTTCAATATACTTTTCTAAGAAAAGGACTTTATTATTTTTATCCTTAATACACCTCACTTGAACTAGGTCTTTACTTCTCCTATCTCTTTGGTTAACTTACACATATATCTTTCACCTTCTTTGGTATCTAATCTATTGTATATATCACTAAAAAGCTAATTATTTGCATCATATATTTGCTTTCTTAGAATCTCATAGGCCACTTTATATCTTTCCCAATTCTTCAAGTTTTTACATCTAAACTAAGTTTATATATTATTCTTATTTCTTATCTTTCTTGACTCCACCTACACCAAACTATTTTTTTATTAAAAGTAGCTTTTCCTTTTGATTCTCCAAGCACATTTTTGGCAACATCTTAATTTCACTTGGTACCTTTTGCCCAAATTCTAAGTTCTTGTAGCTTGCTCTTAAAATTATTTTTATTTGTGTTCTTTAAGTAGTAATCCTAGGAAAATAACTTGATTTATTTTTCTCTTACAATCTTTCAACTTAAAATCTAAACTAACAATCGATGTTTGGTACTTAACTTTCACTTGGGATGACCTTCTGATCTTTACAATCTAAAGGATCTATTTTTCTTATTAGAGAATAATCAATCTAAGTTTTACTAGATCCATTTTTATAAGTAATAATATGTTCACCTTTTTTCTTAAATAAAGTATTAGCAACTACAAAATCATAAGCTAAAACAAAATCTAATATAGTCCTACCTTCCTCAGTCACTCGAAATCCATAACCACTATGAATACTTTTAAATTCTTCTACCACTCTACCAACATGTCCATTTAAATCTCCTCCAATAAATAATTTTTCTTCAAGAGGTATCTTTTGAATTAATCACTCTAATTCATTCTAAAAATTTTCTTTTGAGCATACATCCAAACCTACTTGAGGGTATAAACACTTATAACATTGATAATCTTATTATCAATAATAATAAAATATAATTCTTTCTCCACATCATTAATATTTATAACATTATCTTTCAAACTTTTATCTATATTCACACCTACACCATTTCTAGTTTGACTTCTACTTGAATAACAAAGATTAAAACCTAAACTATCAAATTTCCTTGGTCTTATCTAACTAGTTTCTTGAACACAAAAAAATATTTATCTTTCCATGAACCATAATATCTATTAATTCCATTAATTTACCTGTAAGAGTATCTATATTCCAAGTACCTAAACTAATTATAATTTCATGGACTAATTTCTTTACCTGCATCCATCTATAAAGTGGGAAAGCTTGCTTATTTAACAGTACACTCAGACATTGATGTAGTGGCCCTTGCAAATTTTTCACTGTATTCAAGCCATACTTAAACTTCCATGGGATATACAACATTAACACAATGATTTAAAGGATTCATGATGATTCATTTTATTTTTAGTTTATCTATCGTCAAACCACTTACACATCCTTTACACATCGGACTTGGGACTAGCAAAGGTAAACCAATAAAGAAAAAAAGACAAAAAACTAAAAGATAGCAAGAGGAAGAATCCACGGGGTTCAAAGAACCTCTAAAGAGATCAGATACATAAGAAAAGGAAACTGCAACCTACAGAAGACAACTCCATCCATCTAAGAAAAAATAATACCAGATAAGACTCTAGCTCCCTCAGGAAGAAGAAGTGGCCAATTGAAAAAGAACACAACACATGATCACCATAAGGAGATCAGAAAACATAAAAAGAAAAAAACTCAGGCTAAGATATGAGGGAAGAAGGATAATCACAATAATGAGGAGCATTAAATCCTAAGTGTATCTAGCTTTAAAGTAGTGTTACAAATAGGAAAAGTCACCAGGCACAAAAATATCAAAGAAAAAAAATCCATCATATCATTATAGCCATCCCGAGAAAAACATGAACTATCATAATAATAACCTTGACAAAGAAAATGTGAAGCTAAGGAAATTGAAGAGAGCAATAAATGAAATTAATAGAATGAAATCCAACAAAACCAATTATGAACACCTCTTAAAAGATCTGAAACAAACTCATTAAAAAAAAAAAATGAGCCCTCAAGAGACAAAGCAGAACACAATCAATCCCGACCAAAAGGCCAACTAAAGGAAAGAAAATAATAGATAGAGTAGCCGGGAAAAAAGTAGCCAAGGGAAGGATACAGAGAAGAAACAAACATAAGACCAAGCTAAAATAAACTAAAATAAACCAACTAAATAACTTAGACAAACCACTGCAAGGAAAAATCCCAACTTACCAACAAAGACAAAAGCACAGAAAGGCAAACAAGAATGAAGATAACCACTACACAAAACCCAACCAAAGTTCAAAAAACCCAAACAAGCAGGGAAAATCACCAAAAAAATTAGCCAAAGAAGCCAATACTCTAGCTAGCAAGAAAACACATAGCAAAAGCTCAACAATAGAAAAAAACCAAAAAAGTAAAAAACACCTCCCAAGAGAGAGATTATTTCCAAAAGCTTTGAATGTAACCCTCGACAACTAGGAGGGTGTAAATCTAAACACTTTTTTTTCTTCTTTTAAACAATTTTATAACCATGTCCTTTCTCCAAGAAATCTCCTTTCAAAAATGAATCAGTGTTAGTATAAAAGGCATAGGGATTAATAGAAGCTATCAATTTCAAAGAAGAGCATTCAAATTCATCCACAATAATAGACAAAGGAAAATCAAAAATAGTATGCATTTCAAAATTAGAAGTGAAAGAAGGAGCAAGAATAGCTTTATTAAGAGGTCAATTATCAATATTTTCACTTTCCAACAAAATCTGAAGAGTCCCCTCCCTATGTTCACTCATAAAAGAAGTATGAGATGCATAATCCATATTTTCAATACAATCTTCACATAAGGGATTAAAATAAGATTCAAATCCCATAGAAACACATAACATATTACCAAAATTCTAAACCTAATTACCAACCATAGAAAAATCATCATTTTGAACTGAAACATAACTATTCAAAATGAGAAAATTATCACAGGTATCTAAATTTTTTTTTTAAAAGAAGGATCACCAATATTAACAAGATTGTCAGGACCAGAAGTTAAAATATTATAAATAAGAACATTTTTTCACCACCATTCTCAATCAAATAAAGCAAAGAAATAGTCTCTTTCCCAAGATCTAAAGCAAACATAGGAGAAAGAGAAACAACATCCAACTGATTGGAAGAAATGGTGTTAGAATCAATAATATTCAAACCATCATCATGAAAGGACTTATTAATAACATCCAAACCATTACAATCATTAACCATAGCCTCTAAAGTCTTCCTTTTAAGAGAATCATTAACCAATAGAATCAAGAGAACGATTTATGTTTATGTTTATTTTATTTTGTTCATTTTAGGTTTAGCTTTTTTTTTAGTTTATGGTTTTGGTTTTATTTTTTATTTATTTTCAGGTTTTATTTTTAAGTTTACTTTTTAAGTTTACGTTTTTATTTAGTTTTTATTTTATTTAATTTTAGGTTTATTTTATGGTTTATTTTTATTTTATCTAGGTTTTTTATTTTTAGGTGTATTTTATTTTTTAGTTTAGTTTAGGTTTTTATTTATTTTATTTTAATTTAGTTTTTAATTTTTATTTTATTATATTTTTAGTTTTAGGTTTATGTTAGGTTTAGGTTTATGTTTAGATTTTTGTTTAGGTTTTAGTTTAGGTTTATATTTTTTTGTTTTTTTATTTTATTTAGGTGTAGGTTATTTTATTTATTTTACTTTTAGGTTTTATTTAGTTTAGGTTTAGGTTTTTAGGATTTTAGAATTTATTTTCTCTTTTTTATTTTATTTAGGTGTAGGTTTTTTTATTTATTTTATTTTTAAGTTTTATTTTGTTAAGGTTTAGGTTTTTAGGTTTTTAGGGTTTACGGTTTAGGGCTTATGGTTTAGGGTTTCAGGTTTAAGGTTTAGGGTTTAGGGTTTTAAAGTTTAGGGTTTAGAGTGTAGGTTTTATTTATTTTAGTTTAGTTTAGTTTAGTTTTATGTATACTTTATATTGTTTATTTTAGGTTTCAAGTTATTTTTTTAGTTTATTGTTTAGGTTTTTTTTTAAGGTTTGGGTTTTGGTTTGGTTTTGGTTTTATTTATTTTAATTTAGTTTCTTTTAGTTTAGGTTTAGGTTTATTATATTTTTATTTTAGGTGTAGGCTTTTTATGTGTTTAGGGTTTAGGTTTAAATTTTTATTTATTTCTAGGTTTACTTTATTAGGTTTAGGTTTTTATTTAGTTTCTATTTTATTTTATTTTAGGTTTATTATATTTTTATTTTAGGTTTAATTTTATTTTAGTTTTTTTTACTTTAGTTTAGGATTTTATTTATTTTATTTTAGTTTAGTTTTTATTTTTATTATATTTTCCTTTTAGGTTTAAGTTTAGGTTTAAGTTTAGGTTTTTTATTATTTTATTTTTTTATTTTATTTTGGTTTATGTTTTATTATTTATTTTATTTTTAGGTTTTATTGAGTCCAAGTTTAGGTTTTTATCTTTTTAGGGGGTTTTATATTTAGGGTTAGTTAAGGGTTGGGGGGTTAGGTTTTAGGGTTTAAGGTTTGGAGTTTAGGGTTTAGTGTTTAGGGTTTAGGGTTTAGGGTTTAAGGTTTAGGGTTTAGGGTTTAGGGTTTAGGGTTTTAGGGGTTTAAAATTTATGGTTTAAGGTTTAGGTATTAGGTCTATTTAGTTTTAGTTGTGGGTTTAGGGTTTTGTTTTCTTTAGCATACAACAAATTCATATTCAACATTTCTTCTTTTCAAATTCATCAACCAAGTAACACACCAAGTTTTCTAAGACAATAGCGATGACATAGAAAAAAATGAGCACGCATAGAGCAAAATCAAAACCCTGATAACTAGAACCTTCTCTCTTGAAAGACAATTCCATAAGCAGTAGATCGGATCAACCATTCTTTAGTTTCTCCAATTCCCATCAGAACTACTTTGGCCTCTCGTGTAGTGAAATCCACCATCATATACCTTCACCACCCATGCTATAACCCCGTCCTCCTCTGCCTTAATCACCATCATCCACCACCTCCATATCCACCTCTAGATCCCCACCACCACTATGATAGCAGTCACCTCACCTCCACCAGCTAGATCTAGGTGAGCTTGGTTGATGGTGATGTTCCTGCCATCAAGGTTATGCCTTTTCTTAGGGTTTAGGTTTATTAGGTTCTAGGGTTTAGGTTTATTTTTTAAATTTATTTAGTTACATTAAGTTTAAGTATAGAGTTTAGGGTTTAGGGTTAGGAGAGTTTAGGGGTTTAGGGTTTAAGGTTTATTGGTTTAGGGTTTAAGTTAGGGTTTAGTTTAGGGTTTGAGGTTTAGGGTTTAGGGTTAGATTTGGTTTAGGTTTAGTTTTAGGTTTTTAACTTTAGGGTTTTTGAGTTTAGGGTTTAGTTTAGTTTAAGGTTTAAGTTTAAGGTTTAGGAGTTAGTTAGTTTAGGTTAAGGTTTAGTTATGAGTTTAGGGTTTAGGAGTTTAAGGTTTAGGGTTTTTAGGTTTAATTAGGGAGTTTTTTAGGGTTTAGGTTGAGGTTATAGGTTTAAGGTTTAGGGTTAGTTTAGGGTTTAGTTTAGGGGTTAGTTTAGTGTTTAGGGTTTAGGGTTTTAAGTTTAGGTTTTAGGTCAGGGTTGATTTAACAGGTTTTAGTTTAGTTTTAATTTTTCTGATAATTCAACATTTCTTTTTTTTAAGTTCATGTTCAAGGTTTTTCCCATTCCTAGGGTATAGTTTTAGGTTTAGGTTTATTAGGTTTTAGGGTTTAGGTTTATTTTTAATTTATTTAGTTACTAGGTTTAGGTTTCGAATTTGGGATTTAGGGTTTAGGGTTTAGGCTTTAGGGTTATGGTTTAGTGTTAAGGGTTTAGGGTTTAGGGTTTAGGGTTTAGTGTTTTAAGGTTTATGCTTTTAGGGGTTCGGGTTTAGGATTAGGGTTTAGGGTTATAAGTTCTTAGGTTTTAGGGTTTATGGTTTAGGATTTAGGGTTTAAGGTTTTTTTTTTAAATTAAGTAAACCGATAAGTTTAGGTATATTTAAGTTATTTTTATTTATTTTAGTTTATTTTATTTTTTATTTTATTTAGGTTTATTTTTTTATTTTATTTAGCTTAGTTTATTTATTTTAGGTTTTTTATTTTTATTTATTTTTTAGGTTTAGGTTTAGGATAATTTTTTAGTTGTGTTTTAGTTTTATTTATTTTTTAGGTTTTGGTTATATTTTTAATTTTTAGGTTTAGGTTCAATTTTTTATTTTATTTTTTTAGGTTTAGGTTTTTTGTTATTATTTCAAGTTTTTTTTAGGTTTTTCTTTAGGTTTAGGTTTATTTTTAGTTTATTTTATTTTATTTAGTTTAGATTTAGGTTTAGGTTTAGGTTTAGGTTTTAGTTTAGGTTTTTATTTTATTTAGGTATAGGTTTTTATTTTATATAGGTTTAGGCTTTTCTATTTATTTTATTGTTAGGTTTTATATAGTTTAGGTTTAGGTTTTTAAGATTTTAGGGTTTAAGGTTTAGGGTTTAAGGTTTATTATTTAGGGTTTTGGCTTTTGGGTTTGGGGTTTAGGGTTTAGGGTCTAGGGTTGTATGTTTTGGGGTTTAGGGTTTGGATTTAGGGTTCAGGGTTAATGATTTTGGGTTTTGGGTTTAGGGCTTAGGGTTTAGGGTTTATATTTTTTTAGGGTTTAGGTTTGTTTGGTTGAGTTTTAGGTTTTGGGTTTATACCAGGTTTAGGTTTTAAAGTTTTATGTTTAGTGTTTGAGCTTTAGCGTTATAGGGTTTATATTTCTGATTTTAGGGTTTTAGGTTTAGTGTTTAGGCTTTAGGTTTAGAGTTTTGGGTTTAAGTTTAGGGTTCAAGGTTTAAGATTAGTGTTTAGTGTTTATGTTTTTAGGCTTTAAGGTTTATGGTTTGAGGTTTAGGTTTAAGTTTAGGGTTTAGGTTAGGGTTTTACAGTTTAGGTTTGAGTTTAGGTTTAGGGTTATGGTTAGGGTTTAAGTTTAGGATCTAAGATAAGAGCTTACTGTTTAAGTTTAGGGTTTAAGTTTATAGTTAGTTTAGGTTAAGGTTTAGGGTTAAGGGTTTTATGGTATAGGGTTTAGTTTAGGGTTGTAGGTTTATTTAGGGTTTAGGGTTAATTCTAGGGTTAAGGGTTTAGGTTTTAGGGTTTAAGATTCATTATTTAGGATTTAGGATTTTTTTAATTAAAGAAATCGGTGGTTTAGGTTTATTTAGTTTATTTAATTTATTTTATTTTTTATTTAGTTTTATGTTTATTTTTATTTAGTTTAGATTATTTATTTTAGTTTAGGGTTTTTATTTTAGTTTATTTTTTAGGTTTAGGTTTACGTTTATGTTTATTTTCTTAGTTTAGTTTTATTTTATTTTATTTTTTAGGTTTAGGTTTTATTTCTATTTTTAGGTTTAGGTTTAGATTTTTATTTTACTTTTTTTAGGTTTAGGTTTTAGTATTTTATTTTAGCTTTATTTTTAATTTTTATTTTTTTAGTTTAGGTTTAAGTTTATTTTTAGTTTATTTTATTTTATTTAGTTTAGGTTTTGGTTTTGGTTTAGTTTATTTTAGGCTTCAGTTTAGGTTTTATTTATTTTAGTTTAGGTTTTTTTATTTTTATTTTAGGTTTAGGTTTTATTTTTTTTATTTATTTTAGGTTTTATTTTTAGGTTTATTATTTAGGTTTAGGTTTTTTTTATTTATTTTTATTTTATTTTATTTTAGGTTGATTTTATTTTTTATTTTATGTCTAGGTTTTATTTTTAGGTTTATTTTATTTTTTAGTTTAGTTTAAGTGTTTATTTATTTTTTTTAGTTTAGTTTTTAGTTTTTTTTTATTTTATTTTTAGGTTTAGGTTCAGGTTTAGGTTTTTAAGGTTTAGGGTTAGTGTTAGGGTTTAAGGTTTAGGGTTTAGGGTTTTCTAAGGGAAAGGTTAGAATTTTACTACAATAAAAGAAAAGGATATAATGTCCTTAATAAGGCTAAAGCTCAAAGATCTACTTGACTTAAGAGAAACCTAAAGAGCTAAACCCCATCCATGTACAATAGAAAAAAGAGAGAAAAAAAGGCAATACTAAAATAGCAAGAGGAAAATACAGATTAAGACTAGTACAATATAAGTAAAAATAATCAAAAGAAGTCAATCGATGGCTCATGATCCCTTTTGGGAGGCAAGATAGCAAGATCCACATCAACGCTCTTGAGTTGAGTATCATTCCATCAAAAATCTCCAACTTATAAAGAAATCTGCAAAACACTACAAAGGCAATAGTCATAAAAGCACAATAAAAGAATACAATTAGAGAGACATAGAAAGAAAAGGCTCACAATTAAGATCATCTCAAGAGGCAACAATGCATATGAGCATCCAAACTTCCTAAAATAGTTACATTCATATGCAATGCTACCAACCAAAAGTGAAGATATGGGTAACATCAAGGAATCATAGCATCATTCATTCTGATACAAGCCATCAAAGCTTAGCCAGAACTGTATTAGCAGAAATAGTAGGCGACGATAATGACCAAACAATAACAAAACCATATACCAATCACAAACACCCATCCACCAGAAGATCTGACAAGGTTGGTAGAGCCACCAGCAAGGAAGAATTGAAAGGGACAAACCAATTATTATAGCAACATCTAATACAATAGCCTAGAAAGAGATTAAAACAAAATAAAAAATAACAGCAATCATCATTCAAATAGACATCAAAGTCCAAGCAAGGAAGAGCCACAACCAGCCATCAGTAGACACCAGATGAAACTAGGTAGAGAAAAGGATGCCATCAACTTAGCGAGTGACAAAAAAGTATCGCCACCATTAAAATCGACCATAAGTCAAGAAGGAAAAAACCATAAAGCAGTTGTCCTCATGCTAATCAAAAGAGAAAATAACCAATCAACAAGAATCTCCAACATAAACTAGGAGAAATAACCAAAAAATATTGAAAAGACCAAAGCTAATCAAATCTTGAAGAGACCAATAGCTGCCACTCAACAATGAACCATAGTAGGATCCAATATATATCGAAGGCGACAAAACAAAAGGCTAACCCAAAATAGACCCCAAAATAGGTAGAAAAAAAGCAACAACAAGCATAGCCACAACCCTCTAGAGATCATAAAAAACCAAAAAATAGAAATGGTAGTCACGACAAACAAATAACCAAGGAAAAAAAAGGAGGACCACCCAACCACTAGCAATAAATGAGAAAGGAGAAAAAAAAAAGGAAGCATAGTTTTAGTTTATTTCTATTTAGGTTTATTTATTTATTTTATTTTAGATTATTTATTTTATTTTAGGTTTAGGTTTATTTTTTAGTTTATTTAGCTTTATTTTTATTTAGGTTTAGGTTTAGGTTTTAGCCTTTTTATTTTCGGTTTAGGTTTAATTTATTTAGTTTATTTAGTTTTGGTTTAGTTTTTTATTTTTTATTTATTTAGGTTTAGGTTCAGGGATAGGTTTTGGTTTTAGTTTACTTTTTATTTTATGTTTAGGTTTTATTTTTTGGTTTAGGTTTATATTTATTTATTTAGTTTATTTTTAGGTTTAGGTTTTAGGTTTAAGTTTTGGTTTAGGTTTAGGTTTATTTAGTTTAGATTTTTTTATTTAGGTTTTATCTATTTAGGTTTATTTAGTTTAGTTTAGGTTTAGGTTTAGGTTTTTAGGTTTAAGTTTTAGTTTAGGTTTAGGGTTTTAGGTTTTAGTTTATTTTATTTTTTATTTAGTAGGTTTTATTTTTATTTATTTATTTTAGGTTTAGGTTTTAGGTTTGTTTAGGTTTAGTTTAGGTTTAGGTTTTGGTTTAGGTTTTTATTTAGGTTTAGGTTTAGGTTTAGGTTTTTATGTTTAGTTTAGGTTTATTTATTTTTATTTAGTTTAGGTTTAGGGTTTAGGTTTAGGTTTTATATAGTTTAGGTTTATTTTATTTATTTTTTATTTTATTTAGTTTAGGTTTAGATTTTATTATTTAGTTTAGTTTAGTTTTAGGTTTAGGTTTTTGTTTTAGTTTAGTTTAATTTATTTAGTTAGGTTTAGTTTTAGGTTTTATTTATTTTATTTGGTTTAGTTTATTTTAGTTTAGGTTTAGGATTATGTTTTATTTTTTAGTTTATTTTAGTTTAAATTTTACTTATAATTTTTTTTAGGTTTATTTTATTTATTTTAATTTAGGTTTAGGTTTAGGTATATTTATTTAGGTTTCAGTTCAGGTTTAGTTTAAGTTTATGCTCAGGTTTAGGTTTATTTATTTTATTTTAGTTTTGGTTGTTATTTTATTAGGTTTAGGTTTATTTTATTTATTTATTTTAGTTTAGGTTTACATTTAGGTTTAGGTTTATTTTTTATTTACTTATTTTAGGTTTAGGTTTTAGGATTTTTTTAAGGTTTAGGTTTAGGGTTAGGTTTATTTAGTTTAGTTTAGGTTTAGGTATTATGTAGGTTTAGGTTTCTTAGGTTTAGTTTTTTAGTTTTAGTTTTTAGCAGATAAGATTAGAGAATCTTAGATGGTTTTGCCACATAAAGCGTCTGACCCAATTAGGGAGTAGATGCATTAGATTAGCCTTATGTTAAGAAAGGTAGAGGTAGACCTAAAAGACTTCGATTATGATGTATAAAATGACCTAAGTATACTTGAATTAAATGAGAATTTGACACATAATAGGACACAATGGAGACGAAGGATTCATATAGCCGACCCCACTTAGTGGGATAAAGGTTTGTTGTTGTTGTTATTATTTTTGTTGTTGTTCAATTTTTAGGATTAGGTTTAGGTTTAGGTTTAGATTTAGGTTTATTTAGTTTAGTTTAGGTTTAGGTTTATGTTATATTTTATTTATTTTAGTTGTATTTATTTTATTTAATTTATTTAATTTTATTTAGGTTTAATTTTTGGTTTATTTATTTAGGTTTAGGTTCAGGTTTTGCTTTTAGTTTATTTATGTATAGGTATTTAGTTTACTTAATTTTAGGTTTAGGTTTATTTTAGTTTAGTGTACGATTTACGGTTTAGGACTTAGGGTTTATGGTTAGTTTAGGGTTTAGGGCTTAGGGTTAGTTTCAAAGTTTAGGGTTTAGGATTTCGTGTTTATGGTTTAGGGTTTAGGGTTTAAGAGTTTTTTTTTAAATTAAGTAAACTTGTAGGTTTAGGTTTATTTAGTTTAATTTATATCATTTATTTAGGTTTATTTCTTATTTTTATTAGTTTAGTTTATTTATTTTAGTTTAGGTTTATGCTTATTTTTTATTTTTGTTTTATTTTTGTTTTATTTTTTTGGTTTAGGTTATTTATTTATTTTTTACATTTAGGTTTAGGTCTTTTTTTAGGTTTTATATTTTAGTTTGGGTTTAGGGTTATTTTTTATATATTTTATTTTATGTTTAGGTTTATGCTTAGGTTTAGTTTATTTTAGGTTTAAGCTTGGGTTTTATTTATTTAGTTTAATTAATTTTAGTTTAGGTTTAGTTTTATTTTATTTTTATTTTAGGTTTAAGTTTTTTTTTTAGTTTAGGGATTAGGTTTTATTTTTTATTTATATTTAGGATTTATTTTTAGGTTTCTTTTTTAGATTTAAGTTTTTATTTTTTTAATTTTATTTAATTTTATGTTTATTTTATTTTTATTTTATGTTTAGGTTTTTTTTATTTAGGTTTTTTATTTTTAGGTTTATTTTATTTTTTTAGTTTAGCTTAGGTTTTTATTTATTTAATTTTAGTTTAGTATTTATTTTTATTTTATTTTATTTTTATTTTTAGGTTTAAATTTTAGTTTAGGTTTTAATTTATTTTTTATTTTTTTATTTAGGATTAGGTTTTTTTATTTATTTTATTTCTAGATTTTACTTAGTTTAGGTTTAGGTTATTAAGTTTGATGGTTTAGGGTTTTGGGTTTATAGTTTAGGGTTTAGGGTTTAGGGTTTATGGTTTAGAGCTTAGGGTTTAGGGTTTAGGGTTTAGGGTTTAGGGTTGTAAGTTTAAGGTTGAGGGTTTAAGATTAAGGGTTAGTTTTAGGGTTTAGTGTTTAGAGTTTAGGGTTTAGGATTTAGGTTTTTAGGTTTTTAGGGTTTAGGGTTTAGGGTTTAGGGTTAAAGGTTTAGGGTTTAGGGTTTAGGGTTGTAGGTTTAGGGTTTTGGTTTTATTTATTTTAGTTTTGTTTATTTTAGCTTAGGTTCATGTTTATTTTAGGTTTAGGCTTTTTTTTCTTAGGGTTTAGGTTTTATTTTTTATTTATTTTTTCAGTTTAGTTTTTTATTTGATTTGATTTTAGGTTTATTTGATTTTATTTTGCTTTTTTGTTTTCTTTTATATTGGTTTTATTTTTAATATTTTATTTTTTTAGTTTAGTTTAGGTATTTATTTATTTTATTTTATTTTAGTTTTTTTTTTTTATTTTATTTTATTTTTAGATTTAGGTTTAAGTTTAGGTTTAGGTTTATGTTTAGGTTTTAGGCTTTAGTTTAAGTTTTTATTTTATTTTATTTTTTATTTTATTTAGGTGTAGGTTTTTTTATTTGTTTTATTTTTAGGTTTTATTTAATTTATGTTTAGGTTTTTAGGTTTTTGGGTTTTATAGTTTAGGGTTTAGGGTTTATGGTGTACGGTTTAGGGTTTAGGGTTTAGGATTTTAGGGTTTAAGGTTTAGGGTTTAGGGTCTAAGTTTTATTTATTTTAATTTAGTTTATTTTATTTTAGGTTTATGTTTACTTTATATTGTTTATTTTAGGTGTAGGTTTTTTTTTTAGGGTATAGGTTTTATTATTTATTTTTAGGTTTGTGTTTAGATTTTCATTTAGGTTTAGTTTATTTTAGGTTTATGTTCAAGTTTTATTTATTTTAGTTTATTTTATTTTAATTTAGGTTTAGGTTTTTTTATTTTTATTTTAGCTTTAGTTTTTTTTAGGGTTTAGGTTTTAATTTTTTATTTATTTTTAGGTTTTAGTTTTTATTTTATTTTAACTTTATTTTAGGTTTAGTTTTTATTTTATTTTGATTTTTTATTTTTTAGTTTAATTTAGGTTTTCATTTATTTATTTTAGTTTATTTTTTATTTTTTTATTTTATTACCTTTTTAGGTTTAGGTTTAGGTTTATGTTTTAGTTTAGGTTTTTATTTTATTTTATTTTATTTTGGTTTAGGTTTTATTATTTATTTTATTTTTGGGTTTTATTTAGTTGAAGTTTAAGTTTTTTATTTATTTGGGGTTTAGGGTTTAGGGTTTTGGTTTTAGGGTTTAGGGTTTAGGGTTTAGGGTTTAGGGTTTTAGGGTTTAGGGTTGAGGGTTAAGGTTTTAAGGGTTTAAGGTTTAGGGTTTAGGGTTTAGGTTTTTTTTAGGTTTAGGGGGTTTTGGGGTTTAAGGCTTTTAGTTTTTTTAATAGAGAACATATTGATTCAACATTTCTTCTTTTGAATTCATCAAACAAGTAACACAAGTTTTCCAAGACATAAGTGACATAGATAAAAAATATGAACCGCAGTTCCATAAACAGCTGTCGGATCCAGCAGTTCTTCACTTTCTCTGGTTCCCATGAGAACCAACTCGGCCTCTCGGTGGCAGGATCCACCATCATATCCCTACCACAGCAGTAACCGCCATTCTCAGGCCTCCATAACCACCCTGCTAACCACCACCTCCATCTCAGGCCTCAATCCCCCACCACCCTGATAGCTGCCCTCGCTTCACCTCTGCCCAGATCTAGACAAGCTGATAGTGATGTTAGGCCGTCAAGGTTACTATTCTTAGGGTTTAGGTTTATTAGGTTGTAGGGTTTAGGTTTATTTTTTTATTTATTTAGTTTCTTTATGTTTAAGTTTAGGGTTTAGGGTTTAAGGTTTATTATTTAGGGTTTTAAGATTTATGCTTTTAGGGTTTAGGGTTTAGGGTTAGGTTTTAAGGATAAGGGTTTTAGGGTTTAGGGTTTTGAGGGTTTAGGGTTTAGGGTTTAGGATTTTAGGGTTTAGGGTTTAGTGTTTATGGTTTAGGGTGTAGGGTTATTATTATGGTTTAGGGTTTAGGGTTTAGGGTTAGTTTAGGGTTTAGGGATTAGGGCTTAGGGTCTAGGGTTTAGGGTTTAGGATTTTTTAGGGTTTAGGGTTTAGGTTGTACATTGTAGGTTTAGGGTTAGTTTTTGGGTTTAGGGTTTAGGGTTTAGTGTTTATGATTTAGGGTTTAGGGCTTAAGGTTTTAGGGTTTAGTGTTTAAGTTTAGGAGTTTGAGTTTAGGTTTTAAGTTAGGTTTCAAGTTTTAGTTTAGGGTTTTAGTTTTGTGTTTTAATAGAGAATAAATTAATTCAACATTTCTTTTGGTTTTAGTTTTGGTCAAGGTTACATTCTTAGTTTAGATTTAGGTTTACTTTAGTTATAAGTTTAAGGTTTTAATTTGTTTAGATACTTTAGGTTTAGGTTTAGGGTTTAGGGTTTTAGTTTAGGGTTTAGGGTTTAGGGTTTATGGTGTAGGAGTTTAGGGTTAGGGTTTTAGATTTATAGGGTTAGGATTAGGGTTTAGGGTTTAGGGTTTAGTTTTAGGTTTTGGGTTGGGTTGAGGTTTAGGGTTAGTTTTAGGGTTTAGGGTTTAGGGTTTAGTTTATGGTTAAAGGTTTTTTTTAAATTAAGTAAACTAAGGTTTAGGTTTATTTAGTTTATTTTATTTTAGTTTACTTTATTATTTAGTTTAGTTAATTTATTTTAGGTTTATTTATTTTGTTAAAGTTTTATTTATTTTAGTTAAAGTTTTTTATTTTTGTTTATTTTAGTTAAAGTTTTTTATTTTAGGTTTATTTAGTTTAGTTAATTTTATTTTTTAGGTTTAAGTTATATTTTTTATTTTAGGTTTTGGTTTAGGTTTTTATGTTATTTTTTTAGTTTTAGGTTTTATGTTTTTATTTCAGGTTTATTTTTAGGTTTTTTATTATTTAAGGTAGGTTTTATTTTTAGTTTATTTTATTTTATTTAGTTAGGTTTAGGTTTTGGTTTAGTTTATTTTAGGTTTAGGTTTAGGTTTAGGTTTAATTTATTTTATTTTAGTTTATTTTTAATTTAGATTTGTGTTTATTTTATTTTATTTATTTTATTTTTGTTTTAGGTTTAGTTTTATTTTTTAGATTAGGGTTTAGGTTTTATTTTTTATTTATTTTTTGGTTTTAATTTTTAGGTTTATTTTTTATGTTTAGGTTTATATTTAGTTTTTTATTTAATTTAATTTTAGGTTTATTTTATTTTTATTTTACGTTTAGTTTTTAATTTATTAAAGTTTTTATGCTTAGGTTTATTTTATCTTTAGTTTAGTTTAGGTTTTTCTTTATTTTATTTTAGTTTATTTTTATTATTTATTTTTCCTTTTTTAAGGTTTAGGTTTAGGTATTTATTTTATTTTATATTAATATTTTATTTAGGTTTATGTTTTTTGTTTATTTTCTTTTTAGGTTTTATTTAGTTTAGGTTTAGCTTTTTAGATTTTTAGGGTTTAAGGTTTATGGTTTTGGGTTTAGGCCATAAGAGAATGGCCTAATCCCTAGCTTAGTGAGGAGAGTAGCCTATGAAGATCCGAGCTTACCACCATCACTCAATCGGGTGATAATTTAGCGGTACCCTGTTGATCCTAGTTGCGATGTTGAGAACCTAGAAGAAAGAAGTCTATGAAGGTTCTAGACCAGCGTTGCCTAGAGGAACCACAACATCAGTAGGTGCAACAAGAACAACATGGGTAGGACAACCAACTTTGTATTTCATAACCTCTTCGTTGACTTCTTTAAGATCACCTTTCGTAAAAATCAGCTCAACCGGGGTATAGGGTTATAGGGTTTATGCTTTTAGGATTTAGTGTTTAGGGTTGGGGTTTAGGGTTTAAGGTTTAGTGTTTAGTGTTTAGGGTTTAGGGTTTAAGGTTTAGGGTTTCATGTTTAGGGTTTTTAGGGTTTAGGGTTGTAGGTTATAGGCTTAGTGTTGCAGGTTTAGGGTTTAGGGCTTAGGATTTAGGGTTTAGGTTTTTTTTAACAAAAAATTAAGTAAACTGGTAGGTTTAGGTTTATTTAGTTTATTTACTTTATTTTTTACTTATTTTAGTTTATATTATGTTTTTATTTTTATTTAGGTTTATCTTTTATTTTATTTAGTTTAGTTTATTTATTATAGGTTCTTTTTTTAGTTTAGGGTTTTATTTTAGTTTCTTTTAGGTTTAGGTTTATTTCTTAGTTTTATTTTTATTTTATTTTTTTATTAGGTTTTATTTTTTGTAGTTTTAGGTTTAGGTTTTATTTTATTTTTGTAGGTATAGGTTTTAGTTTTTTTATTTTAGGTTAATTTTAGGTTTTATTTTTATTTTTTTAGGTTTAGGTTTATTTTAGTTTATTTTATTTTATTTAGTTTAGGTTTAGGTTTAGTTTAGTTTATTTTTTTGGTTTAGGTTTAGGTTTTATTTATTTTAGTTTAGGTTTAGGTTTATTTTATTTTGTTTATTTTATTTTTATTTTAGGATTAGTTATTTTTTAGTTTAGGGTTTAGGTTTTATTTTTATTTATTTTAGGTTATTTTTATCTTTACATTTTATTTAGTTTTATTATATTTTATTTT
Source organism: Cymbidium sinense (assembly GCA_021442155.1). Taxonomy (NCBI): domain Eukaryota; kingdom Viridiplantae; phylum Streptophyta; class Magnoliopsida; order Asparagales; family Orchidaceae; genus Cymbidium; species Cymbidium sinense. Next base: position 50,826 of record JAKCPB010000655.1, read on the forward strand.
AGGTTTATTTTATTTTATTTTTTTAGTTTAGTTTTATTTTATTTAGTTTTTTTATTCTTAGGTTTATTTATTTTTTTTAGTTTAGGGTTTAGGGTTCTTTTTTAACTAAAATGTATTTATTGTTGAGCAAAATAAAAGAAGACCATATTAGAGACTCTCAAAAAAAAAAAACTCAAATCTTTGCTATAAGAATCTAACAGTTTAATCCCTAAACATTCATCAAAGAGCAACAACAACAACAACAACAACAACAACAAGCCTTTACCCACTAAGGTTACATGAATCTATTTTGTCTCCATTGTGTATTATGTGTCAAATTCTCATTTAATTCAAGTATACTAAGGACATTTTTTATACATCTTAACCTAGTCTTTTTTTGGTCTACCTCTACCATTCTTAACATAAGGCAAATCTAATGCATCTACTCTAATGAGTCATCGGACGTCGATGCTTGATGTGGCAAAACCATCTAAGTCGACTCTCTCTAATCTTATCTTCCACTCGAACTACTCCAACCTTTTCCCAAACATACTCATTTCGAATTTTATCTCTAAGACTAAATCCACTCATCCACCTAAGCATCCTCATCTCTATGGTACTTAACTTAGTCTTATGCTTCTCTTTTATTGGCCAACATTTTGCACCATAAGTCATTACAAGTATTACCACCATCTTATAAAATTTTACCATAAGTTTATGTGGAACTTTTCAATCACACAACAGGCCAGATGCCAGATGCATTCCTCCACTTCAACCATCTTACTTGAATTCTACTAATAACATCTCCATCTATTTCACCATCATTTTGAACAATAGAGCCTAAATATCTGAATCAATCACTCTTATTAATGACTTGTTCACTTAATGTGACAACACTACCACTAGAACTTCTATAACTAAAATTACACTCCATATATTCAGTGTTAGATCTACTTAAACGAGAACCTTTAGACTCTAATGTTGACTTCCATAATTCAAGTTTCTCTAGGACTGCCTCTCTAGTCTTATCAACAAGAAGAATTTCATCAACAAAAAGCATACACCAAGGTACATCTTCCTGTAAATTCCTAGTAAGAACATCCACAACTAAAGCAAAAAGGTAAGGGCTTAAAGTTGATCTTTAATGTAATCCAACTGAAATAGGAAAATATTTTATCAGTCCTCCCTATGTTTGGACACAAGTAAAAGCTCTAGTATACATATCTTTAATGACTTGAACATAACCAATATTAACTCTTTTCTATTCTAGAACTCTCTAAAGAACATCTCTTGAAACTTTATCATAAGCTTTCTCTAAATCAATAAATATCATATGTAGATCCTCCTTACTTTCTCTATACTTCTCCATCAAACCTTTATGTGCAACATCCATAGTGGATCTACACGCGTAACCAAACTAATTGTGAGAAACTTTTGTTTCACATCGTAACCTATGCTCAATTACTCTCTCCCATAATTTTAATGTATGACACATTAACTTAATTCCACTATAATTTACACACTCTTGTGCATCACCTTTATTCTTAAATATAGGAACCAAGAAACTCTTCCTCCACTCATCTGGCATTTTTTTTAATATTTAAAATAACATTAAAAAGATTTGTAACCCACGAAATTCCTTGATCTCATAAACATTTCCACACTTCTATTGGAATATCATCAGATCCTACTATTTTTTCACATTTCCTTTCTTTTAAAACTTCTCTAACTTCAGATTTACTAATACGATGATAAAAAAGCAATTATCTATTTTTGTTAAGGGTATTAAGGTTGCTAAAATCAATCTTATTTTTAGATCCTTCATTGAATCAAAATATCTCATCCACCTATTTTCAATATACTTTTCTAAGAAAAGGACTTTATTATTTTTATCCTTAATACACCTCACTTGAACTAGGTCTTTACTTCTCCTATCTCTTTAGTTGGCTAACTTACACATTCATCTTTCACCTTCTTTGATATCTAATCTATTGTATATATCACTAAATGCTAAGTTATTTGCATCATATATTGCTTTCTTAGAATCTCTGTAGGCCACTTTATATCTTTCCCAATTCTTCGAGTTTTTTACATCTAAACTAAGTTTTATAACAATGCTTCTTATTTCTTATCTTTTCTTGCACCTTTTACCACCAACTATTTTTTGTTAAAAGTAGCTTTTCTTTTGATTCTCCACATTTTTTGGCAACTTGCTTAATTTCACTTGGTACTTTTTCCCACATAACATTATCTTTCTTATGAACATCCCAAATTCTAAGCTCTTGTAGCTTGCTCTTAAAATTATTTTTATTTGTGTTCTTTAAGTATCCCCATCTAATCCTAGGAAAATAATTTGATTTATTTTTCCTCTTACAATCTTTCAACTTAAAATCTAAAACTAACAATCGATGTTTGGTACTTAACTTTCACTTGGGATGACCTTACAATCTTTACAATCTAAAGGATCTATTTTTCTTATTAGAGAATAATCAATCTAAGTTTTACTAGATCCATTTTATAAGTGATAATATGTTCACCTTTTTCTTAAATAGAGTATTATTCACAACTACAAAATCATAAGCTAAAAAACAAAATCTAATATAGTCCTACCTTCTTCCTCACTCAAATCCATAACCACTATGAATACTTTTAAAATCTTCTACCACTCTACCAACATGTCCATTTAAATCTCCACCAATAATATTTCTTCAAGAGGTATCTTTGTATTAATCACTCTAATTCATTCTAAAATTTTCTTTTGAGCATACATCCAAACCTACTTGAGGGGTATAAACACTTATAACATTGATAATCTTAGTATCAACAATAATCTTTAAAGCTATAATTCTTTCTCCACATCTATTAATATTTATAACATTATCTTTCAAACTTTTATCTATAATCACACTACACCATTTCTAGTTTGACTTCTACACGAATACAAATTAAAACCTAAACTATCAAAATTTCCTTGGTCTTCTCCCAACCCATTTAGTTTCTTGAACACAAAAAATATTTATCTTTCCATGAACTATAATATCTATTAATTCCATTAATTTACCTGTAAGAGTATCTATATTCCAAGTACCTAACCTAATTCTAATTTCATGGACTAATTTCTTTACCTGCATCCGTCCATAAAGTGGGAACGCTTTCTTATTTAACACTACACTCAGGCATTGATGTAGTGGCCCTTGCACATTTTTCAATATATTCAAGTTATACTATGCATCGCTTCCAAGGGATGCCCTAACATTAACACAATGATTTAAAGGATTCATGTCATGATTATTTTGATAAGTTTTACGCTGGCTATCAACTACCTATCACAACCATCCACTATATACATCCAGACTTGGGACTTGCAAAGGTAAACCAATAAAGGAAAAAAAAGACTAAACTAGAAAACCCAAGCAAAAGATAGCAAAGGGGTAGAATCCACGGAGTTCCAAAAGAACCTCTAAAGAGATGAATATACATAAGAAAGGAACAACCTGGCGACAACTCCATCAAGATCTAAGAATAAAATAGACTCCCTCAGGATAAGACCAGAGAAAACATGAGGCTAGATATGAGGGAAGAAGGATAATCACAATAATGAGGAGCATTAAATCATAAGTGTATCCAGCTTTAAAGTAGTGTTAAGAATAGGAAAAGTCACCAGGCACAAAAATATCAAAGAAAAAAAATCCATCATATCATCATAGCCATCCCAGCCAAAGAAAAACATGAACCTATCATAATAGCCACCCAACCAAAGAAAATGTGAAGCTAAGGAAATAGAAAGAGAGAGGAGAGCAATAAATAAAATTAATAGAATGAAATCCCAACAAAACCAATTATGAACACCTCTTAAAAAAGAGGTAGAAACAAGCTCACAGCCCAAAAAAAAAAGAGCCCTCAAAGACAAAGCTAACAGATCCTAGAACAACATCAATCCAAAGAGACCAAGGCACCAAGCCAATGAAGCCTACAATAACACTAATCCAAAGCCACCAAGGTACCAACTAAAGGAAAGAAAATAACAAATAGAGTAGCCACATAAAAAGAAAAGTAGCCAGGAAGTGTAGAGAACCAAACCAACAAACATAAAAAGAAGAAGATAAAAATAAAGCTAAAATAAACAACTAGAGAATAACCATTAGACAAACCACACGCTAAGGAAAATTCAACCTACCACCAACAAGAGAGCAAAAGCACCAACCAAAGAAAGGCAAATAATGAGGAATAAAACCAACCTCCAAAGGGTTCAAAACCCCAACAAACAAAACCAAAATCACCAAGCTAGAAGAAGGAAAATTAGCCAAGAAGCCAATACTATAGCTTGCAAGAAAACACATAGCAAAAGCTCAACAAACAGATAAAAAACCAGCCAAAAAGTAAAAAAACCTCCTAAGGGCAGGAGAGATTATTTCCAAAAAGCTTTTGAATGTGTAACCCTCAACAACTAAGGAGGGGTGTAAATCTAAACACTTTTTTTCTTTTTCTTCTTTTAAACAATTTTATAACCATGTCCTTTCTCCAAAAAATCTCCTTTCAAAAATGAATCAGTGTTATTATAAAAGGCATAGGGATCAATAGAAGCTATCAATTTCAAAGAAGAGCATTCAGAATCATCCACAATAATAGACAAAGGAAAATCAAAAATAGTATGCATTTCAGAATTAGAAGTGAAAGAAGGAGCAAGAATAGCTTTATTAAGAGGTCAATTATCAATATTTTCACTTTCCAACAAAATCGAGTCCCTCCCTATGTTCACTCATAAAAGAAGTATGAGATGCATAATCCATATTTTCAATACAATCTTCACATAAGGGATTAAAACAAGATTCAAATCCCATAGAAACGCATAGCATATTACCAAAATTCTAAACCTAATTACCGGCCATAGAAAAATCATCATTTTGAACTGAAACATAACTATTCAAAATGAGAAATCTAAATTTTTTTTTTTTTTAAAGAAGGATCACCAATATTAACAAGATTATCGGACCGAGTTAAAATATTAAAAATAAGAACATTTTTCACCACCATTCTCAATCAAAGAAAGCAAAGAAATAGTCTCTTTCCCAAGATCTAAAGCAAACATAGTAGAAAGAAACAACATCAACGATTGGAAGAAATGGTGTTAGCATCAATAATATTCAAACCATCATCATGAAAGGACTTATTAATAACATCCAAACCATTAGAATCATTAACCATAGCCTCTAAAGTCTTCCTTTTAAGAGAATCATTAACCATTAGAATCAAGAGAACTGTTTATGTTTATGTTTATTTTATTTTGTTCATTTTAGGTTTAGGTTTTTTTTTTAGTTTATGGTTTTGGTTTTATTTTTTATTTATTTTCAGGTTTTATTTTTAAGTTTATTTTTTAAGTTTAAGTTTTTATTTTATTTTATTTTAGGTTTATTTTATGGTTTATTTTTATTTTATCTAGGTTTTTTATTTTAGGTGTATTTTATTTTTTAGTTTAGTTTAGGTTTTATTTATTTTATTTTAATTTAGTTTTAATTTTTTTAATTATATTTTTAGTTTTAGTTTTAGGTTAGGTTTAGGTTTAGGTTTTGGTTTTTGTTTAGGTTTTAGTTTAGGTTTATATTTTTTTGTTCTTTTATTTTATTTAGGTGTAGGTTATTTTATTTATTTTGCTTTTAGGTTTTATTTAGTTTAGGTTTAGGTTTTAGGATTTTAGAATTTATTTTCTCTTTTTTTTTTATTTAGGTGTAGGTTTTATTTATTTTATTTTTAGATTTTATTTAGTTAAGGTTTAGGTTTTTAGGTTTTTAGGGTTTACGATTTAGGGTTTAGTTTAAGGTTTAGGGTTTAGGGTTTTAAAGTTTAGGGTTTAGAGTGTAGGTTTTATTTATTTTAGTTTAGTTTATTTTAGTTTAGTTTTATGTATACTTTATATTGTTTATTTTAGGTTCAAGTTATTTTTTAGTTTATTGTTTAGGTTTTTTTTTAAGGTTTGGGTTTTGGTTTTGGTTTTTGTTTTATTTATTTTAGTTTAGTTTCTTTTAGTTTAGGTTTAGGTTTATTTTATTTTTATTTTAGGTGTAGGTTTTTTATGTGTTTAGGATTTAGGTTTTAATTTTTATTTATTTCTAGGTTTACTTTTTTATGTTTAGGTTTTTATCTAGTTTCTATTTTATTTTATTTTAGGTTTATTGTATTTTTATTTTAGGTTTAATTTTATTTTACTTAGTTTTTTTTACTTTAGTTTAAGATTTTATTTATTTTATTTTAGTTTAGTTTTTATTTTTTATTATAATTTCCATTAGGTTTAAGTTTAGGTTTAAGTTTAGGTTTTTATTATTTTTTATTTTTTTATTTTTATTTTAGTTTATGTTTTATTATTTATTTTATTTTTAGGTTTTATTGAGTCCAAGTTTAGGTTTTTATCTTTTTAGGGGGTTTTGCATTAAGGGTTAGTTAAGGGTTGGGGGGTTAGGGTTTAGGGTTTAAGGTTTGGGGTTTAGGGTTTAGTGTTTAGGGTTTAGGGTTTAGGGTTTAAGGTTTAGGGTTTAGGGTTTAGGGTTTAGGGTTTTAAGGGTTTAAAATTTAGGGTTTAAGGTTTAGGTATTAGGTCTAATTTTTGGTTTTAGTTGTGGGTTTAGGGTTTTTGTTTTTTTCTTTAGCATACAACAAATTCATATTCAACATTTCTTCTTTTCAAATTCATCAACCAAGTAACACACTAAGTTTTCTAAGATAATGGCGATGACATAGAGAAAAAATGAGCATAGAGAATCAAAACCAGATAACTAAATATTCTATTAAAGATACAATTCCATAAGCAGTAGATCGGATCAACCGTTCTTTAGTTTCTCCAATTCCCATCAGAACTACTTTGGCCTCTCGAGTAGTGAAATCCACCAACATATACCTTCACCACTAGCACGGCTATAACCCCCGTCACTCCTCCTACCTTCATAATCACCACAGCTCTGTCCACCACCTCCATATCCACCATCACCTCTAGATCCCCCACCAACATGATAATCATTCAGCCTTCACCTCCACATAGATTTGAGCTTGGTTGAAGGTGATGTTTGCCATCAGGTTGTGCCTTTTCTTAGGTTTAGGTTTATTAGGTTTAGGGTTTAGGTTTAATTTTAAGTATAGAGTTTAGGTTTAGGGTTAGGAGCTAGTTTAGGGTTTTAAGGTTTATAGGTTTAGGGTTTAGGGTTAGGGGTTTTATGGTTAGGTTTAGTTTGAGTTTAGGTTTTAGTTTTTAGGTTTAGTGTTTAGGAGTGTTTCTTTAGTGTTTAGGGTTTAGGTTTAGGTTTTAGGTTTAAATTATTATTAGTTTATTTAATTTAGGTTTTAGGTTTAGTTATTGATTATTATTAGGAGTTTTATAGTTTTAGGTTTAGTTATTTAGGGTATAGGATTTTAGGGTTTAGGGTTGTAGGTTTTAGGTTTAGGTTTAGGGTTAGTTTAGTTTAGGTTTTTAGTTTATTTAGGGTTTAGGTTTTAGTTTAGGGTTTAGTTTAGGTCAGGTTAATTTTAGTTTAGTAACATTTCTTTTAAGTTCATGTTCAAGTTTTATTAGGTATAGTTTTAGGTTTTGTTATTAGGTTTTAGGGTTTAGGTTTATTTTTTAATTAATTTAGTTTAGGTTTAGGTATTTAGGGTTTAGGGTTTAGGCTTTAGGGTTATGGTTTAATGTTAGAGTTTAGGGTTTAGGGTTTGGTTTTTGTGTTTTAAGGTTTATGCTTTAGGTTTGGGTTTAGGAGTTTAGGGTTTTAAGTTCTTAGGTTTTAGGGTTTATGGTTTAGATTTAGGGTTTAAGGTTTTTTTTAAATTATATTGTTATTTTTTATTTATTTTAGTTTATTTTATTTTTAATTTTATTTAGGTTTATTTTTTTTTATTTAGTTTATTTATTTTAGGTTTTTTTATTTATTTTTTAGGTTTAGGTATAGGATAATTTTTTTATTGTTTTTTAGTTTATTTATTTTTTAGGTTTTGGTTATATTTTTAATTTTAGGTTTAGGTTTAATTTTTATTTTATTTTTTTTAGGTTTAGGTTTTTTTTTGTTATTATTTCAAGTTTTTTTTAGGTTTTCTTTAGGTTTAGGTTTATTTTAGTTTATTTTTTATTTAGTTTAGATTTATTTTAGGTTTAGGTTTAGGTTTTAGTTTAGGTTTTATTTTATTTAGGTATAGGTATTTATTTATATAGGTTTAGGCTTTTCTATTTTATTAGGTTTATATAGTTTAGGTTTTAGGTTTTAGATTTTAGGTTTAAGGTTTAGGGTTTAAGGTTTATTATTTAGGGTTTTGACTTTTGGGTTTGGGGCTTAAGGTTTAGGGTCTAGGGTTATATGTTTTGGGGTTTAGGGTTTACAGTTTTAGGGTTCAGGGTTAATGATTTTGGGTTTAAGTTTTTATTTTATTTTAGCTTTATTTTTAATTTTTATTTTTTTTGTTTAGGTTTAAGTTTATTTTTAGTTTATTTTATTTTATTTAGTTTAGGTTTTGATTTTGGTTTAGTTTATTTTAGGCTTCAGTTTAGGTTTTATTTATTTTAGTTTAGTTTTATTTTTATTTTTTTTTATTTTAGGTTTAGGTATTATTTTTTATTTATTTTTAGGTTTTATTTTTAGGTTTATTATTTAGGTTTAGGTTTTTATTTATTTTTTATTTTATTTTATTTTAGGTTGATTTTATTTTTATTTTATGTCTAGGTTTTAATTTTAGGTTTATTTTATTTTTTAGTTTAGTTTACGTGTTTATTTATTTTTTTTAGTTTAGTTTTTGGTTTTTTTTAATTTTATTTTTAGGTTTAGGTTCAGGTTTAGGTTTTTAAGGTTTAGGGTTAGTGTTAGGGTTTAAGGTTTAGGGTTTAGGGTTTTCTAAGGGAAAGGTTAGAATTTTACTACAATAAAAGAAAAGGATACAATGTCCTTAATAAGGGTAAAGCTCAAAGATCTACTGCTCTTAGAGCTACAAGGAACCTAAAGAGCTAAACCCCCATCCATGTACAATAGAAAAACAGAGAAAAAAAATCAATAGCTAAAATGGCAAAAGAGGAAAAGAGACAGATTAAGACTAGTACAATATAAGTAAAAAAATAATCAAAAGACTAGTCAATAGTGGCTCATGATCCCTTTTGGGAGGCAAGATAGCAAGATCCATATCAACACTCTTGAGTTGGTAATGATCATTCCATCTAAAAGTTCCAACTTATAAAAGAAATTTCAAAACACTACAAAGGCAATAATCATAGCTAATAAGAACAAAGAAAAAGAATACAATTTGAGAGAGCTGAGAAAGAAAAGGCTCTGGCTCAATTAAGATCATCTCAAGAGGCAACAATGCATATGAGCATCCAAACTTCCTAAAAATAGTTACATTCATATGCAATGCTACCAACCAAAAGTGAAGATATGGGTAACATCAAGGCCATCATAGCCAGTATTCCTGATACAAGCCAGCATCAAAAGAAAGCAGCCCAAAGGCTTCTAGAACCTGTATTAGCAAATAAAGAAATAGTATTAACAATAAACAACTAAAACCATAGCAGACCAATCACAAACACCCATCCACCTAGAAGATACAGCAAGGTTAGTGATAGAGCCACCACAAGCAAGGAAGAATTGAAAGGGACAAGCCAATTCAGTAGCATAGCAACATCTAATACAATAGCCTAGAAAGAGATTAAAACAAAATAAAAACAACAATCATCATTCAAATGACATCAAAATCAAACAAAAGCAACCAATCAGAGACATGGATGAAACTAGGTAGAGAAAAGGATGCCATCAACTTAGCAGGCAATGACAAAAAGCCACCAAGTATCAGCCACCATTAAAATCAGCCATAACTAGGTCAAGAAGGAAAAAACCATAAAGCAGTTGTCCTCATGCTAATCAAAAGAGAAAATAACCAATCAACAAGAATCTCCAACACAAACTAGGAGAAATAACCAAAAAATATTGAAAAGACCAAAGCTAATCAAATCTTGAAGAGACCAATAGCTGTCACTCAACAACGAACCATAATGGTAGAGGATCCAATATCGAAAGGGGGCGATAAAATAAAGGCTAACCAAAATAGACCCCAAAATAGGTAGAAAAAGCTACAACAAAGCCACAACCCTCTAGAGATCATCAAAAAACCAAAAAATAGAAATGGTAGTCACCCAATAAAAAAATAATAAGGGAAAAACTAAGGAGGACCACCAACCACTAATAAATGAGAAAGGAGAGAAAAAAAAAAAGGGAAGCATAGTTTTAGTTTATTTCTATTTAGGTTTATTTATTTATTTTATTTTAGATTAAATTTATTTTTATTTTAGGTTTAGGTTTATTTTTTAGTTTATTTAGCTTTATTTTTATTTAGGTTTAGGTTTAGGTTTAGGTTTTAGCCTTTTTATTTTCAGTTTAGGTTTAATTTATTTAGTTTATTTAGTTTTGGTTTAGTTTTTTATTTTTTATTTATTTAGGTTTAGGTTCGGGGATTTTGGTTTAGTTTTAGTTTTTTATTTTATGTTTAGGTTTTATTTTTTGGTTTAGGTTTATATTTATTTATTTAGTTTATTTTTAGGTTTAGGTTTTAGGTTTAAGTTTTGGTTTAGGTTTAGGTTTATTTAGTTTAGAATTTTTTATTTAGGTTTTATCTATTTAGGTTTATTTAGTTTAGTTTTAGTTTAGGTTTAGGTTTTTAGGTTTAAGTTTTAGTTTAGGTTTAGGGTTTTAGGTTTTAAGTTTATTTTTATTTTATTTAGTTTAGGTTTTATTTTTATCTATTTATTTTAGGTTTAGGTTTAGGTTTATTTTGGTTTAGGTTTAGTTTAGGTTTAGGTTTTGGTTTTGGTTTTTATTTAGGTTTAGGTTTAGGTTTAGGTTTTTATGTTTAGTTTAGGTTTATTTATTTTTATTTAGTTTAGGTTTAGGGTTTAAGTTTATGTTTAGGTTTTATATAGTTTAGGTTTATTTTATTTATTTTTTATTTTATTTAGTTTAGGTTTAGATTTTATTATTTAGGTTTAATTTTAGGTTTAGTTTTAGGTTTAGGTTTAGGTTTAATTTTTATTTTTATTTAGTTAGGTTTAGTTTTAGGTTTTATTTATTTTATTTGGTTTAGTTTATTTTAGTTTAGGTTTAGGATTAGGTTTTTTTTTATTTTAGTTTTATTTTACTTTTAATTTTTTATTTTATTTTATTTATTTTAATTTAGGTTTAGGTTTTATTTTATTTATTTAGGTTTTTAGGTTTAGTTTAGGTTTATGCTTGGTTTAGGTTTATTTATTTTATTTTAGTTGCTATTTTAGGTTTAGGTTTATTTTATTTATTTATTTTAGTTTAGGTTTACATTTAGGTTTAGGTTTATTTTTATTTATTTTAGGTTTAGGTTTTAGGAATTTTTTAAGGTTTAGGTTTAGGGTTAGGTTTATTTAGTTTAGTTTAGGTTTAGGTATTATGTAGGTTTAGGTTTCTTAGGTTTAGTTTTTTAGTTTTTAGTTTTTTAGTAGATAAGATTAGAGAGAATGGTTTTGCCACATAAAGTGTCGAGCGATGATTAGAGGAGATGCATTAGATTAGCCTTATGTTAAGAAAGGTAGAGGTAGACCTAAAAAGACTCGATTATGATGTATAAAAAATGACCATACTTGAATTAAATGAGAATTTGACACATAATAGGACATAATGGAGATGAAGGATTCATATAGCCGACCCCACTTAGTGGGATAAAGGCTTGTTGTTGTTGTTGTTATTTTTATTATCGTTCAATTTTTAAGATTAGGTTTAGGTTTAGGTTTAGATTTAGGTTTATTTAGTTTAGTTTAGGTTTAGGTTTATGTTATATTTTATTTATTTTAGTTGTATTTATTTTATTTAATTTATTTAATTTTATTTAGGTTTAATTTTTGGTTTATTTATTTAGGTTTAGTTTAAAGTTTTGCTTTTAGTTTATTTATGTATAGGTATTTAGTTTACTTAATTTTAGGTTTAGGTTTTTGTTTTAGTTTAGGGTACGATTTACGGTTTAGGGACTTAGGGTTTATGGTTAGTTTAGGGTTTAGGGCTTAGGGTTAGTTTAGTTTAGTTTATTTAGGTGTTTATGGTTTAGGGTTTAGGGTTTAAGAGTTTTTTTTTTAAATTAAGTAAACTTATAGGTTTAGATTTATTTAGTTTAATTTATATATTTATTTAGGTTTATTTCTTATTTTTATTAGTTTAGTTTATTTATTTTAGTTTAGGTTTATGCTTATTTTTTATTTTTGTTTTATTTTTGTTTTTATTTTTTGGTTTAGGTTATTTATTTATTTTTTACGTTTAGGTTTAGGTCTTTTTTTAGGTTTTATATTTTAGTTTAGGTTTAGGGTTATTTTTAGTATATTTTATTTTATTTAGTTTAGGTTTATGCTTAGGTTTAGTTTATTTTAGGTTTAAGCTTGGGTTTTATTTATTTAGTTTAATTAATTTTAGTTTAGGTTTAGTTTTATTTTATTTTTATTTTAGGTTTAAGTTTTTTGTTTAGTTTAGGGATTAGGTTTTATTTTTTTTATTTATATTTAGGATTTATTTTTTAGGTTTCTTGTTTAGATTTAGGTTTTATTTTTTTAATTTTATTTAATTTTATGTTTATTTTATTTTTTTATTTATGTTTAGGTTTTTTTTATTTAGGTTTTTTATTTTAGGTTTATTTTATTTTTTAGTTTAGCTTAGGTTTTATTTATTTAATTTTAGTTTAGTATTTTTATTTTTTTTATTTTTATTTTAGGTTTAAATTTTAGTTTAGGTTATAATTTATTTTTTATTTTTTTATTTGGGCTTAGGTTTTTTTTATTTATTTTATTTCTAGATTTTACTTAGTTTAGGTTTAGGTTATTAGGTTTGAGGGTTTAGGGTTTTGGGTTTATAGTTTAGTGTTTAGGGTTTAGGGTTTAAGGTTTAGGGTTTATGATTTAGAGCTTAGGGTTTAGGGTTTAGGGTTTAGGGTTTAGGGTTGTAGGGTTTAAGTTGAGGGTTTAAGATTTAGGGTTAGTTTTAGGGTTTAGTGTTTAGAGTTTAGGGTTTAGGATTTAGGTTTTTAGGTTTTTAGGGTTTAGGGTTTAGGGTTTAGGGTTTAGGGTTTAGTTTAGGTTTAGGGTTTAGGGTTTAAGGGTTAGGTTTAGGTTTAGGTTTTATTTATTTTAGTTTTGTTTAGCTTAGGTTCATGTTTATTTTATTTTGTTCATTTTAGGTTTAGGCTTTTTTTTCTTAGGGTTTAGGTTTATTTTTTTATTTATTTTAGGTTTATTTTAAGTTTATTTTTAGTTTAGTTTTTTTTTATTTTATTTGATTTTAGGTTTATTTGATTTTATTTTGCTTTTTTTTATATTGGTTTTTTTTTTTTTATTTTTTATTTTTTTAGTTTAGTTTAGGTATTTTATTTTATTTTATTTTAGTTTTTATTTTTATTTTTTATTTTTTTTAGATTTAGGTTTAAGTTTAGGTTTAGGTTTATGTTTAGGTTTTAGTCTTTAGTTTAAGTTTTTATTTTATTTTATTTTTATTTTATTTAGGTGTAGGTTTTTATTTGTTTTATTTTTAGGTTTTATTTAATTTATGTTTAGGTTTTAGGTTTTTTGGGTTTTAGGTTTAGGGTTTAGGGTTTATAGTTTAGGGTTTAGGGTTTAGGATTTTAGGGTTTAGGATTTTAGGGTTTAGTCTTTTATTTATTTTAATTTAGTTTATTTTATTTTAGGTTTATGTTTACTTTATATTTATTTTAGGTGTAGGTTTTTTTTAAATTTAGGGTATAGGTTTTATTATTTATTTTAGGTTTGTGTTTAGATTTAGGTTTAGTTTATTTTAGGTTTATGTTCAGTTTTATTTATTTTAGTTTATTTTATTTTAATTTAGGTTTAGGTTTTTTATTTTATTTTAGTTTTTTAGGGTTTAGGTTTTAATTTTTATTTATTTTTTAGGTTTTAGTTTTTATTTATTTTAACTTTATTTTAGGTTTAGTTTTATTTTATTTTAGTTTATTTTTTTAGTTTAATTTAGGTTTTCATTTATTTATTTTAGTTTATTTTTTATTTTTTTATTTTATTACCTTTTTAGGTTTAGGTTTAGGTTTATGTTTTAGTTTAGGTTTTTATTTTATTTTATTTTGGTTTAGGTTTTATTATTTATTTTATTTTTAGGTTTTATTTAGTTGAAGTTTAAGTTTTTTATCTATTTGGGGTTTAGGGTTTAGGGTTTAGGTTTTAGGGTTTAGGGTTTAGGGTTTAGGGTTTAGGGTTTTAGGGTTTAGGGTTGAGGGTTAGGGTTTTAAGGGTTTAAGGTTTGGGGTTTAGGGTTTAGGTTTTAGGTTTAGGGTACAAGTTTTTGTTTAGGGTTTAAGCCTTTTAGTTTTTTTTAAAAGAGAACATATTCAAATTTAAGATTTCTTCTTTTCGAATTCATCAAACAAGTAACACACCAAGTTTTCCAAGACACAATTGACGACATAGAAAAAAAATAAGCACGCATAGAGCAAATCGAAGACCCTAGATAACTAGAACCGTCTGTACTATAAAGACAAAGTTCCATAAGCAAGATCGGATGTTCTTGATTTCTCAGTTCCCATCAGAACCAACTGGCCTCTCAGTAGGGATCCACCATCATATCCCCTACCACAATGTAACCTCTTCGCTCCTCAGGCCTCCACCCCACCACCTCCATATCTACAACCTCAGATCCCCACCACCACTGATAATGCCTCTCTTCCTCACCAGATCTAGACCAAGCAGTTAATGGTGATGTTAGCCATCAAGGTTACACTTTATTCTTAGGTTTTAGGTTTATTAGGTTTTAGGGTTTAGGTTTATTTTTTTAATTTATTTAGTGTCTTTATGTTTAAGTTTAGGATTTAGGGTTTAGGGTTTATTATTTAGGGTTTTAAGATTTATGCTTTTAGGGTTTAAGGTTTAGGGTTAGGGTTTAAGGACAAGGGTTTTAGGGTTTAGGGTTTTGAGGGTTTAGGGTTTAGGGTTTAGGATTTTAGGGTTTAGGGTTTAGTGTTTATGGTTTAGGGTGTAGGGTTATTGTTATGGTTTAGGGTTAGTTTAGGGTTTAGGGATTAGGGCTTAGGGTTTAGGGTTTAGGGTTTAAGATTTTTTAGGGTTTAGGGTTTAGGGTTGTACATTGTAGGTTTAGGGTTAGTTTAGGTTTTAGTTTAGGGTTTAGTGTTTACGATTTAGGGTTTAGGACTTAAGGTTTTAGGGTTTAGTGTTTAAGTTTATGGTTTGGGGTTTAGGTTTTAGGTCTGGGGTTCAAGTTTTAGTTTAGGGTTTTGGTTTTTGTGTTTTTTTTTAATAGAGAACAAATTCTAATTCAACATTTCTTTTTTTGTTTTTAGTTTAGGGTCAAGTTTACCATTCTTAGGAGTTTAGATTTAGGTTTACTTTATTAGTTTTAGGGTTTAGGGTTTTAATTTGTTTAGATACTTTAGGTTTAGGTTTAGGGTTTAGGGGTTTAGGGTTTAGGGTTTAGGGTTTATGGTGTAGGGTTTAGGGTTAGGGTTTTAGGGTTTATGCTTTTAGGGGTTAGGGTTTAGGATTAGGGTTTAGGGTTTAGGGTTTAAGGTTTTAGGTTTAGGGTTGAGGGTTGAGGGTTTAGGGTTAGTTTTAGGGTTTAGGGTTTAGGGTTTAGGATTTATAATTAAAGGTTTTTTTTTAAATTAAGTAAACTAGTAGGTTTAGGTTTATTTAGTTTATTTTTTATTTTAGTTTACTTTTTATTCTTATTTAGTTTAGTTAATTTATTTTAGGTTTATTTATTTTAGTTAAAGTTTTTTTTTTGTTTATTTTTTAGGTTTAGGTTTAGTTTTTTGTTGAGTTTTATTTCAATTTTATTTTTTTAGGTTTAAGTTATATTTTTTTTTTATTTTTAGGTTTAGGTTTTATGTTATTTTTTTTAGTTTTGGTTTTATGTTTTATTTAGGTTTATTTTAGGTTTTTTATTTAAGGTAGGTTTTATTTTTAGTTTATTTTATTTTATTTAGTTAGGTTTAGGCTTTGGTTTAGTTTATTTTAGGTTTAGGTTTAGGTTTAGGTTTAATTTATTTTATTTTAGTTTATTTTTAATTTAGGTTTATGTTTATTTTATTTTATTTATTTTATTTTTGTTTTAGGTTTAGTTTTATTTTTTAGATTAGGGTTTAGGTTTTATTTTTTATTTATTTTTTGGTTTTAATTTTTAGGTTTATTTTTTAGGTTTAGGTTTTTATTTAGTTTTTTATTTAATTTAATTTTAGGTTTATTTTATTTTTATTTTTCGTTTAGTTTTAATTTATTAAAGTTTTATTCTTAGGTTTATTTTATCTTTAGTTTAGTTTAGGTTTTTCTTTATTTTATTTTAGTTTATTTTTATTATTTATTTTGTTTTTTTTAAGGTTTAGGTTTAGGTATTTATTTTATTTTATATTTATATTTTATTTAGGTTTATGTTTTTTGTTTATTTTCTTTTTAGGTTTTATTTAATTTAGGTTTAGCTTTTTAGATTTTTAGGGTTTAAGTTTATGGTTTTGGGTTTAGAGAATGGCCTAATCCCCAACTGAGGAGAGTAGCCTATGAAGATCTTATCAACTCAATCGGTGATAATTTTAGCACCCTTGATCTAGTTGATGTTGAGAACCTAGAAGAAAAGAAGTCTATGAAGGTTCTAGACGTTTTTGGAACCACAACATCGAGGTGCAACAAGAACAACATGGGTAGGACAACTTTGTTGTATTTCATAACCTCTTAGTTGACTTCTTTAAGATCACCTTTAAATCAGCTCAAGGGGTATAGGGTTAGGGTTTATGCTTTTATTTAGTGTTTAGGGTTTGGGGGGGTTTAGGGTTTAGTGTTTAGGGTTTAGTGTTTAGTGTTTAGGGTTTAAGGTTTAGGTTTTTAGGGTTTAGGGTTGTAGGTTATAGGCTTAGTTTTGCAGGTTTAGGGTTTAGGGCTTAGGATTTAGGGTTTAGGTTTTTTTTAACAAAAAATTAAGTAAACTGGTAGGTTTAGGTTTATTTAGTTTATTTACTTTATTTTTTATTTATTTTAGTTTATATTATGTTTTTATTTTTATTTAGGTTTATCTTTTATTTTATTTGGTTTAGTTTATTTATTATAGGTTTCTTTATTTTTAGTTTAGGGTTTTATTTTAGTTTCTTTTTTAGGTTTAGGTTTATTTCTTAGTTGCATTTTATTTTTATTTTATTTTTTATGCTTAGGTTTTATTTTTTATTTGTAGTTTAGGTTTAGGTTTTTATTTTATTTTTTTGTAGGTATAGGTTTTAGTTTTTATTTTAGGTTAATTTTTAGGTTTTATTTTATTTTTAGGTTTAGGTTTATTTTTAGTTTATTTTATTTTATTTAGTTTAGGTTTAGGTTTAAGTTTAGTTTATTTTAGGTTTAGGTTTAGGTTTTATTTATTTTAGTTTAGGTTTAGGTTTATTTTATTTTATTTATTTTATTTTTATTTTAGGATTAGTTATTTTTTAGTTTACGGTTTAGGTTTTATGTTTTATTTATTTTTAGGTTCATTTTTTAGCTTTACGTTTTATTTAGTTTTTATCATATTTTATTTTAGGTTTATTTTATTTTTATTTTACGTTTAGTTTTTATTTTATTTAGGTTTTTTATTCTTAGGTTTATTTACTTTTTAGTTTAGTTTAGGGTTTAGGGTTCTTTTTTTAACTAAAATTTATTTTTTGAGCAAAAATAGGTGAAGACCATATTAGAGACTAAACTCAAAAAGAAAAAAAACTATCGCTCAAATGCTATAAGAGAATCCTAACGAGTTTAGTCCCTAAACATTCATCAAAGAGCAACAACAACTACAACAACAACAACAACAACAACAAGCCTTTACCCACTAAGCGGGGTCAGTTACATGAATCTTTTGTCTCCATTGTGTCATATTATGTGTCAAATTCTCATTTAATTCAAGTATACTAAGGACATTTTTTATACATCTTAACCTAGTCTTTTTAGGTCTACCTCTACCATTCTTAACATAAGGCAAATCTAATGCATCTACTCTCTCGAGTCATGGACGATGCTTGATGTGGCAAAACCATCTGACTCTCTCTAATCTTATCTTCCACTCAGACTACTCCAACTTTTCCCGAACATACTCATTTGCATTCTATCTCTAAGAGTAAAGCCACTCATCCACCTGAGCATCCTCATCTCTATAACACTTAACTTAGTCTTCTCTTTTATTGGCCAACATTTTGCACCATAAGTCATTGCAGGTCTTACCACCATCTTATAAAATTTTACCTTAAGTTTAAGTGGAACTTTTCAATCACACAACAGGCCAGATGCCAGATGCATTCCTCCACTTCAACCATCCTACTTGAATTCTACTAATAACATCTCCATCTATTTCACCATCATTTTGAACAATAGAGCCTAAATATCTGAATCAATCACTCTTATTAATGACTTGTTCACTTAATGTGACAACACTACCACTAGAACTTCTATAACTAAAATTACACTCCATATATTATGTTAGATCTACTTAAAAGAACCTTTAGACTCTAATGTTGACTTCCATAATTCAAGTTTCTCTAGGACTGCCTCTCTAGTCTTATCAACAAGAAGAATTTCATCAACAAAAAGCATACACCAAGGTACATCTTCTTGTAAATTCTAGTAAGAACATCCATAACTAAAGCAAAAGGTAAGCTTAAAGTTGATCTTTAATGTAATCCAATGAAATAGGAAAATATTTTATCAATCCTCCCTTGTGTTTGGACACAAGTAATAGCTCTAGTATACTCTTAATGAACTCTAGAACATCTCAATATTAAAATCAATAAATATCATATGTAGATCCTCCTTACTTTCTCTATACTTCTCCATCAAACCTCTTAACAAATGTGCAACATCCATAGTGGATCTACCTGGCATGTAACCAAACTAATTGTGAGAAACTTTTGTTTCACATCGTAACCTATGCTCAATTACTCTCTCCCATAATTTTAATGTATGACACATTAACTTAATTCCACTATAATTTACACACTCTTGTGCATCACCTTTATTCTTAAATATAGGAACCAAACTCTTCCTCCACTCATCTTTTTTTAAAATAACATTAAAAGATTTGTAAACCAGAAATTCCTTGATCTCATAAACATTTCCACACTTCTATTTGAATATCATCAGATCCTACTATTTTTTTACATTTCATTTCTTTTAAAGCTTCTCTAACTTTAGATTTACTAATATGATGGTAAAAATGCAATTATCTATTTTTTGTTTAGGTTGCTAAATTCTTTTTGAATTATATCTCACACCTCCTTGAACTAGGTCTTTACTTCTCCTATCTCTTTGGTTGGCTAACTTACATACATCTTTCACCTTCTTTGGTATCTAATCTATTGTATATATCACTAAAGCTAAATTATTTGCATCATATATTGCTTTCTTAGAATCTCATGGGCCACTTTATATCTTTCCCAATTCTTCGAGTTTTTTACATCTAAACTAAGTTTTATAACAATGCTTCTTATTTCTTATCTTTTCTTGCACACTGACTACACCACCAACTATTTTTGTTAAAAGTAGCTTTTCTTTTTGATTCTCCACGCACATTTTTGGCAACTTGCTTAATTTCACTTGGTACTTTTTCCCACATAACATTAACTTCCTTATGAACATCCCAAATTCTAAGTTCTTGTAGCTTGCTCTTAAAATTATTTTTATTTGTGTTCTTTAAGTATCCCCATCTAATCCTAGGAAAATAACTTGATTTGTTTTTCCTCTTATAATCTTTCAACTTAAAATCTAAAATTAACAATCGATGTTTGGTACTTAACTTTCACTTGGAATGACCTTACAATCTTTACAATCTAAAGGATCTATTTTTCTTATTAGAGAATAATCAATCTAAGTTTTACTAGATCCATTTTTATAAGTAATAATATGTTCACCTTTTTTCTTAAATAAAGTATTAGCAACTACAAAATCATAAGCTAAAATAAAATCTAATATAGTCCTACCTTCCTCAATCACTCCAAATCCATAACCACTATGAATACTTTTAAAATCTTCTACCACTCTACCAACATGTCCATTTAAATCTCCTCCAATAAATAATTTTTCTTCAAGAGGTATCTTTTGTATTAATCACTCTAATTCATTCTAAAAATTTTCTTTTGAGCATACATCCAAACCTACTTGAGGAGTATAAACACTTATAACATTGATAATCTTAGTATCAACAATAATCTTTAAAGCTATAATTCTTTCTCCACATCTATTAATATTTATAACATTATCTTTCAAACTTTTATCTACACCATTTCTAGTTTGACTTCTACGAATAACAAAGATTAAAACCTAAACTATCAAATTTCCTTGGTCTTCTCCCAACCCATTTAGTTTCTTGAACATAAAATATTTATCTTTCCATGAACCATAATATCTATTAATTCCATTAATTTACATAAGAGTATCTATATTCCAAGTACCTAACCTAATTCTAATTTCATGGACTAACTTCTTTGCATCCATCCATAAAGTGGGGCCTTGCTTATTTAACTACACTCACTTGATGTAGCGGCCTTTGCACATTTTTTAGTATTCAAGCCATACTATGCATCGCTTCCAAGGGATGCCCTAACATTAACACAATGATTTAAAGGATTCATGTCATGATCATTTTGACAAGTTTTTTGCGTCAACTACCTATCCTCCACTTTTCACATCAGGACTTGGGACTAGCAAAGGTAAACCAATAAAGAAAAGAAGACAAAACTAGAAAACCCAAGCAAAAGATAGCAAAGCGGAAGAATCCAGTTCAAAGAACCTCTAAAGAGATGAAGATCCATAAGAAAAGGAAACACGCAACCTCAAGACAACTCCATCCATCTAAGAAAAATAAACCATCAGTAAGACTCTAGCTCCCTCCCAAAAGAAGAAGTGGCCAACTAAAAAATAGAACATGCAACTTGCAAGACATCTCAGCCATAAGGAGATCAGAAAACATAAAGAGAAAAAAACTCAAGCTAAGATATGAGGGAAGAAGGATAATCACAATAATGAGGAGTATTAATTCCTAAGTGTATCCAGCTTTAAAGTAGTGTTACAAATAGAAAAAGTCACCAGGCACAAAAATACCAAAGAAAAAAAATCCATCATATCATCATAGCCATCCCAAAGAAAAACATGAACCTATCATAATAGCCAACCAAAGAAAAAGTGAAGCTAAGGAAATAGAAAGAGAGGAGAGCAATAAATAAATTAATGAAATCCCAACAAAACCAATTATGAATCTTAAAAGAGGGAAAAAAAGCTCAAAAAAAAAAAGAGCCCTCAAAGACAAAGCTAATAGAGCCTAGAACAACATCAATCCAAAGCGACCAAGGCACCAAGCCAATGAAGCCTACAATAACACCAATCCAAAGCCCCCAAGGCACCAACTAAAGGAAGAAAATAGCAAAAAGGTAGCACAATGGGGTCCCCAAGAAAAGTAGCCAGGAAGTGAGAACAAACCAACAAAAAAAAGAAGAGACCAAAAGCTAAAATAAACAACTAGAGAAACAACCAACCAAACAAACCACCAGGAAAAATCCCAACCTACCACCAACAAGAGAGCAAAAGCACCAACCAAGAAAGGCAAATAGAGAATAAAAACCACACAAAACTAATAGCGGGTTCAAAAAAACCCCAACAAGCCAAAATCACCAAATAGAAGAAGGAAAATTAGAATACTCTAGCTTGCAAGAAAACACATAGCAAGCTCAACAAACAGGATAAAACCAGTAAAAAACCTCCTAAGGATAGGAGATTATTTCCAAAACTTTGGAATGTAACCCTCAACTAAGGAGGGTTATAAATCTAAACACTTTTTCTTTTTTTCTTTTAAACAATTTTATAACCATGTCCTTTCTCCAAAAATCTCCTTTCAAAATGAATATTATAAAGGCATAGGGATCAGTAGAAGCTATCAATTTCAAAGAAGAGCATTCAGAATCATCCACAATAATAGACAAAGGAAAATCAAAAATAGTATGCATTTCAGAATTAGAAGTGAAAGAAGGAGCAAGAATAGCTTTATTAAGATGTCAATTATCAATATTTTCACTTTCCAACAAAATCAGAGTCCCTCTATGTTCACTCATAAAAAGTATGAGATGCATAATCCATATTTTCAATACAATCTTCACATAAGGGATTAAAATAAGATTCAAATCCCATAGAAACACATAGCATATTACCAAAATTCTAAACCTAATTACCACCATAGAAAAATCATCATTTTGAACTGAAACATAACTATTCAAAATGAGAAAATTATCACAGTATCTAAATTTTTTTTTTTAAAGAAGGATCACCAATATTAAGATTGGAGGAAGTTAAAATATTAAAAATAAGAACATTTTTTCACCACCATTCTCAATCAAAGCAAAGAAATAGTCTCTTTCCCAAGATCTAAAGCAAACATAGGAGAAGAGAAACAACATCAATTGATTGGAAGAAATGGTGTTAGCATCAATTCAAACCATCATCATGAAAGGACTTATGCATAACATCCAAACCATTAGAATCATTAACCATAGCCTCTAAAGTCTTCCCTTTAAGAGAATCATCAAAAGAAACACTTAGAGCATGATTATTAGTTAAAACTTTTCAAAACATCAAAATTACCTTTCACATCAGATCATTAATAAGTAAAACTTTTGAAGATTGAAATGGTTTTGCAAAACATCAAAATTTTGAAAACTAGATTTTCTTTTATCCAACTTGAGAGAATCATCAGTTTTTCAACAATTGAATTCTTACAGGTGATTTTCTTCTTAAGCGAGGGATGAGTAATAAAGCATTCAAAAATTTCATGTCCATGAATCTTACAATGATTACAAAAAATGGGAAAGTTCTCAAAACAACTTTCTAAAATAACATTTCTTCAAATCCAATGAATTTTCTTTCGGATATTTTTTAGTAATTTCAATCTCTGCAAGAGTTCTAGTAACATATGGTCTAGAAGAAGCTGTTGTTTCTTGATCAGCTTTCAAAGGATGACAAAAAATTAAACAAATAGCATAAAAAAATCTAATGATTAAATAGATGATTCTGCAAGTTAGATAAATCAAATGGGAATAATAGGAGACTCTTCATTAACATCAAACATAGGTGTCCATTTTAGAATGCATTTGATAATTAAAACATAGTAAGAATGCCTAGAAAAAATTCTTCATAATCAAAGTCATTAGAAAGTTTAATTAAAACATGCCTTGCATCAATCAACCTAATAGAAAAAGAACCAGATAAATTTAAGCTATGAAAAAAGAACAAATATTATCCATCTTTGGCCATTTAATTGAAAACTTTCCTATCAAAGAAAAAGAAAAAGGCTCAGCTAATCATTTAATATCCTCATCTAAAATCATAATTGTTGGAGTACCTTTAAAAGTCATATGAACCAAATTCAAAGGAGGCTCAGTGGAGGAATTCTTACCAGCTAAAGCCTCTTTGAAAGATTTAGTAATAACAGGTAATTTAATGGTAGGATTACAAAATTTGATGCCCTAGGGATCCATCGACAAATGGGATTTACCCCATGGATTTGAAGAAGCGAGCACATGATATTGACAACAAGTTGAGATTGGCCCATGGCGATAATTAATAGGGAATCCAAGAGAGATAGTGCCCAAAAACTCACCAAGAACATGAGAGATCTCAAAATCTCCCAATAATATGGTTTAGTTTAGTTTTAGGGTAGATGTTTTAGGTTTATTGTTTATTAGTTATTATTAGCTTTTATTAGTTTTAGGTTATTATTAGTTTTATGTTAAGTTTACTTAGTTTAGTTTTAGTTAAGTTATTAGTTTTTATTTTAGTTAATATTATTTTAGCTTAGTTTAGGGGTGGGGTTATTTAGTTTATTTAGTTTATTTGTTTATTGGGCTTTAGTTTATCTTAATTTATATAATACTTATTATTAGTTAGTTATTATTATTAGTATATGTTTTATTATTATTTAGGTTTTAGTTACTTTTAGTTAATAGTTTAGTTTTATTAGTTTAGTTATTAGTTTATTAGTTTAGTTTATTAGATTTATTAATTTAGTTATGGGTTCAGGTTTATTTGTTTATTATTAGTTTTTAGTTTAGTTTATGGTTTTAATTTTTTTAGTTATTTAATGTTATTATTATTATTAGTTAGTTAGTTGGTTTATTATTAGTTTTGTATTTTGGTTTAGTTTTTTTTCTTTAGTTTATTATTATTATTATTAGTTTATGTTTATTATTAATAGTTTTATTATTATTATTTAGTTTATTTATTTAGTTAGGGTTTAGGGTTTAGTTATTTTGTTATTTATTAGTTAGTTTATTAGTTAGTTTTATTATTAGTTTATTATTAGTTTTAGTTATTATTTTATTATTGTTGTTTATTATTCTTATTTAGTTTAGTTAGTTATTATTAGTTTTTTATTATTAGTTTAGTTTTTTATTTGTTTGTTTAGTTTTTTAGTTTATTAGTTATTAGTATATTAGTTATTAGTTTTTTGGGTTATTAGTTTTTTATTTAGTTTTTTTATTTTTAGTTTTTTAGTTATTATTAGGTTTTTTTAGTTTATTATTTATTAGTTTATCAAGTTATTAGTTAGTTATTAGTTGGTTTAGTTTAATTTATTATTTAGTTTAGTCTTTTTAGTTTATTGTTTTATTAGTTTTTATTAGTTATTACTATTTTACTTTAGTTTATTTTATTAATTTTAGTTTAATTTAATTTTTAGTTTATTATTTAGTTTTATTATTATTATTATTATTATTATTATTAGATTATTATTATTATTATTATTATTTAGTTATTTATTATTATTAGTTTTATTAGTTTATTAGTTATTTTTTAGTTTATTATTATTTAGTTATTATTAGTTGGTTTAGTTAGTTTATTTGGTTTATTATTTAGTTTATTATTATTTATTAGTTTTAGTTTAGTTTAGTTTATTATTTTATTATTTAGTTAGTATTATTTTTAGTTTAGTTTATTATTTTTAGTTTTTATTATTAGTTTATTATTATTTATTAGTTTAGTTTATTTTTATTATTATTTTATTTATTAATTTATTTATTAGTTTATTATTTTGGTTTAGTTTATTATTTAGTTATTAGTTTAGTTTATTATTAGTTAGTTTATTTATTATTAGTTATTTTTTTGGTTTTTATTATTATTTTTTTAGTTTAGTTAGTTTATTAGTTTAATTTTTTAGTTTATTAGTTTAGTTTTAATTTTATTTTAATTAGTTTTAAAGTTATTTTTAGTTTAGTTTATTATTGTGTTTTTAGTTTAGTTTATTTAGTTTTTAGTTTTATTAATTTTAGTTATTATTTTATTATTAGTTTTATTAGTTTTTTAGTTAGTTATTTGGTTAGTTTATTTAGTTAATTTTAGTTAGTTTTATTTTTGTTTATTATTAGTTTTTTTTTGTTTATTATTAGTTTTATTGGTTTTATATTAGTTAGTTTAGTTTTTTTTATTAGTTTTTTTTTTTGTTTAGTTTTAGTTTATTAAGTTTAGTTTTATTTTTAGTTTATTAGTAGTTTTAGTTTATTAATTTAGTTAGTTTAGTTTATTATTTTTTATTATTTTTTTTTATTTTTATTATTTTTAGTTTAGTTTAGGGTTTTAGAGTTTAGGGTTTTTTTTTGGGTTTAGGTTTAGGTTTGGGGTTAGTTTTTTAGTTTAGGGTTTAGGGTTTTTTTTGATTTTTTGGTTTTAATAGTGAACAAATTCATATTTTCTTCTTTTTAATTTCATCGATAACACCAAGTTCTTTAACACAAGAGACAACATAGATAAAATGTGCACACATAGAGCAAATCAAAACCCTAAATAGAACCATCTCTTATAAAGACACAATGTGGAAATCATGTTCTTCAATTTCTCTAGTTCCCATGAACCATGGCCTCTCAGTAGTGGGATCCACCATCATATCCTCGATCTCTCCACCACCACCCACCTTCCTCATCCTCCTCGCCACCATAACCACCGCTCCAACCACCACCTCCATCCCACCGGCACCTCAGATCCCAGCCATCCAATAATAGCCTCCTCCTTCACCTCGACCACCAGATCTAGACTGAGCCTGGTTGAGAGTGATGTTCCTGTCATCAAGGTTTTCCCATTCTTAGGGTTTAGCTTTAGGTTTAAGTTTATTAGGTTTTAGGGTTTAGGTTTATTTTTTAATTTATTTAGTTACATTAAGTTTAGGTTTAGGGTTTGGTGTTTAGGGTATAGGGTTGGTAGTTTAGGGTTTAGGGTTTAGGGTTAGGGTTTAGGGTTTAGCAATTAGGGTTTAAGGTTTAGGGTTTTTAAGTTTATGCTTTAAGGTTTAGGGTTTAGGTTAGGGTTTAGGCTTTAGGGTTTAGGGTTTAAGGTTTAAAGTTTAGGGATTAGGGTTTAGGGTTTAGAGTTTAGGGTTTAGGATTGTAGGTTTAGTTTTGTAGGTATAGGGGTTAGGGTTAGTTTTTTTTATAAAATTAAGTAAACTGATAGGTTTAGGTTTATTTGATTTATTTATTTTATTTTTTTATTTAAGTTATTTTTATCTTTTTAGTTTAGTTTATTTATTTATTTATTTGAATTTAGGTTTTTGGTTTTAGTTTATTTTTTAGGTTTAGGTTTATGTTTAGGTTTATTTTTTAGTTGAGTTTTTTTTTAGGTTTAGGTTTTATTTTTATTTTTAGGTTTAGGTTTAATTTTATTTTTTTTAGGATTAGGTTTTAGGTTTTTATTTTAGGTTTATTTTAGGTTTTATTTTTTTAGCTTAGGTTTAGGTTTACTTTAGTTGAGTTTTATTTTTATTTTAGTTTATTTGATTAAGGTTTTATTTTTTATTTTTTAGTTTAGGTTTAGGTTAAGGTTTTTATTTTATTTTTTTAGGTTTAAGTTTAGGTTTATTTTTAGTTTATTTTATTTTTATTTAGTTTAGGTTTATTTTAAGGTTTAATTTATCTTAAGTTTAGGTTTAGGTGTTATTTATTTTAGTTTATTTTTGGATTATTTTATTTTATTTATTTTATTTTTATTTTAGGTTTAATTTTTTTAGTTTAGGGTTTATGTTTTATTTTTTCTTTATTTTTAGGTTTATTTTTTAGGTTTTGGTTTTTATTTTGTTTTTATTTTATTTTATTATAGGTTTATTTTATTTTTAGTTTACATTTAGTTATTATTTTATTTAGATTTTTTTAATTCTTGGGTTTATTTTATTTTCTAGTTTAGTTTATGTTTTTATTTATCTTATTTTAGTTTATTTTATTTTTAATTTTATTTTATTTTTATTTTAGGTTTAGGTTTTAGTTTAGGTTTTTATTTTATTTTAATTTTTTATTTAGGTTTAGGTTTATTTTATTTAGTTTAGGTTTAGGTTTTTAGGTTTTTAGAGTTAGGGTTTAGGGTTTAGGGTTTAGTGTTTTAGAGTTTAGGGTTTAGGGTTTAGGGTTTTAGGCTTTAGTGTTTAGGGTTAGGGTTTAGGGTTTAGGGTTTAGGTTTAGTGTTTAAGCTTTAGGGAGGTTTTAAGGTTTTAGGTTTAGGGTTTAGTTTAGGGTTTAGTTTAGTTTTTAGGGTTTAGTTTAGGTTTGTTTAGGGTTTAGGCTAGAGCTTTAGAGTTTTTTGGGTTTAGGGTTTAGGGTTAAGGATTTAAGGTTTACGATTGAGGGTTTAGGGTTGGGGTTTAGGATCTTAGGTTTAAGGTTGTAGGTTTAAGGTTTAGGGTTTAGGGTTAGTTTTAAGGTTTAGGGTTTAGGGTTTTAAAATTAAAAGTAGGTTTTCTAGTTTATTTAGTTAATTTTTTTGCTTTATTTTTTATTTTTATTTACTTTAGTTTGTTTATTTTAGTTTATTTTTTTTATTTAAGTTTATTTTGTAGGTTTAAGTTTTGGTTTATGTTTATTTTTTAGTTTAGTTTTTTTATTTTATTTTTAGGTTTAGTTTATTTTTATTTTTTTAGGTTTAGGTTTAGGTTTTATGTTTTTATTCTAAGTTTACTTTTAGGTTTTATTTTTTAGTTTAGGTTTAGTTTGATTTTTAGTTTATTTTATTTTATTTTGTTTAGTGTTTATGCTTAGTTTATTTTAGGTTTAGGTTTAGGTTTTATTTGTTTTAGTTTAGGTTTAGGTTTATATTTTGTTTATTTGAGGTTTAGTTTTTTTTTAGTTTAGGGTTTAGATTTATTTTATTTTTTATTTTAAGGTTTTATTTTAAGTTTATTTTTT
The DNA here is from genome assembly GCA_021442155.1 of Cymbidium sinense. Lineage (NCBI taxonomy): Eukaryota > Viridiplantae > Streptophyta > Magnoliopsida > Asparagales > Orchidaceae > Cymbidium > Cymbidium sinense. The sequence goes on from JAKCPB010000655.1 coordinate 79,011, forward strand.
AGGTTTAGGTTTTTATTTAGTTTTTATTTTATTTTATTTTATGTTTATTTTATTTTTATTTTATGTTTAGTTTTTATTTTATTTAGGTTTATTTTATTTTTTAGTTTAGTTTAAGTTTTTATTTATTTTCTAATAGTTTAGCTTTTAATTTTTATTTTATTTTATTTTAGGTTTAGGTTTAGATTTAGGTTTAGTTTTAGTTTAGGTTTTATTTTATTGTATTTTTTATTTTATTTATGTTAAGGTTTTTTTATTTTTTATTTTTAAGTTTTATTTAGTTTACATTTAGTCTTTTAGGTTTTTAGGGTTTAGGGTTTAGGGTTTAGGGTTTATGGTTTATGGTTTAGGGTTTAGGGTTTCAAGTTTAGGGTTTAGGGTTTAGGGTTTATGGTTAAGGGTTTAGGGTTTAGGGTTTTAGGATTTAGGGTTTGGTGTTTAAGGTTTAGGGTTTTTAGGGTTTAGGGTTTAGGGTTTCTAGTTTAAGTTAGGTTTAGGGTTCAAGTTTTAGTTTAGGTTTAAGGGTTTTTGTTTTTTTTTTGTTAATAGAGAATAAATTCATATTCAACATTTCTTCTTTTCATGAATTCATCAACCAAGTAACACACCAAGTTTTCTCAGACACAAGCAACAACAAAGTTCAAAAATGAGCACACATATTGCAAATCCAAAACCCTAGGTAACTAGAACTGTCTCTACTGTAAAGACAATTCCATAAGCATTTGGTGGACTTTCTTGATTTCTCAGTTCCCATCAAAACCACCTCGACTTCTTGGTATGGGATCCACCATCATATCCATCTCTCCCCATCACCATGTAACCTGTCCTCCACCACCAAAACCACCACTACTCCCCACCACCTCCATTCACTAACGTCCATATCCCCACCACCACTCGATAACTTCCACCTCGCCTTCCCCTCCTTCTAGGGTGATTTGGCGGTTATGTTCCTGTCATCAAGGTTCTTCCCATTCTTAGGGTTTTAGTTTAGGTTTAAGTTTATTAGGTTTTAGGGCTTAGGATTATTTTATAATTAATTTAGTTACTTTAGGTTTAGGTTAAGGGTTTGGGGTTTAGGGTTTAGGGTTTAGTGTTAGTGTTTAAGGTTTATGGTTTAAGGTTTAGGGTTTAGGGTTTATGGTTTAATGTTTAAAGTTAATGTTTAGGGTTTAGTGTTTTTCGGGGTTTAGGGTTTAGGGTTTAAAGGTGTAGATTTAGGGTTTGGGATTTTGGGTTTAAGGTTTTTAAAAAAAAATTAAGTAAACCAGTAGGTTTATGTTTATATATTATATTAAGTTTATTTTAAATTTTTTTTAGTTTACTTTATTTTCTAGTTTTATTTATGTTTATTTTTTATTTGTATTTAGTTTAGTTTATTTATTTTAGGTTTATTTATTTTAGTTTAGTTTTTTTATTTTAGTTTAGGGTTTCGATTTAGGTTTAGGTTTAAGTTTATTTTTTAGTTGAGTTTTTTTATTTTATAGGTTTAGGTTTTATTTTATTTTATTTTTAGGTTTAGGTTTAGGTTTTCATTATACTTTTTTAGGTTTAGGTTTTATTTATTTATGTTTATTTTTAGGCTTTATTTTTTATTTAGGTTTAATTTTTTAGTTTATTTTAGTTTAGGTTTAGGTTTATTTATTCTAGTTTAGTTTTGTTTAGGTTTAGGTTTATTTTATTTTGTTTATTTTATTTTTATTTTAGGTTTAGGTTTTTTTGTTTTAGGTTTAGGTTTTATTTTTCATTTATTTTAGGTTTATTTTTTAGGTTTAGGTTTTCATTATAATTTATTTTAGGTTTATTATATTTTTATTTTACATTTATTATTTATTTTATTTAGTTTTTATTCTTATGTTTATTTTATTATTTAGTTAGGCTTAAGTTTTTATTTATTATATTTTACTTTATTTTTACTTTTTTAATTTATTTTATTTTTAGGTTTAGGACTAGGTTTTAGTTTAGGTTTTATTTTATTTTATTATTATATTTAGGTTTAAGTTTTTATTTATTTTAATATTTAGGTTTATTTAGTTTAGGTTTAAGTTTTTATTTAGTTTAGGGTTTAGGTTTATTTTTAGGATTTAACATTTAGGTTTTTTAATTAAATTTAGGTTTAGGTTTAATTAGTTTTAGTAAACTTTAGGGTTTAATTTAAGTTTAAATTTAGTTTTTAAGGTTGATTAGTTTAGGTTTTAGGTTTAAGTTTAAGTTAAATTTAGGTTTTAGGAGTTTAGGGTTTAAGTTTAGGGTTTGAGTTTAGGGTTTAGGGTTTTGGGTTTAGGGTTTAGGAGTTTAGGGTGTAGGTTTAGGGTTTAGGGTTTGTAGTTTTATTAGGTTTTTAGTTTAGGGTCAGTTTAGGGTTTAGGATTTAGAGTTTAGGGTTTTGTGTTTAGGGTTTAGGGTTTTTTTTTAAATTAAGTAAGCTAGTAGGTTTAGATTTATTTAATTTATTTTTTTTAGTTTCATTTATTTATTTTATTATTTTATTTTTCTTTAATTTTTTTTATTTAGGTTTAAGTTTATTTATTTTAGTTTAGGTTTTTCATTTTAGTTTATTCTATAGGTTTATGTAGGTTTATGCTTATAGTTTATTTTTTTTATTTTAGGTTTAGGTTTTTTTATTTTTTAGGTCTATGTTTAGGTTTATGTTTTTTTAGGTTTAGGTTTAGTTTTATTTTAGGTTTTTAGGTTTTATTTTTAGTTTAGGTTTAGGTTTATTTTAGTTTATTTTATTTTATTTATTATTAGTTTATTTAGGTTTAAGTTTAGGTTTTATTTATTTTAGTTTAACTTATTTTAGCTTAGGTTTAGATTTATTTTATTTTGCATAATTTTAGGTTTAGATTTTATTATTTATTATTTTTAGATTTTATTTTTTAGATTTATTTTTAAGGTTTAAGTTTTTATCTATTTTTTATTTTATTTTTATTTTATTTTATGTTTATTTATTTTAGGGTTTAGGGTTTTTTAGTTTATGGTTTAGGGTTTTTTTAGTTTTTAGGTTTAGGGTTTAGGTTTATTTAGGGTTGAGGGTTTAGGGCTTAGAGTTTAGGGATTTAGGTTTTAGGGTTTAGGTTTATGGTTTAGGGTTTAAGGTTTAGGGTTTTAGGGTTTTAGGGTTTTAGGGTTTAGGGTTTGAGTTTAGGTTTTATTTAGGGTTTAGGGTTTAGGGTTTAAGGTTTTTTTTTTAATAGAAAGAAATTCAGATTCCACATTTCTTTTTTTTGATTTCATCAACCAAGTAGCAGACAAGTTTTTAAGATACAAAATGACATACGAGTCAAATACCTACTAGAATCATCTCTAATGTAAAGACACAATTCCATAGCGATGGATGACCATTCTTAGTTTCTTTCATTTCATTCCCACCCGGAGTAGCGGGATCCTCCATCATACTATCCCTGCCACTGGTTTTAACCTCTCTCTCCGCCTCCATAACTACCATCTCCATATCCATTAGCACCTCTAGATCCACACACCTCCAGATCCTTGCCCACCACCTCCATATCCATATCCGCACTTCCAGTAGGGTTAGGGTTTAGGATTTAGGGTTAGGGTTTTGGGTTTTGGGTTTAAGGTATAGTTTTAGGCTTTAGGCTTTTGGGTTTTTTAGACTTAGGGTTTAGGGTTTAGGGATAGTTTAGGGTTTAGGGTTTAGGGTTTATGCTTTAGGGTGTAAGGTTTATGGTTTAGGGTTAGTTTAGGGTTTAGAGTTTTAGGGTTTAAGGTTTAGGGTTTAGGATTAGGGTTAGGGTTTAGGGTTTATGGTTTGGGGTTATTTAGGGTTTAGGTTTAGAGTTTAAGTTTTAGGGTTTAGGTTTAGGGTTTAGGGTTTTATCTATTTATTTTTAAATTTTTTTAAATTAAGTAAATCAAGTTAGGTTTATTTATTTATTTTATTTTTTATTTATTTTAGTTTTTTTTTATTTTATTTTTTTTCTACTTAGTTTAGTTTATTTATTTTAAGTTTATTTAGTTTAGTTTAGGTATTTTTATTTTAGTTTATTTTTAAAGTTTAGGTTTAGGTTTATGTTTATTTTTTAGTTTAGTTTTATTTTTATTTTATTTTTTATGTTTAGGTTTTATATTTTATTTTTAGGTTTAGGTTTAGGCTTTTATTTTATTTTTTTAGGTTTAGGTTTTAGGCATTTATTTTAGGTTTATTTTTAGGTTTTATTTTTTTGGTTTAGGTTTAAGTTTATTTTAGTTTATTTTATATTATTTAGGTTTAAGTTTAGTTTATTTTAGGTTTAGGTTAGGTTTATTTAGTTTAGTTTTGGTTTATTTTATTTTGTTTATTTTATTTTATTTTAGGTTTAAGTTTTTTTTAATAGGTTTATATTTTATCAGGTTTTTATTTTATTTTATTTTATTTTAGGTTTATTTAGGTTTAGTTCTTATTTTATTTAGTTCTTTTTATTTTAGGTTTATTTTATTTTTAGTTTAGTTTAGGTTTTATTTTATTTTAGTAGTTTTTTATTTTTGGTTTAGGTTTAGTTTTAGTTTAGGTTTAGGTTTTAGTTTAGGGTTTTATTTTATTTAGGTTTAGGTTTTATTTATTTTTTATTTTAGGTTTTATTTAGTTTAGGTTTAGGTTTTAGGTTTTTTTGGTTTTAGGTTTAGGTTTAGGGTTTAGGGTTTAGGTTTGGGTTTAAGGTTTAGGGTTTAGGGTTTAGGTTTAGGGTTTAGGTTTAGGTTTAGTTTAGGGTTTAAGTTTAGGTTTAAGTTTAGGTTTAAGTTTAGGTTTAAGTTTAGGTTTAGGTTTAGGTTTAAGTTTAGGTTTATAGTTAGGGTTTAGGTTTAAGGTTTTAGTTTAATTAAGTTTAGGTTAGGAGTTTAGATTTAGGTTTAGGTTAGGTTTAGTTTAGTTTAGAGTTTAAAGTTTAGGTTTAGTTTAGGTTTAAGTTTAGTTTAGTTTAGAGTTTAGAGGTTTTTGTTTAAGTTTATTTTAAGTTTATAGTTTAAAGGATTTAAGTTTAAGTTTAGATTTTTAAGTTTAGGTTTAAGTTTAAGGTTTAGTTTAGGTTTAAGTTTAATTTAGTTTAGTTTAAGTTTAGGGTTTAGTTTAAGTTTAGTTTAGGATTTAGGTTTAGGTTTTATTTAGGTTTAAGTTTAGGTTTAGAGTTTTAAAATTTAGTATTTTAGGTTTAGGTTTAAGTTTAGGTTTAAGGTTTATATTTAGGGTTTAATTTAAGTTTAGGTTTTTTGGTTTAGGGGTTTATAATTTAGAGTTTAGTGTTTAAGTTGTAGTTTTAGGTTTAGGTTTTAGTTTAATTTAAATTTAGGTTTAGGGTTTAGTATTTAGGTTTTATAATTATAGTTTAATGTTTAGTTTAGGGTTTATGGTTTTTAGGGTTTAGGGTTTAGGGTTTAGGTTTTAGGTTTATGATTTAGGTTTTAGTTTAGGGTTTAGGGTTTTTGGTTTTGTTTAACAGAGAATAAATTAATATTCAACATTTCTTCTTTTTGATTTCACCAACAAATGCAAGTTTTGAGACACAAAGATGACATAGATAAAAATGATAGAAAAATCAAAACCATACATAACTAAAACTCTACTGTAAAGACAGTTCCATAAGCAGCAATTGGATTGGTATTCTTCAATTTCTCCATAAAACCACCACCTCTCGTAGCGGATCGCCATCATATCCCAATATCCCTCGTGACCACCTGTAACCAGCTCCTCCACCTCCATAACAACACTTGCTCACCACCCCTTATCCATCAACACCTCCAACTCACCACCACAATGATAACGCCTTCCACCTTTACACAGCAGATCTAGACTAAGCCTAGTTGACACTATATGTTCACACCATCAAGGTTACCCATTATTAAGGTTTAGGTTTAAGTTTAGATTTTAGGTTTTTAGGGTTTACATTTATTTTATTTAGTTTCTTTAGGTTTAGGTTTAGCATTTAGGGTTTAGGGTTTAGGGTTTAGGGTTTAGGTTATTAGGTTTAGGGTTTGGGTTTAGGGTTTAGGGTTTAGGGTTTTATGGTTTAGGTTTTAGGGTTAGGGTTTAGGGATTAGGGTTTATAGTTTAGGGTTTAGTGTTTAGGCTTTAGGGTTTAGGGTTAGCTTAGGGTTTAGGGTTAGTTTAGGGTTTAAGGTTTAGGGATTGGTGTTTTAAGGTTTAGGGTTCAGGGTTTAGGGTTTTGGATTTGGGTTAAGGTTGAGGGTTTAAGTTTTGGTTTATTTAGGTTTTGGGTTTAGGTTTAGGTTTAAGGTTTAGATTAGGGTTTGGTTTAGGTTTAGCTAATTTAGTTTTATTTAGCTTGAACTTTAATTTATTTAGTTTATTTTATTTATTTTAGGTTTACTTATTTTTTTTGTTTAGGTTTTATTTAGTTTATTTCTTTGGTTTTGGTTTAGGTTTAGGTTTATTTTTTATTTTAGTTTTATTTTTATTTTATTTTTTAGGTTTTGGTTTTATTTTTTATTTTTAGGTTTAGGTTTACATTTTATTTTATTTTTTTTAAGTTGACGTTTTAGGTTTTTATTTTTGATTTATTTTTAGGTTTTATTTTTTAATTTATGTTTAGGTTTATTATTAGTTTATTTTATTTTATTTTATTTAGTTTAGGTTTAGGTTTAGGTTTATTTTTTTATTTTAGTTTAATTTATTTTAGTTTAGGTTTAGGTTTATCTTATTTTTATTTTTTGTTTATGTTTTTTTTTTGTTTAGGGTTTAGGTTTCATTTTTTATTACTTTTTAGATTTTTTTAGGTTTATTTTGTAGGTTTAGGTTTTTATTTTGTTTTTATTTTCTTTTATTTTAGGTTTATTTTTTTTATTATAGGTATAGTTTTTATTTTATTTAGGTATTTTCTTTTTTAGTTTAGTTTAGGTTTTTATTTATTTTATTTTAGTTTAGTTTTTTTTATTATCTTTTTAGGTTTAGGTTTAGGTTTAGGTTTAAGTTTATGTTTTAGTTAGGTTTTATTTTATTTTATTTTGGTTTAGGTTTTTTTATTTATTTTATTTTTAGGTTTTATTTAGTTGAGGTTTAAGTTTTTTATCTTTTAGGGTTTTGGGTTTAGGATTTAGGATTTTTTTTCTTGGGTTTAAGTTTTAGGGTTTATGGTTTAGGGTTTAGGGTTTTAGGGTTTAGTGTTTAGGGTTTAGGGTTTAGGATTTTTAGGGTTTAGGGTTTAGGTTTTAGGTTTTGGGTTTAGGTTTTAGTTTAGGACTTACAATTTTTGGTTAATTATTTTTAATAGAGAATAAATTCGGATTCAACATTTCTTCTTTTTGAATTCATCAACCAAGTAACACACTAAGTTTTCTAAGAAAGCAATGGCATTGATAAAAAATGATAGAGCAAATCAAAAACTGATAATTAGAATCATCTCTACTATAAAGAATACAGTTCCATAAGCACGGTCGGATCGTCATTTTTGGTTTCTCTAGTTCCCATCAAAACCACCCGACCTCTCAGTGGCGAGATCCACCATCATATCCCTAATCTCTCCTCCCACCACCACCACTTTGTAACCTTCATTGCTCCTCCACCTCCATACCAACCCTTTACCACACCTCCATATCCACGGCACCTCTAGATCCCCCCACCATGCGATAATTGCCACCTGCCTTTGCCTCCATGAGATCTAGGAGTTGGTGCGGTGATGTTCCTGCCATCAAGGTTTTGCCAATTCTTAGGGTTTTTTTAAATGAAAAGTGGGAGAATTTTATTGCCAAAAGAAAGGGATAAATCTAAACTACTCAAAGCTACAATTAGCCTAAAGAGATAAATCCCCAACCTATTACAAGAAAACCAAAGCAAAAGAAAGAAAAGACAAAAACTAAGAAAGAAATAGCACAAAATTCCAAAAAAGGGTAGTTAAAGACATTTATATCCTAAAATCTTCTAAGAGATGCACAAACCACCTACAACCCAAAACAAACCACACAAACTTGCAAGAACTTAAGATAGAAAATCATCTAGAAATAAGGACAAGCTAAGTACAAAAAGGAACAAAATGATAAAATCTTAGATAAGGCTCAGGTTATCACATTCATCTCAAGGGCAACAGGATATGTGAGCATCCAAACTTCAAAAGGGTTACAATCACATATGGTGCTTGTAAGATAAGGAAACATCCATAATACAACTTACCTCGATTAAACCAAATAGAGCCAAGAGCTAAAAGTTCAGTATTTATCATCAAGATTAAATAGGTAACTAACAAAACATCCATCAAACCAAGAAAACCAACCAAAAAAAAGATAGCCAAGAAACAACCATCATCAAAGCCACCCAAAACAAAATAAACAAGACAAAGGTAAAGAACCAAAATTCTACAATCCACCAACCAACATCACAATACAAGGACACATAACATAGAATCATTAGAAATAGCAAAAGCAGAACACCAAAACCACATACAAGTTCATCCCACAATAGAAATGAAATGACAAATGGGCCATCCAGAAGAAAACACCACAAAAAAACTTCAAAAGACCACCAAAAGGGGAACAAAAACTAGATGGTAGAACAGACTCAGAGTAAGTCGAGAAGGAACAAAGCCCATGGCGGACAACCAATAATCATGACACTAGATAGCCAAAACAAAGCAAGGTTGGAAAAACCATAGCCATCAAGCAACCACCAATAATAAACCCTCACAAGAAAAAAAAGAGGCTAGGGAAAAAACAAAACAAGTTCTCGCACAATCACCAGGCCATCATAAAACCAACACATCAAGAGACCAACAAGAGGAGAGAGCCACCAAAACTAGAGGGCAACCAAAGCTCAACAGTACAAACTAGAAATAATCCTGACCTCCATCAGAAGGAGATACCATTCTTAGGGTTTAGGTTTAGGTTTAAGTTTATTAGGTTTTAGGGTTTAAGTTTATTTTTTAATTTATTTAGTCACTTTAGGTTTAGGTTTAGGGTTTAGGGTTTAGGGTTTAGGGTTAGTTAGGTTTAGGGTTTAGGGTTTATTATTTAGGGTTTTAGGGTTTAGGGTTAGGGTTTAGGGTTTAGGGTTTATAGTTGTAAGTTTAGGGTTTAGGGTTTAGGGTTTAGGATTTAGGGTTTATGGGTTTTTTTAAATTAAGTAAATCAGTAAGTTTAGGTTTATTTAGTTTATTTTTTATTTATTTTAGTTTATTTTATTCTTTATTTTTATTTAGGTTTATTTTATTTAAGTTTATATTTTATTTTATTTAGTTTATTTTATGTATTTCAGTTTATGTTTTTTTTAGTTTATTTTATAAGTTTAAGTTTAGGTTTAGGTTTACTTTTAGTTTATTTTATTTTATTTAGTTTAGGTTTAGGTTTAGGTTTTATTTATTTAGTTTAGTTTATTTAAGTTTAGGTTTATGTTTATTTTGTTTTCTTAATTTTTTTTTATTTTTGGTTGATGTTTTTTTTTTAGTTTAGGGTTTAGATTTTATTTTAAGGTTTATTTTTTTTTAGGTTTAGGTTTATTTTATTTTATTTTCATCTAGTTTTTTTATTTTAGGTTTTAATTCATAGGTTTATTTTATATTTTTTAATTTAGTTTAGGTTTTTATTTATTTTATTGTATTTTAGTTTTTATTTTATTTTTAGGTTTATGTTTAGGTTTAGGTTTTAGATTAGGTTTTATTTTACTTAGATTTAGGTTTTTTAATTTATTTTATTTTTAGGTTTTATTTAGTTTAGGTTTCAGTTTTTAGGTTTTTAGGGTTTAGGGTATAGGGTTTAGAGTTTAGGGTTGAGGGTTTAGGGTTTGGGGTTTAGGGTTTAGTTTTTAGGGTTTAGGGTTTAGGGTTTAGGGTTTAGGGTTTATGGATTTAGGGTTTAGGGTTTAGGGTTTACGTATGTAGGTTTAGGGTTTAGGTTTTTTAGTTTTTTTAACAAAGAACAAATTTAGACTCAACATTTCTTCTTTTCGATTTCATCAACCAAGTAACATACCAAGTTATCTAAGACACAAGCAATGACAAAGATAAAAAATGAGATCGCATAGGGTAAATCAAAAACCCTAAATAACTAGAACCATCCCTACGGTAAAGACACAGTTCATAAGCAGTAGATCAAATTGGCCATTCTTCAGTTTCTCCAGTTTCCATCAGAACCACCCGGCCTCTCTAGTAGTGGGATCAACCATCACATCCTCGATCTCTCCCTCTGCCACCACCACGACTGTAACCTTCGTCGGTCCTCTCAACTTCATAAACACCACTGCTCAGACCACCATCTCCATATTCACTAGCACCTCCAGATCCCCCACCACCACTTCCACA
>JAKCPB010000656.1:0-95000 GCA_021442155.1 Cymbidium sinense
TATTGATATTTGGATTTGATTAATTTGATTTGAGCCTGTAAGCATATTTCGATGTTAATTATCCCCTCCGGTTGAAATCTTCATTCAACACAATCATCATCGGGGTGGTTAATTGATTGAATCAAATATATTTGAGAACTTTAGATCATGTCAACTCTGTTTAGCTCTAAGAGGATCAGTCTATCACATGATAGAATAAGCTTCTCGAGATTTTACTAAGTTGAAATTCTTATAATAGATTTTTTAGGTTTTGTTAACCGGACCACAGTCCAATGACTAGGAATCAACCAGTACATCCTCGACACTTGAATTTCAGCATTCAGCATAGTATTGGGGCCCATGCGAGTGTTTAAATTATTTAATTTATTGTTTCAAATCTAGTCAACTCTATTAATTTAATAATAGAGGATCAGACATAGATTTATATTTTGAGGGTTTTGAATTTGAAAATATTGAATACAATATCTTAAATATTTTGATAATAGTTACCCCTCTAGTTGATATCTTCAATCAACTTAGCTATTATTGGGGAGTTAGGAGATAGTCGTTATACTGCCAAATGACAAAATTAGCTTCTCAGAGATTTTCTCAGGCAGAGAAAGCTATAACAACATTATTAGATTTTGTTAACCAGAATTAGCTTCTTAGAGATACTCCATTCTGAGCTATTAGTGAAGTGCCTTTACAAAGAAAAAGAATAATATGCTTCTTCTCCGCCATGATACTAGCATTTCAAGCATCATAGGGCCTCCCAAGTCTATACTTTTTAGCCATTGCTCATTTTAAACCCCATGTCCTAACCTAGTTCTTGTATCAATTAAATTTGGAATTTAAGAATTAAACCAAATTAAATTTTATAAAATGGAGGTTAGTTGTATATAAGTAATTATATTACTATTTAGACTTAGTACAAGCACGTGACAATCTTGCTTATACTAATCAACCATGTTTAAGAGGTTAATCAAATAAGGTCCTGTGAATAGGATTGTCAATTTTAAATTTATTATAGTGCCCCTTTAATTATAACCTTTTTCAATATATATATCTAATTCTAATAAATAACATCCTAACATTTATTCTAAAAAATTAAATAAATCTGAACATCTAACCTAAAACATTACATCATAATAAAAAAATAAAAAAGTAGTACATTTGTGGGCTCCAAAAATTCACCATCGACCTCTCGATGAAAAGAGTGATTTAAAGTGTCAGTTAAACTTTCAGAAGGTAGATGGAAAACTAGATAAGACACTACCCAGAGATTTCACCCTAATTTTGTGATCTGGTTTAAGGTTTCCTATAGGCGCAAGAACTTAAAATTAATTACCCCTCTCAATGCTGAGAGAGAACTTTCAATTAAGGCTAGTCATTAGATCGCTTAATGTGTAGCGTATAGTAGCAGCATGTGGAGTTTCAGAATTTAGATTTGTAAGATTCATCATTATTTAACTTAAAGCAAGTTATTGGGGGAACGATGATGCGTCCGATCTAGATCCCATGGTTCCGTCACCCTGGGCTGTCACGGTCCCTAGTCTACTTAGTTAGAGGAGGTAGTTGACCCAACCTGATAGAAGGATCCTTGTTAGTAGCCATGGGTTGTGTCGTCCAAAAAATCCTTGTAGAATTGGGGTGGTGTTTATCTAAGTAGATAGGCTTAAGTCTACCTTAGCTAATAAAGGGCTTTTTTCCCTATCAAGTATAACATATGGTTCACAACTCAAAGGATAGAACTATTGGGAAAGATACAGGCTACAGTCATGACCGTGATATCATTTGGCGACAACCACCTGGTCAGAGGACTCTAGTCATAACTGCATCATGTGGAGTCTATTAACCAAGCCACATAATCAGAGGACATGGGCCACATCATTGCTAGCATGAGATTATTTGAGAGTAAACATAGTTATGTACTTGATTTGACTTTGGCTCCTTTATGAGCTAGGATTTTCTTAATTTGTCACCTACCATAAATAATTCTGAAAGGTGGATTGAGTTTTAGCTTTAAGTTCTTTAAAGATTGAATTTCATTTAAGCATTTAATACTTAATGACATATTAAATTTTACACTTAGATTGATACTTAATTTGAGTTAATTTGATTTGAAATTACAATCACATTTTGAGGAATGTATCCCCTCTAGTTGAAATTTTTATTCAACACAGCTATCATCAGGGTGGTTTATTATTTTGTTATTTTAGATCATGTTGGCTCTATTAATTTAAAAATATAGGATCAGATCTGCTATCATATGACAGAATTAGCTTCTCAGATGTTTTATTAGGTTGAAGATATTATAATAACATCATTAGATTTTTAGCTTTTGTTAACCCATACTCTGTCCTAAGACCCAACCGGGAATCAACCCACACAACATTCTCAGATAAGCATTCAGCATAGTGTTAAGGCCCATGTAGGTTATTGATTGATTTCAACTTGAATGCTTACACCCATTTTAGAGAATTCAATATCTTCTAAAGCACTTATACATATATTAACACAAGTAAACCAAACATAGGATTGCCTTACAATGCATATATAAATTATCAAATGTAAGTACTTGCATAAATTTTGAAATACTCGAACTAGAAGATGATTTGTATTATAAATTGTGTAGGATTCACTTCAATTTAATATTTTTTGAATGAAAATTGAAGTATTTGTATTGAATAGAATGCATGCACTATTCATGTAAAATTTGAGTCAACACCTTCTGTCTGCTTCTAGACTCGTATTACAAATCTGGTGGCATAAAAGATTTGAAATTAACGTATTACTTTTAACTTAATTCCCTTTTATATTCTTAGAAAGATGCTCTTTCAAAAAGTTTGGCTTTATTTGGACGGTGAAATTCATCTATATATGATTTAATTTATTTAAGCGGGGCCTTGCGAGCATCTTTTCCTATCTATAAATAGACATACTATTTTGCTGATTTTCATTCAGATTCATTCAGCCTTGTTAAGCCATCTGAAAGTTCTGAGTATGAGAAAGTTTTGCTTGCCTTTTAGAGTAAGTTTCTAAGCGCCTTGGTAAGTCAATTTTTTTAAATTCATTTTATTTTGCAAATTTTCCTTTAGTTTCTTAATTCTTTACCTTAGTTCCTATTATGCTTTTTTTTAGTTTATGAAACCTTGCTTATTTATTTATTTAAGCTATTTAGATTATACTTAAGTTCATTTGAGTCCATTATTAGTCCTAAATTTGGTAGCCTCCCGGTGTCGTCCCTATAGTCAATCGGGGGCAATTTTGACCTACACCTTCTCTATTCTAAGTCTTTGCGATTGGTGTTTTTCGACTACTCATAGTCTTCAATCCCACCAAGCTCTTCTAAGCATAGTAGGGTATTCAAATATACCATCATAGTATAATATAAGTTTGCACATATACTAATCTTCTTTTTTTTATTTGTCTTATTTCAAATATATATTTTTGCTCTTCTAAACTTACAACATACAACTTGGACTATATCATCTAAACATATATATATATATATATATATATATATATATATATATATATATATATATATATATATATATATATATATATATATATATATATATATATATATATATATATATATATATTCCTGAGAATTTTCTTTTCTGTATTCTATTTCAAGATCCAGATTCAATTGAAACTGGATAATGGGACAAAATCAGCTTGAAATTATAAAGCCCATTACATCTCTTGAGCTGTAAGGTGAAGCAGGAGAGAAAAAAAATGTGTGGTGGGCCCAGACTGCATATAGACTATGTTACTGCAAGCTTTGATAGGAAAAAAAGTAAAAATTAAAAAAAAAGGAAATGTGAAGGAAAAGAGCATTTAGGAAGTTGTGAAGTGAGGATTCAACTTCTTTGGAGTTCATGTTTGTTTGGCTGGAGGACTATGAGGTTAATGACGTGGTTTGATTAGTGAGAGGAAGCGAGTAGTTAGAGGATGGATTTCTTGACCAATGAGGTTGGGATATGGCCAGTCAACTAGAAAATCTGGAAGGCTAGGAAGACTATCGGTTGGATTTGGAGCTCAGTATGACCTAGGATGGATCAATTTCTATAGGGATGAACTAGCAAGATGGGTTGATAGGTAGATGTTTGCTATAATTGGCTACAGATTAGGAAGGAGCAGATGAGGGAGGAGTTTCAGCCAGTTGAAGGGGAAATTGAGGGAGTGGAGACAAGGACAACAATCACAACTCTTACTATTTTTGCGTGAGAGGCAAGGTCGGAGGAGAGTTGTAGTTCGATGATTCGGCTAAAGTCACTGATGATTAGAGAATTTGGCAGCAAGACTTGCCTTTGTTGTGTGTGAAAGGGAAGCCGAGAGAGAGAGAGAGGGTTCAGTCTGAGAGAGAGGAAGCTACTGGTGTCTTGAAAGGGAGGGATGGGGAGAGAGGGAGCTTGCCCTCTCGTGGGCTATATGAACAAAGAGAGAGTGAGGGAGAATGACCTAGTTTTTGTCCATCCTCCAAAACCAGATCGCCCCTTTTATTTTAACTTTTTTTTTACTAAGAATGATATCCATCTACTTGTTTCATGTGCCAAGGTATGGGTCGTGAGTGGATGTCGGCTTGCCATAAGCTGGAAGGGGCAGTTTGGGTGGTGGAGGATAAAGAGGAATAAAAGAAAACTTATTTAATACATGTATAAAAAAAGAGGCTTTGGACGAATGGCAGGATGACTCTATGCATTGTTTTACATATAAATGTTTATATTATAAGAAGAATATGTGCTGTTGGAGTAGGATTCTAATGGAAATAATATTGGTTTTAATGAGATTCAAATATATGATAATTTTATAATAATATGTATATATGTGTGGATATAATTTATATTTAAGAAATTATGTGTTTAATTTGTATAAATTTGATTTTTTTTATTATCATTAATTTACTATATATATATATATATATATATATATATATTCTCTCCCTCTCTTATTTCCCCCTTTTCTATGATTCTAGCGATTCAATTTAATAATAATAATCCTTTTTTTAATTGTATATATATAACAACTAATTAATATTCAATTTAAATATAAGAATGCTCTCCCATTTTTGTATACACTTTAATCTAGATTAATTTTAATTTGACTTAATCTCTTTAAATTGATTTATATGCTAATCCCTTTTTTTATACATGGATGTCACTCTTTAAATGAATTAATCATTGTTATTCATCAAGAATTATGTGTTACTGCACATGCATACCAAAGAATTATATTAATTTCCTCTTGTAATAGTCTTTATCAATATAAAAGTCTCTTAAGAATAATTTTAATATTCTGAGCTCATTGGCATTGTCTATTTCTTGAGTGGATGTCATCCAATAGGCATCGACAAGAACCAAGGTATTTTTAATCTGACTCATGTGATATTAGTTTGTAATTTCTCATTCCTATCATACTCGCTTGATTCGATTCATGGTTCATACAGGAGGGTCAACAAATGCCCCCCAACAAACATGATTTGCGTCTAAAGTGGGTTATGTTTGTTGTCTTTTCAGCTTAGTTGAATATTTATGCGTCTCTTTTTTTTTTACCTTTTTTTTATCATGCTGACTCCCTTGTTTTCTTATTCTATTATAAGAGATGTTCAATTGGAGGAGGCTCACAGATATGGCATCTATCAGATAGATTTGATATAAAGTGCTGAATAAATTTGAGTTATTCTTGTAACGGGCAGAGCTGACGCAAACTCTTCGTTGATGGCATGTCAATAATTGCCTTGATTTTGTTTCGGTCAATCTCAATTTCTCTGTGCCTTACAACATATCCAAGAAATTTTTCAGGAAACATCAAAAGCACATTTGAGGGGATTCATCTTGAGATTATATTTTCTTATTCTCCCAAATACAATCCTTAGATCATCAAGATGATCTTTACGATCCATACTTTTAACGACGAGAACATCGACATAACATTCTACTTTTTGATGAATCAACTCATCGAAGATGCGTGCCATAGCTCTTTGATAAGTAGCTCCAGCATTCTTTAATCTGAACGGCATTACTGTGTGGTAGTATATACCAATTAGCATCCTAAATGATTTGTGCTTCTCATCTTCAGGAGCCATCTTGATTTGATTATACTCCGATGACCCGTCCATGAATAAGAACATGTCGTAGTTGGAAGTATTGTCCACTAGTAGTTGAAGCGGAAAGTCATCTTTAGGAAGCAAACCTTATTTAGATCCAGTCAATACAATTTGGCCGTTCTTCTTCTAAGCTTGGGATAATGTTGGCTATCCAATCTACATATTTTTCTTCACGAATGAAGCATGCTTCAATAAGATTTTTAGTTTCTGCAATCACCTATTCTTTGATCTCCAATCTCATTCGCCTAGGAGCTTGTTTAACTAATGTTGCATTAGCTTAATGGTTAATTTATGAACTACTACATTAAGGGATAAACTTGGCATTTCAGAATATGTCCAAGTTAAGCGATCCTCAATTCACATAGCAAGGCTTTCATTTCTTCATCATTTTTATCAGGCATAAGGGCAACAAAAGTTGGATGGGGTTCATCTTCGTTCCCAAGTTGATTTCCTTCAACTCATCCATGGTCCACGTCCACCATCTTCAAGTTCTTGGTAGCTTGGACTCTACTTCTTCATCATTTGATAGGTAAACATTATAAATGTTATCTTCATTTTAGTTTCAGTCTCAACTTTATTTTTTGTTATTGTGTAACAAGCCCTTTGATGATGCTTACGTCGGATGTATCCAAGACCTTTGGGTGTATGATTATCACACTTTTGTGAGGTCTGTAGACTTTTTAGACTCCATAGAGTATCAAAGAAGTGGGCTCGCCATTTATCTGTTCCCACATCAACTCCTAATTTGTGCATCATCTTGAAAATTTTTAGAGGATAATACCTTGGCATTCTTGTGAGAATCATATCATCGGATTCATTAAATTGTATGAGTCAATCAGAATCTTGGTGATAACACTCCTCGAACTTGTAGAATGAGGTTTTGGGTCTATCAATCCCTGGGAAAGGAGGTAGGTAAAAGATCTTCAACTCCTCAATAATGTAAAATTCACGTGGTGTAATTTCTTTGAAGTATTAAGAAGGGACTGGTGTGATCACAAGTGAATCTTCTGATATTAGTAAGTTTGCCTCCCTTATTGTAGAGGTATATTATACCTGACCTTCATAGATTGATTCAAACTCATAATCTGAATCAGAGTATTCTACTTTCTTCTTTCCTTTCTTGGAAGATTTGCAAGTCTCCTTGGGCTTGAAAAGAGTTTTATCCTCATCTTCCGTATCACTACCCAAGTGAGGCCGACCTCTTTAGCTTGGATGGTACTTCAAGCAATTTAGGAAGAATTGACATTGCTTTCTTTCTTCCTTTTTGTTTTATATTTTCTTTCAATTGTCTTGTAGTCTTTGAAGTTGATATTGTAGGCTGTTGAGGCTTGGGCTCTTTTGGGATAAAATATTTTGCATCTTCTTAGATCCTTACCTCATGAACTATAAATGGTTGAAAATTGCCAAGGATTTTGTGCTCCTCTCTATCCTTAAAGTAATTTATGCACTAATACAAGGTGGATGGCACCATTCTATATTCATGAAGCCAGGGACATCCCAATACGACACGAATAAAGTATCCATCTATCACATAGAATTTGGCTTAAGTGTATAGCTCTCCAAACCTGAGCAAAAAATGAAAGACCCGAGGGTCTTTTGTCCTTTTTCATTAAAGCCATGAATCATCAACTTATCCCACCTGAGATGTTGAATGTCAAAGGATAACCCCCTCAGTGCTCGTAGACTCATGAGGTTAATCGATGAGTCTGGGTTGATCAATATTCAGTTTATCATAACATCATCATTCTCCGCAATGACATACAACAGACGAATGTGCTATGATGTTCCCAGCATAAGGTTTTCTTCAGAGAAACTGACTGTTGGGAGATCTTGAGATTGCAAAACTTTAGTCATACACCATTATGCAAAATGTGCTTCAAACTTCTCTTGATTATTAAGAGCTTGAATTAAGGTTTCACAAAGTTCCTTCAACATTAAGAGGGCCTCATACACACTCAATTGTGCAGTGATCTTCCTCAAATGTTGCAGGATATTGTAGTCAATTCACTTACTTGGGCCAGACTTCTTATTGAGCTTTTAAGAGTGATTTTTTCATTAATTTCAATACTTTTATCTTTGTCTTTATTTAGTGGCCCTTTCCTTGGTGGCAGCGGTAGTACTTTGCCACCTCTTAGTTGCACTTGGGCTACTCTGTTTGGCTTAGACTCTTCTGAAGAGCTAATCCCTTCAAGTTCAACATTTACTCCTGAATCTTCTGTGTCACTGCCTAATTTTAGGCGTTCCATATGAGTTTTTATTGATGATTCTGAGTCATTTCCCTTGGGAAAGCATAAATCTTCTTCCAAACTATCTTCTATTTGTCTTGCTATTAAGTAAAACTTGAGTGCTTCATCTTCAATCATCCTTCTTCTAGTTGAGGTAAACCCTCTGAGTTTATTTGAACCTTCTACATATATTGAGGATGTTTGGCATTAAATACCATAAGGGCACGAGTTTCATCGAGTAGTTCTTAATAATACTGAAATAACTTGACACATTTCTCTAAGAAGTGATTCATCATCTTCATCATCACCTTCTTTATTTGGTTCAATAATTTGGAGTCCAGCCATGAAGTTGGCAATCTTGATAGGTTGTCTCACGGCTGATGATACTCTTCTAGATTATTAATGATCTTTTAAACTATAGTTCTCTTTTTAATCTTTTTCTTCTTATTACCTAACTTATTTGATGTATGTGGTTTATGCTTGATAGGATCTTTCTTGTACTGTGATAGAGTGTTATAGTTAGAATGCTGTTGAGAAGCTGATGTGCTTGTTCTAGACATGTCTTTTGACATTATTTCTAGTGGTGATTTCCACTTCATCCTGGGAACACCTTCCAGCTGCTTCAACATTTTGATAATTTTCTTGGAGACTGTTGTCTCCCATTGTCCTTCTTGTACTTCATTTTCTTTCAAAATTGATTTGGAATGGACTTTACCCATTGGTTTGGATCAATTTGGCTTAGGTCAAGTTTTGACACATTTTGACCCTTTAGGTCAAAATGGGTCAACTTGGGTCAAGTTGACCAAATGGGCAAGTTGACCAAATGGGCTAGGTTAGGCTCAAAGGTTTACTTGGTCAAGTTCAAACATAGGTCATGAGTGAACTTAGATCAATGTTTCAATCAATTTGGCCTATGGTGGAATTTGGCTATGTTAGGTTTCATTTTGGGTTAAGTGTTGTCTTGGTCAACCCTTAGGTTTGACTTGGTTTAACCATTTGATTGATTAATCATCCCATGATGATTATTGATCATGATGAGAGGGATAAATGAGTTTGGTTCAATCCAATTTAGTTTAGATCAAAAGTTGGCTCATAAGAGTACTTTAGGTCACTTTGGGTCAAGTGAGCCTAAGTGGGTCAAATGGCTTGGTCAAAGCTTGATTTGAAGTTGGTTGATCTTGTATATGGACTTATGATTGAAATATAAATTTATTTACAAGTGGTTTGAAGTCAAATGGATTTTGATCCATTTGAAAATTTCATATTCAAAGGAAGAGTATGAAAGGGGTTTTGGGCTAGACTTTTGATTTAGGTTTTGATTGTTTGATTGAAGTTTGGATTTATATATGAGCTCATGATTGTAGGGTTGATTGAACCATGAGAGAAAATCAATAGTTTGGCTTGATTTGAAAGTGATTTGGCTAAGTTCAAGATTTTGTCTTGAAATGCTTAGATTTGAATTTATTTGTGTTTGATTTTTGGAATTGGTTTTGATAGTTTAAATTTATATTTCATTTATATATATAAATATAAATGAGAATATAAATTGATCATGAGAAAATTTCAAGGATTTTAAGTGTTTTAATCATGATTTAGGTTAAATCCATTAAAGGGAATTTAAAGGATTTAAGGGAATTTCAAGGATTTTAAATTTGGAATTTAATTTTTGGATTGGATTTGATTGATTTATATTTATATTTCATTTATATATGAGAATATAAATGAGGATACAAATAAGTTTTGAGATAATCCCATGATTTTGAATAGGTTTGATCATGTTCTTGGTTAAATCTATTAAAGGGAATTTAAAGGATTTAAGGGAATTTCAAGGATTTTAAATTTGGAATTTAATTTTTGGATTGGATTTGATTGATTTATATTTATATTTCATTTATATATGAGAATATAAATCAGTATATAAATATGTTTTGAGAAAATCCCATGAATTTGAATAAGTTTGATCAAGGTTTAAGATTGATTTTGGCTAAGTCCTTTTATGAAAAATTAAAGGGACTTTAAAAAATTTTCATGAATTGACTTTGAATTTTAAATTTGATTTGATGGTTTGCATTTATATTTCATTTGTAAATGTGAATATAAATGAGAATGTAAATGACAATATAAATAAGGTATGAGAAAATCTCAAGGTTTTATTTAGTTTTGATCATGATTTTGGTTAAGTCCTTAAGGAAAATTAAGGACTTAGGAAATTAATCATGAGTTGATTTTAAATTTTGAGTTTGATTTGATGGGTTTGAATTTATATTTCATTTATATATGTGAATATAAATGGGAATATAAATTCATCATGGGAAGATCTCAAAGATTTGAATTAGTTTTGATTATGATTTTGGTTAAGTCCTTAAGGAAAATTAAGGACTTAGGCAAAATTTGGACTTAAATTTTGAAGGATTTTGATCATGGGTTTTAATCATAGATTTCAATCATGGATTTCAATCATATGGAGCTGATTTGAATTTGGAAAATCAAATAGAACTGATTTAGAGTTTGATTTGAAAAAAGGAAAGTGAGGAATGGTTTAGGCTAAGGGTAGACAAATTTCCTAACACCCTTAAGGCATGACCTATTCCTATGGCTAAATCTTCTAAATCACTAGGGCTAGGTTGGAGTGTCCACCTAATCACTAGATTGCTTGTGCCCCCGCCGACATCTCCGGACTACCAAACGTCGCCGTCAGCCGCCACATCCCGGCTCGGGAATTTTAACCCGACTCCCTTTCGAAGCTCGCGCGAAGCGGCGCTCTCTGACGGGCCTCCCCCATCTCTTAGGATTGGCTAACCCATGTGCAGTATGGTTCGGGAGCCTTTCCCCTTCGCCTTCAAAGCTCTCATTTGAATATTTGCTACTACCACAAAGATCCACCAACGGCGCTCGCCGAGCGTGTTTTACGGTGGCCGGCTCCCCTCATCCGGGCTGCGTCGATGGCGGGTGTGGGTCACACGCTTAAGCGCCATCCATTGTTGGGGCTAGTTGATTCGGCAGGTGAGTTGTTACACACACTTTAGGATTTCAACTTCCATGACCACCGTCCTGCTGTCTTAATCGACTAACACCCTTTGTGGGTTCTGGGTTAGCGCGTAGTTGGGCACCGTAACCCGGCTTCCGGTTCATCCCGCATCGCCAGTTCTGCTTACCAAAAATGGCCCACTTGGAGCCCTCGATTCTGTGGCACGGCTCAACGAAGCAGCCTAGCCATCCTACCTATTTAAATTTTGAGAATAGGTCGAGGGTGTTGTGCCCCCGATGCCTCTAATCATTGGCTTTACCCGATAGAACTCCGTCCGGGGCTCCAGCTATCCTGAGGGAAACTTCAGAGGGAACCAGCTACTAGATGGTTCGATTAGTCTTCCTATACCCAGTCCGAATGATTTGCACATCGATCTGCGGGCCTCCGAGTTTCCTCGGCTTCCCTTCGGCATAGTTCACCATCTTTTGGGTCCCGACATGCATGCTCACTCGAACCCTTCCCAGAAGATCCGGTCCGGTGCACCGAGAGGATCGTGCATCGACTTCCTTCGGCTTTGACACCATCGGCTGACGCATGTCGCTTCTTGGTCCGTGTTTCAAGACCGTCGAATGGGAGACGGGCTATCATGGAGCGAGCCTGGGCCGCCCGCTCTGCCCACACCGGTGTGTCTCCCTCGATCTCGGGCTCTGCCCGTCGGGATGGCTCGACGATCCAGGCTGCCGACGGGGCTTTCGCAGGGCACCGCCGCCCCCATCCGCTTCCCTCCCGACAATTTCAAGCACTCTTTGACTCTCTTTTCAAAGTCCTTTTCATCTTTCCCTCGCGGTACTTGTTCGCTATCGGTCTCTCGCCCGTATTTAGCCTTGGACGGAATTTATCGCCCGATTAGGGCTGCATTCCCAAACAACCCGACTCGCCGACAGCGCCTCGTGTTGCGGCAGGGTTCGGGCCGAACGGGGCTCTCACCCTCCCCGGCGCCCCTTTCCAGGGGACTTGGGCCCGGTCCGTCGCTGAGGACGCTTCTCCAGACTACAATTCGAGCCGCCGCACGGCAGCCCGATTCCCACGCTGGGCATGTCCCGGTTCGCTCGCCGTTACTAGGGGAATCCTCGTAAGTTTCTTCTCCTCCGCTTATTGATATGCTTAAACTCGGCGGGTGGCCTCGCCCATCCTGGGGTCGCATTCCAAGCCACCGCATGCAGATCGGCGCGTGGGTCGGGATCACCTCGGGGGCACCGTCGTTCTCTTAGGCTCCACACGAGATAACGGTATCTCGGCTTTCACCCACCCTCATTGCCGCATCAGGCGATGACCGACTCATCGACCCACCGCCGGAGACGACGCCACCTCAGCGTCCGCCTCGGTGACACACCCATCATGGCGACAGAGTTGGCACGGAGCGACGCGATGCTTGACGCCCAGGCGGACGTGCCCTCGGCCGGCTGGCCTCGGGCGCAACTTGCGTTCAAAGACTCGATGGTTCGCGGGATTCTGCAATTCGCACCACGTATCACATTTCGCTGTGCTCTTCATCGATGCGAGAGCCGATATATCCATTGTCGAGAGTTGTGTCCATCCGCATGGAGCACGATGGCGCTCCACACCACCGAGCTCAACGCGGGGCCCGTGCCTTTCGATTTTCCCTTGGCG
Source organism: Cymbidium sinense (assembly GCA_021442155.1). Classification (NCBI taxonomy): domain Eukaryota; kingdom Viridiplantae; phylum Streptophyta; class Magnoliopsida; order Asparagales; family Orchidaceae; genus Cymbidium; species Cymbidium sinense. The sequence continues at coordinate 12,959 of JAKCPB010000656.1, forward strand.
CAGAGTTGCACTGGTTTGTGTTTCATCCCCCCAGCCCCTCGAGGAGGGGCAGGTAATGGTCCGGGATGATCGTCCCATGATGGCAGCTTCCACCAGAGTTCTCAAATCATTCGATGTGTTTTGGTCTAATGATGATCCTTAGTAGGTTCACTACGAAAACCTTACTCAGGGGCTCTCAATTGGGTATGCAATGATAACTTATGTTGGGCTAGAATATATTGTGCAATTGTTTCAGTTTGGAGAACCCTTAAAACCCACGCGACCATGGTACCTCAAAGACTATTGTTGCCTCGATTTTAAGCTCTATCACACATTCTTCCTTTTATCCTATCCAGAAGCAATGGGACATCACCCAGCCCTATGGGGCGATCAAACTAAATTTGTGGTGTCCTCCCCTCGGCGGATCAAGGCTAATGTGGATGGCTCCCTCCTTCCCAATGGGGTGGCCGGTATTGCGGTGGTGCTAAGGGATGAAAATGGCAACTTCCTCAAAGCCATGGGTCATTGTTTTCATTGGGATGACATCGGTTGAACGGCTATGCTCTAGAAAAATTATTGAACCATGGATGACCGAATACAAGGGCATTATCATTGAAGGAGATAATAAAGGTGTGGTGGATCACCTCAAACTTTCTCTTAACAATGAAGTATGGCAGAACCGACATCCAGATGCTCCTGACATCAGCTTTCTGAAGAACTTCCACCAGGTTATTTTTGTATACACAAATAGATCTAACAACACTCTTGCAGACCTTTGTGTTGATATAGCTACTAGCTTTGATTTTGTATGGCATAGTCTAGATAACCATACTATTCCTCCACAGTTTTTTGCTCTTTTGGAGGAGGATAGGAAATATGCTGTTAGTAGCTAGTTTTTGCTTTTCTTAGCAGTTTTTCTTTTTTTTTACTACATTATAATCAGCTTTTTATTATCAATGCAAATGCATCTTTTCAAGGAACCCAAAACTTTGGGAGGCTCTTTCATTTCTCTTCTTTTCTTCTCTCTCTTATTTTCTAGTAGGTATCTGGGGGGTGGGTGCAGCCCCTCACTCAAGGAGGTGGGGTGGGTGGAAGCAAGGAGGCGGAAGGTGGTGGTGCCTTGGAGGTGAGGCCACCATGAAAGGTGGTGCTGGTGGTGGTTCGGCCAGTAGGGGAAGCCGACCTGGGAGCTCCAAGGGGAGACATGGCAGCCATGGTTCTTCTAAGGAGGAAGGTGGAGAAGATGGGCAACAGGGGAGAGTCTGTGAACTCCCTCTCAAAGTGGATGTGGCTCGGTTGCTCTGGGAAGATGCAAGCACAAATTGGACCCTCATGCTGCACTCTGGGCGAGGAAGGAGTGCAAGGTCAATGCCTCTGTAGATGCTTCTGATGGCAATGGAACGCTTGCATGAGAACACGATCAGGCACAAGCGACAATGGAACAGTGTCCATGATGCTAGACAATGCAGAAAGGGAATTCAATTCCAATGGGTGTGGAGACGGACAGTTCAGGGCCACGGCTGCGGCAGCCATTATGGGACATTGTGGCATCTTGGCGGAAGCCATTCCGTCGGCTAAGGTAGCTATGGAGATGGACTCCAATGGCAATTACAATGTCGAGTGGAATTGCGAATTCCCTCGGCTATGGGCCATCGAGCACCTCCTTCCATTCAACGGCCATGGGCGAGGTGCTGAAGCGGAGGCATTGCAATCAGCGGGGTGCTCGGAGGATTGGCCAAGGAAAATTGAATCGAAATGATGAATTGAAGCCCATTCCAGATCGATCGAGAGCACGGCTTATGTCCAAACATTCTCCCTTCAATGGGAGGCTCTCGGGCATTCAGGCAAGGCATCTCCTGCGGATTTGAGATGGCCGACACCCTGGTAGATAACAACTGCGTGGATGTGAATTACAAATAGGTACACCATGCCAGCCTTCCACATTTCCTGGAAGGGGCCGAAACTGACACCCATATCACTGATTGCATGAATCCAGAAAGATGCACACAAGCCATTTGTAGAAATGCCTCAGAGATGACCGAAAAGGAAAATGAAAATCATTTGCTCAGGGGTGAGTCCAGAAGACAGGGGACACTCCGAATACCCACCTCCCATCCTCAGGAAACCACCGCGAGGCAATCTAACACAAGTAAAATGACCCACACACCAAACAACCCTTGGAGGAAGCCGCCAGTTCTCGCTTGCCAAAATTTAGTTCGATGACATTAAAGACAACGAAGGTGTGGGAGTTACAATTGATGCTAGCTCCATGCAATCTAATATCCAAAAGCTTGAAACGCCCTAGTTGGAAAGCTCCTTGGAAAAGACTCCCATTTTATTTTTTAAACAATGACCTCAAAACGAAAATGGAGTAAATGGGGAGATTTCAACTTAATTTTAGTTGCGGTTGATTGCTTCCTATGCATCTTCCAATCAATTGAGGCTGGATGTCGTGCTCCAAAATGGACCAGTTCATTGGAAATGTCATAGCTATGGACAAATGGAGCCCAACTTTCTCTCCAAACTCATTGCACGACTTCACTTCTCCTATTTGGATGAGATTACCTAGCCTACCACTCATCTATTGGGATAGTAACAACTTGGCCAGAATAGCTTCCTATGTTGGTGAGCCTATGTGGATGGATAATCAAACAAGCAAATGGGGACAAATCCTTTATGCCCGGGTATGTGTCAAAGTGGACCTCTCAAATAGTCTCCCACTTGGAATCTGGATCAATGGAGTTAATGGCCGCTTCTTTCAAAAAGTGGAGTATGAAGGCATTGCACAACTTTGTTTCAAATGCGGGAAGGTTGGCCACAAAATTGATGCGTGTCCGGACAAGACTCACTCAACTCACAATGTGCAGCCTAACAACATGAAGAACACTCCTCTCTCCTCCTCAACTCAGCAAACCACCCAACCAACTCCTTCAGTTCAGCAAACCACCCAACCACCTCATAAAGTGCAGCAAATTTTCAGCACTTTAGCGAATCCCACAACTCCAGCACAAGGGGTAGCTCCAGCCGACCATTCAAGCATCATACAAGAATTTTCAAGCCATTCGGCCAGCACACCTACAGCAGAAATCTGCACTATGGCAGCATCTAATAACAAGGGAAAAATGATCAGCAATGCCAATACAGCCAATGAAGAAGCTGCAGGGACCTATGGGCCATGGACCTTAGTATCCAAGAGGAAGCCAAGACCCTCCAAACCTGAAAACAGCAACCACAACAACAAGGGAATCACCACCAGCAAATCTGAGCGACAGAAAATCTGTGAATGAAAAAGAATCGGCACCCAAATCTTTGAAGGCTAGAAGGGAGGATAACATGGCAAGCTGACAACAACACAAAACATGGACAAAGGGAAGGCCACCTCCTACAACTCTACACATTCCTTCCAGGCTTAAAGAAACACATGAAGACACAATTTGTTTAAAAATAGAAATGCAAAAGCTGACAGTCGGATATCAAGGCACACTTCAATAGAGAATTGGGTCAATTGGGCCCCATAAAAGTAGCTCCTCGAAATGCAAGAAAAGTGAATTCCATATTGACATTGGGGGGAACTCCTCCCATGATGTCTACCCATGACTTCCATCATAATGTGGGGGTCCAAAAAAAGGCCACCCACTTTCTCTAAATTATTGTAGAGCATCATGCTCTTTTCATTGGCCTTATAGAAACTAAAGTGGTGACATCACTAGAAGGAGATTGATCAAATAGTGGAGTTTTTTTATAACTGTAGGAAAATGAGGAGGCATCCTAGCTCTTTGGAGAAATGATTTAATCACTTTCTCTCTCCTCTCATAGAATGAACAATGCATTGTAGGAGACATCTGTGCCGAGATAAAGCTATATGGAGGGTGGCCATCTGTTATGCTAACAAAGACTACCACATTCGGCGAAAACTTTGGGACACCTTAACTCCATTTCTGAATATCGGCTTGCCATCCATTGTTGGGGGAGATTTTAACTGCATCTATGAGGCCAAAGACAAAAAAGGGGAAGCCTTTCAAAAGCTCACGGAGATGATGGAATTCCTCACCAATGGGGACTTACATGAGCTGAATTTTACCGGTCCAAGATTCACATGGACAAACAACAAAGATAAAAGCAGAAATGGGTGCTTTGCCCTCCTCATCAACTCTATTGCATCCAACCTACTCCCCTTTGCACAAACTAAACACCTTACAAGGATTGCATCGATCATTGCCCTATTGCTCTCCAAATCAACTCTAAGGAGATGTGGAAATCACGTGGCTGAAATTGAAGACACTTGGCTCTCATATTCTATGGCTTGGAAACTAGTGTGGAAATGTTGGCAAGGTAACTATGAAGGGTCCAGGGCTGAAAACTTGGACAGAAAATGCAGCCGCACACTAAGGAACCTATTCCACTGGAGCTCAAAGATTTGAGTAAGCAAAGGGACTCCTTATAGGAGGAAATTCAAACTGGTGTGATTGCTCTCCACAGGGGATGACTGAGCAGCAAGAAAGAGACCTCCACCTCAAGGAAAATGAGTTGAACTCTACCCTAGCCCGTTTATCTTGTTGGTGGCGGCAAAGAGCTAAAGTCAGGTGGGCTGAAGAGGGGGATTCCAACACACATTACTTTCACACCGTTGCAACTGCTAGAAAGAGTTCAAATAGAATCAACACCCTCAAACTTGAAGATGGCCAACTAACGGAAGACCCAATCCTCATACACCAAGCTTTTATGAACTCTTTTCAGTGAAAGTGGAGTGCACATCCCATTACTACTACCAATTGGCCTTCGTTTGCTGAAATCAACACCATCCCTCCTCAGGTCTGTGATCTTTTGGAAGCAGATATCAATGAGGCTAAAATTTGGGAGGCAATCAAATCGATGGGTGCTAATCGTACCCTTGGGATTAATGGTATCACAACATCCTTCTACAAGTACTTTTGGAGGATTATTGGCCAAGATGTTGTGGCGGTATCAAAAAAATTTTTTGGTAGTGAAACCATGATTCCCCAATGGGAAACCTTGGTAATTCTCTTGCCCAAGTCTTCCAATGTTGATTGTCCTTCAAAATACTGAGACCATAAGCCTATGCGAGCCTTTACAAAGTCATAGCAAAAATCCTAGTGTGCCGGCTGAAAAACATTCTACCAAATATCATTTCTGAAGAGCAGGGTGCCTTTGTGCCTACTAGATCTATCTCCCACCACTGCTTGGCGGCCCAAGAAATTATTAACAAATTCCAACACTCCACCTCTAAGGAGGGATTCATGGCCATTAAAATTGACATGGAGCAAGCATATGATAAAATGAGTGGAAAACCTTAACTATAATCCTACATTTGGGTTACCCATGAAGTTCGAATTGGATTCTCAGTGCATTTCCTGCTTCCTTTTCCCTTTTGTTAAATGGGCAAGAACTGAATGGATACAAGCTAGTTGTGGATTCAAGGGTGCCCATTATCTCCTATTTATCCTTTGCTTTCAGGCTCATTAGCCATCAAACAACATGGGGCTGATTTTGGGGTGCCGATCGCCAATGGGGGAACACGCATATCACACCTTCTTTATGCAGATGACATTTTATTCACCACAAAGGCTTCCATTGCCCATGCAAAGGGTGTCCTCCAAATTCTGGAAAATTATTGCAAGTGGACGGGGCAGCGTATTAATGCCACCAAAACTGTCATAATTTTCAGCAAAATCCACGGATGGAAGGCCAGATCACGAGGCTTGGATTGGAAGGGTGGAGGAGCTTGATTACTTGGGCATTAAACTTGCCATGAGAAAATTAAAAGCAGATTTTATCTACATAAGGCAAGAGGCAAAATCAGCTCATGGGGTGTTAGACATCTTTCAATGGCGGGCCGGCTTACACTCATACGGACATCCTTACTTTGCATCTCTATGTACCAAACAACCCACACCGAAATCCCCAAGGGAATTACCAAAGAGATTGAGAAGCTTGCTAGGAACTTCCTTTGGCAAGGAAATAATAACCAGCATTCAATACACTATGTTCCTTGGGACAAAATCTGCATGCCTATCAACAAAGGCGGCCTTGGATTACACATGGCCGAAAGCTGGAATGGCCCCCTAAGGGCTAGAATGGCTTGGGAATTCCTTTCTAAACCTGATATGCTCCACAAATGCTTAATTGAAAAGTATGGGCTGAACCCATGGCTAAGGGAACCCAAACGGGGGGACTCCACTTGCTGGAAAATTATTCAGGATGGTGCTTTCAGCCTGAACCGAAACCTGAAATGGAAGATTAACAATGGCAAGAGGTGGACTTCCTAAACTCTACTTGGATTTTAGACCTTCCTCTTTCCAAATGGCCTACCTTTCTCAACATGGAGTGCATGGAGGAGTGGAAGGTAGAAAATCTGATTGGTGAAAATAGAAGATGGAATACTGAAAATCTGCATACCCTTTTTGGTCCAGACCTTGCTGAACTCATCTCCAGCATTCCCTCTATGGAGGAGCACCAAAATGACATCCCAGAGCTCATCAAGGCACCCATGGGAACAACTCTCACCTCCATATTATACAAAATATGTTTTGCTGAAATTTCAGATTGGCCATACAAGTTGCATAATTTGAAACTCCCTCCTAGGGAAAAGTTGTTTTGGAGGCGACTCATCAAGGATTCCTTGCCAACTAATGCTTGGCTTGCTCATCGGGGATTAACTGATAACACCCTTTGCCCTTGGGGGTGTAATCAGGAAGAGACTACTGAACATATTACTGTCTAATGTTCCGTTACAGAAACATAATCAGACTTTGGCAAATTGGGGTTTTAATCCAACATTACTTGCTCTTATGTGATAACTTATGTTGGGCTAGAATATATTGTGCAATTGTTTATCAGTTTGGAGAACCCATATTGCCAAAACCACGCGCGACCATGGTACCAAGACTATTCTTTTCGATTTTAAGCTCTATCACACATTCTTCCTCTAATCCTATCCAGAAGCAATGGGACATCACCCAGCCCTATAGGCTGATCAAAATAAATTTATGGTGTCCTCCCCCTCCTGGCTGGATCAAGGCTAATGTGGATGGCTCCCTCCTTCCCAATGGGGTGGCCGGTATTGTAGTGGTGCTAAGGGATGAAAATGGCAACTTCCTCAAAGCCATGGGTCATTGTTTTCAGCATTGGGACAGACATCTTGAGCTGGCGGCTATGCTCGCAAAAAATTGAACCATGGATGAATACAAGGCATTATCATTGAAGGAGATAATAAAGGTGTGGTGGATCACCTCAAACTTTCTCTTAACAATAAAATATGGCAGAACCGACTTTAGATGCTCCTGACATCAGCTTTTTGAAGAACTTCCACCAGGTTATTTTTGTATACACAAATAGATCTAACAACACTCTTTGGACCGTGCTGATATAGCTACTAGCTTTGATTTTGTATGGCATAGTCTAGATAACCACACTATTCCTCCACAGTTTTTTGCTCTTTTGGAGGAGGATAGGAAATATGCTGTTAGTAGCTAGTTTTTGCTTTTCTTAGCATTTTTTCTATTTTTTTACTACATTGTAATCAGTTTTTTTTTATCAATGCAAATGCATCTTTTCAAGGAACCCAAAAACTTTGGGAGGCTCTTTCATTTCTCTTCTTTTCTTCTCTCTCTTATTTTCTAGTGAGAGAAGCTCACATGGGGGTGGGTCCCTCACTCAGGAGGAGTGGGGTGGTGGAAGCAAGGAGGGCGTGACAAGGTGGTGGTGCCTTGGAGGTGAGGCCCAACATGAAAGGAGGTCTTGGTGGTGGTTGAGGGGAAGCGACACAGGAGCTCAAGGGGAGACATGGCAGCCATGGTTCTTCTAAGGAGGAAGGTGGAGAAGATGGGCAGGAAGGTGGAGAGTGCAGTAGACCTCCCTCTCAAAGTGGATGTGGCTCGGTTGCTCTTGGCGAAGATGCAAGCATGTGGACCCTACATCCTGCGGCTCGCGAGGAAGGAGTGCAAGGTCGATGCCCCTCTGAGATCTACGGTCGGCAATGGAAAAGTGCTTACGGAGAGCCGATCAAGGCGCAACGACAATGGAAGGTCCATGATGCTGACAATGCAAAAGGGAATTCAATTCCAGGTGTGGAGAACGGGATTGGCCCGCATGCAGCGTATGGGACATTGTGGCATCTTAGCGGAAGCCATTCCGTCGGCTAAGGCGGCTATGGAGATGGACTCCAATGGCAATTACAATGCAATCGGGAGTGGAATTGCGGGTGCGGCAATTCCCTCAGCTACGTCTACTCAAACCGAGCACCTCCTTCCATTCAACGGCCGCAGAGGCCGACTGAGCGGAGGCATTGCAATCAACAAGGGTATCGGTGGCCAAGGAAAATTGAATCAAAATGATGAATTCAAGCCCATTCCAGGATCGATCGAGAGCCTGGTTGTAATCATTGGTATGTCCAAACATTCTCCCTTCAATGGAGCGAGTGGCTCTCGGGCATTCGGGCAAGGCATCTCCTGCGGATTTGAGATGGCCGACACCCTGGTAGATAACAACTGCGTGGATGTGAATTACAAATAGGTACACCATGCCAGCCTTCCACATTTCCTGGAAGGGGCCGAAACCGACACCCATATCACTGATTGCATGAATCCAGAAAGATGCACACAAGCCATTTGTAGAAATGCCTCAGAGACGGCCGCAAAGGAAAATGAAAATCATTTGCTCAGGGGTGAGTCCAGCAAACAGGGGACACTCTGAATACCCACCTCCCATCCTCAGGAAACCACCGCAAGGCAATCTAACATAAGTAAAATGACCCACACACCAAACAACCTTTGGAGGAAGCCGTCGGTTGTCCCGCTTGCCAAAATTTAGTTTGATGACATTAAAGACAACGAAGGTGTGGGAGTTACAATTGATGCTAGCTCCATGCAATCTAATATCCAAAAGCTTGAAACAGCCCTAGTTGGAAAGCTCCTTGGCAAAAGACTCCCATTTTATTTTTTAAACAATGACCTCAAACGAAAATGGAGTAAATGGGGAGATTTCAACTTAATTTTAGTTACGGCTGATTGCTTCCTATGCATCTTCTAATCAATTGAGGCTCGGGATGCTGTGCTCCAAAATGAATCCTGGTTCATTGCTGGAAATGTCATAGCTATGGACAAATGGAGCCCAACTTTCTCTCCGGACTCATTGCTCGGCTTCACTTCTCCTATTTGGATGAGATTACCTAGCCTACCACTCATTTATTGGGATAGTAACAACTTGGCTAGAATAGCTTCCTATGTTGGTGAGCCTATGTGGATGGATAATCAAACAAGCAAATGGGGACAAAGTCTTTATGCCCGGGTATGTGTCAAAGTGGACCTCTCAAATAGTCTCCCACCTGGAATCTAGATCAATGGAGTTAATGCCCGCTTCTTTCAAAAAGTGGAGTATGAAGGCATTGCACAACTTTGTTTCAAATGCGGGAAGGTTGGCCACAAAATTGATGCGTGTCCGGACAAGACTCACTCAACTCACAATGTGCAGCCTAGCAACATGAAGAACACTCCTCTCTCCTCCTCAACTCAGCAAACCACCCAACCAACTCCTTCAGTTCAGCAAACCACCCAACCACCTCATAAAGTGCAGCAGATTTTCAGCACTTTAGCGAATCCCACAACTCCAGCACAAGGGGTAGCTCCAGCCTACCATTCAAGCATCATACAGGAATTTTCAAGCCATTCGGCCAACACACTCTGAGAAATCTGCACTATGGCAGCAGCTAATAACAAGGGAAAAATGATCAGCAATGCCAATACAGCCAATGAAGAAGCTGCAGGGACCTATGGGCCATGGTCCTTAGTATCCAAGAGGAAGCCAAGACCCTCCAAACCTGAAAACAGCAACCACAACAACAAGGGAATCACCACCAATAGCAAATCTGCAGCAGAACAGCAACAGAAAATGCAGAATGAAAATAGAATCGGCACCCAAATGCTGAAGGCTAGAAGGGAGGATAACATGGCAACGACCAACAACAAAGAAACATGGACAAAGGGAAGGCCACCTCCTACTCTACACATTCCTTCCAGCCATTAAAGAAACACATGAAGACTGTTTAAAAATAGAAATGCAAAAATTGGATAGAATCGGATATCCAAGGCACACTTTAATAGAGAATTGGGTCAATTGGGCCCCATAAAAGTAGCTCCTCGGAAATGCAAGAAAAGTGAATTCCATATTGACATTGGGGGGAACTCCTCCCATGATGTCTACCCATGACTTCCATCATAATGTGGAATTGTGGTCAGAAAAAAATACAGCCACTTTCTCGACAGAGTCATGCTCTTTCATTGGCCTTATAGAAACTAAAGTGGCATAGAAGGAGATTGATCAAATTAAGCAGGGTTTTTTTTTGTAGGAAAATGAGGCATCCTAGCTCTTTGGAGAAATGATTTAATCACTTTCTCTCTCCTCTCACATGAGAATGAACAATGCATTGTAGGAGACATCACTAGATAAAGCTATATGGAGGGTGGCCATCTGTAATTCTAAAGACTACCACATTGGAAACTTTGGGACACCTTAACTCCATTGAATCGCTTGCCATCCATTGTTGGGGAGATTTTAAGCATTTATGAGGCCAAAGAAAAAAGGGGAAGCCTTTCAAAAGCTCAAATCAAATGAGATGATGGAATTCTCACCAATGGGGACTTACATGAATTTTAGGTCCAAGATTCACATGGACAAACAACAAAGATAAAATGAATATGGGTGTGCCTTGATCGCCTCCTCATCAACTCTATTGCATCCAACCTACTCCCCTTTTCCCAAACTAAACACCTTACAAGGATTGCATCTGATCATTGCCCTATTGCTCTCCAAATCAACTCTAAGGAGATGTGGAAATCACAACGGTGGCTGAAATTCGAAGACACTTGGCTCTCATATCCTATGGCTTGGAAACTAGTGTGGAAATGTTGGCAAGGTAACTATGAAGGGTCCAGGGCTGAAAACTTGGACAGAAAATGCAGCCGCACACTAAGGAACCTATTCCACTGGAGCAAAAACAAGCTCAAAGATTTGAGTAAGCAAAGGGACTCCTTATAGGAAATTGCACTTCTGGTGGGCTTGCTCTCCAGGGGGATGATGGCAGAAAGAGACCTCCACCTCAAGGCAAATGAGTTGAACTCTACCCTAGCCTCTTGTTAGAGGCCATGGCAAATGCTAGGGATGGATATGGGTTCTTTTGCAAGGGATGGTCGGTTTGGTGATAAAGTTGATCTTGGAAAGCATGGGGAAGGTGGCGACCTCTCCAAAGACCCTACAAGGCTTCTCCGATAAGAGGAGGTGCTCGGTTTGGCAAGTGGTGGTGCTGACTTGGCTGGAGAAATGGATTTTAAAAAATCCATGTCCTGCACTTCACTCTGCGAACAGATCTACTGCCGAAAGAGCTTTGAGAAGCGAACAAGGGGCTGGATGGGCAGCGGCTGCTACCAGGCGAGCGGCAATGACGCGCCAATCGTGCGGGTTGATTGAGAGCGGGGCATGTTTGAAGCGGAAGCAAATTACTCACTGATGTGGGCGAGCTCGTTCTCGAGATTGCATATCGTCGAGCGAGCGCTGGCCGAGCATGGAGGCGCTGACACTAGCCTGAGTGGCCTTCGCGCACTCACTCACGGCTGTGCAAGAGGAAATATGACAAGCCGGATGCCATCCCAGATTGTTCACTCGTGGCTATTTGGAGGAAGCCGGAGGACAAGCCCCATCAGAGCACTATTCATTCGCGGCCAAATTTCACGCACTTTGGCTAGACATGCTGAAATGGCCGATCAAGTGGCCAATGGGGATGATGATATGGATGATGGTAAAGACTAAGCTGACCTTGTTAATGCCAACAACACACACAAGGGCAAAACCGAAAGCTTGGAGGGGCTTCAACTTGGCCAAGGTATGTTCTATAATGAGCATGATATGGGTGATATTAGGGCTTGTTGCCCGGGCCATATGGATGATTTTTTAGGTGGGGATCATGCTGAACACCCAAGGGAAAGGGGGGAGGCTGACCAAGATGTCTCTATGGATGATGACATTGCTACAAGATAATGCACACAAGGTGTTTGCACAAATGCCAAGGAGAACCCGAGCACCTTTGCTTGGGGTGTGCTTCAAGGATTGAACAAAGGGGCAAGGCTACTACCAACACCTTGTTTGAAGACAATAGCCTCCCTAAAGAGGCTCTTCCTAGAACTTCAAATGGTGCTCTCGGCCAAGGAGGGCAATGATCAAGCTAACCCTTGGAAGAAGGAGTATGTTAAATTGGGGCTGATAAAATGCAGCACTCATGGAGGATGGCATTACTATCTATTTGGATGACCAAGTGTGGATGACAATCAAGTGAAGCTTGAGCACTTGTTGGAAAGGTGTTGGGGAGAAGACCATCCTATACCGAATGCGAACTGAGAGGAAGTGGAGTAGATGGGGGGCTTTCAAATTGATTATGGTTGCTCAGTGCTTTGTGCATCTTTGAAACCTAGGCTAGAGATGCAGTTGATGAATGGACCTTGGTTCATTGCGGGAAATGTCATTGGGTTGGATAAGTGGACTCCCACTTTCAATCCCAAATCTTTTGATGGGCTCTCCTCTCCGATCTGGGTACGCTTCCCTAACCTCCCCTTGCTTTACTGGGATAATACTAATATTGCCAGGATCGCTTCCTTCATTGGAGAGCCACTATGGGTGGACCACCCAACAAACTCATGGGGCAAAGCATGTTTGCCGGTATGCATCGGGCTTGATCTTTCACAAAACTCCCCAGGTTTGGATCCATGGAAGAAATGGAAGGTTTTCCAGCGGGTTGAGTATGAGGGGATTACTTAACTATTTTGCTTGTGGAAAGGTGGGACACAAGGTTGATTCTTGTCCCACCAAGGGAGTTCCTCCGCTACTAGGTAAGACTTCCTCTCCTCCTCCTATTGGACTAATGTGCATGAGTCTGCAAGAACTTAGCCGCTTTGAGAAGGGGAATGTGCTGCTAATCAAAATCCTACCAATGGAAAAATCTTTGAGACACATAGGCTACTTCACCACCATTACCTACAAGCACTGAGGAGCCCACTTCTTGTATGGTCAATGGGTGTGGTCACCAAAGAAGAGAACTAACAACAAGCGTGATTAACTTAAAGAAGGAAGGTGGGAAGCAAGGCCATAGGGGTGGCCAACCCCTACTCATCCCCTGGGAAGAGCTCCTCTTCAAGGAGTACCTTCAAAGCAGTCCCTCCCTACTGCTGAAGCCTCCTCAGCTCCCATATTCCAAGCCAAAGCCAGTGGAGAAGCTCAAAAGCCGGTGTGAGGGAGAAGGCACCACCCAACCTACCACAAGGCCTAGGGTGTCTCGGGGCCCACTTTGAGGGAGGCTGCAATTTGGGGCCAATTGAGGCCAACTCAAAGAAGAGGAAAAAGGTACATAGTGAATCACCTGCGGGGGGGATAAATCCCCCATGGAATTGTAGGGGGGCCTGAAAGAAAACTACGGGCCACTACCTACGCCACCTAATTGGTGGCCATGATATCTGTATGATTGGCCTAGTGGAAACTAGGATTGAAGAGATCTCTCAGTGGGAAGTGTTAAGTTGGTTGGAAGCAGCTGGCAGTTCATTTGTCACCCCTCCATAGGGAATTCTGGTGGGATCATTGTTCTTTGGCGGTAATCGATTGGGTTCACCCTACTCGATGTTATTGGGAAGTGTTAGCATGCCTAATAATACCCAGTGGACTCTTGGCTGGGTTTATGCTAACAAAGACTACCACTGCAGGAGGACACTTTGGCAGACTATTCTTAGCAGTGTGGATCAGCAGTTCCCTACTATTATTGGTGGAGATTTTAACTGTATCCTGACTCAGCAGGATAAGAAGGGAGGGAAGCCTTTTTCTTACTCACAGGCGGTGCGGGAAATGGAGGATTGCATGGCCTCCACTTGCATGAGCTTGATTTTGTTGGCCAACAATTCACATGGACCAACAACAAGGAGGGCAGGAGTAAGATTTGGGTCAGACTCGATAGGATCCTTGTCAACTCATTGGCATCCAACTTACTCAGAGACACAAAGGTTAGTCACATTTCTCGTATTGCTTCTAATCACTGTCCTTTGTTGCTTTCAGTTACTTCAGCTGCTCAGGATAGACCACATCGGTGGCTACGATTTGAGGAAATGTGGCTTTCCTATCCTATGGCCTGGAAGTTGGTGTGGCAAAAATGGGGGAAAAATGACCATAGCTCTAAAGCTGATATTCTCCAGCAAAAAAGCAGCAGAACATTGAAGGCCCTCTTTCATTGGAGCAAAAACAAGATGAAGGATTTGAACTCTCAGAAGAGCAAATTGGAGGAAGACATTGTTGAACTCCAGATCATTGATTGTTCTGATGATGGTCTGACCACTACACAGGAGGCTGATCTTCGTTCCAAGGTGGTGGAGTTGAATTCTACTCTTGGCAGACTAAACACTTGGTGGAAACAGAGAGCCAAGCGGATGGCTTCATCGTGGAGATGGTAATACTCATTTTTCCACACTGTGCTTCACTAGACATCGCTCAATCAAGTGTCATGAGTGAGGATGGAAGCATTCGGGATAGTCCTGAAGACATTACTTCTGCCTTCACCACTTTCTTCCGGCATAAGTGGATCGAAGGGGATGTTTCACTTGATGATTGGCCTACCATTCCGATTGACAGGCAGGTACCTCCTAATGTCAAAATTCTTCTTGATGCTAACATTTTTGAGCAGGAAATTTGGGAGGCCTTACACTCGATGGGGCCCAATCGTGATTGGATGGGATTACCTCATCTACAAGCAATTACGGTGCGTGAAGGAGGATGTTATTGCAGCTATTCAGGAGTTCTTTCTCACTTCCCGCATGGATGATAATTGGAAAGAGACGCTCATTGTGCTGATTCTGAAGAGTACGGGGTCCAACTATCCATCCAAGTTCCAGCCCATTAGTCTATGTCAGACCATCTACAAGCTGGTTGCAAAGATCCTGGTTAATAGACTAAAGCATATCCTCCCTGCCATCATTTCTAAGGAGCAAAGTGCCTTTGTGCCATAGAGGAACATCTCACATCACTGCCTCTTAGCCCAGGAAATCTTTAATAAGCTTAAGCACTCAACCTCTCAGGTTGGGGGCATGGTGATCAAGATTGACATGGAGCAGGCATATGATCGTATGAGTTGGAAGACTTTGGAGAAGGTCCTGGTTCTGATGGGTTTCCCTCCTACATTCAGCAAGTGGGTGATGCAGTGTATTACATTCCCGAAGTTCTCTATCTTGCTGAATGGAAGACGGACTGAATGGATTGATGTTCAGTGTGGTTTTTGACAAGGGTGTCCGCTCTCCCCTTACTTGTTCATTTTGTGCTTTGAGCTTCTTACCCAAGCCTTCAAGCAGAAGGGGCCCCAGCTGGGCATGTCTCTGACTACTGGAGGTACCTGCATCTCTCATCTTTTATATGTTGATGATATTATTATTGCTTCTCAGGCATCAGTGGCACATGGAAAACAAATTAGAGGCATTCTTGAGAGATGCGTGGTTGGGTGAGGATCAATCGCCAAATCTGCTATCATCTTGACCGTCTAGATGGAGGACAAATCAGTTGCTAGGATCTTTGGGGTTTAGAGAGTCCAGAGATGGAGTATCTTGTCCTCAAGCTACCACTTCAAGACTTCACATGAGTGATTACTCACCGGTGATTCATGGAGAAGATTCTAGCTTGGGGATCCCATCACCTATCCCTTGCAGGCTGCTCCACCCTACTCTCTTCAGCTCTACTGCCTGGATTAGCTTACCAGATTACTCATACTATCATCCCTTCAAATGTTTTCTTTGGAGATTGAGAAGCTCTGAGATCCTTCCTCTAGGATAAGAGCTCCACTGAGAAGAGTGTCCACTATGTAAAGTGGAAAGACATATGTTCACCCTTGAAGGTTGGGGCCTTGGTTTTCATTGACCACCACTTGGTGGTCCTGGCACGCTTGCACAGGATTTCATTCAAAAGCTACTACTCTTGTACCGATGCACTGCGGAGAAGTATGGTGATGATATTTGGGGAGTTCTTTGAGAAGGGGTGATTCCAAGTCCTGTCCTTCTGGAGCCCAAAGCCTCATGCATATTATCCGGTGGAGGATTCGATGGGAGCAAGGTGCGGTACTCTCACACACTTGGTGACGACTTTTCTCTCTCAGGGAGACCTTCATTGATGTAGGCGCCACAGATCGGATGTTGAGTACCTTCATTCGACCAGATAGGAGCTGGGACACTGCCAAATTGGAGCTTTACTTTGGCCATGACCTTGTTGAGCTGATCAAAGGAGTGGTGACTCACTCAGACTTAGTGGCGGTTATCTCGGAGCTGACTCACTTCACTTGTTTATGACGCTCTCTTCCCGCAGGATTGCTCTTGTTATCAGTGGCTCAAGAGGTTTCGACTCCATCCTCGGGAGAAGTTATTTTGGTGGTGCACTTTGAAGGGTGCTATCCCAACCCTTTCTTGGCTGCATCAACGGGGACTTGTGGAGGAGGTACAGTGCCCATGGGGCTGCTCTGAGGCTGAGGATTTGGACCACATCCTGACTAGATGCTCTCTCACTGTTACGGTCCTGAAGGTTCTTGCTATTTGGGGTTTCTTTCTTTGCCACATCACAGGATCTCTTTGCTACTTTTGACCAAACCCCCAAGGACAGATCTACTTGGGGAAGAGCTTATTGTTCTGTTATTTATCAAGTTTGGAGGGCAGAATGCAGACTCATGGGACGCCTTATGGAACCCCAAAATTCTTGCGGCAAACATTTTAGAGGCTTTCACCAACACTGCATCCTTTCCTTTTCGTGAGCAATGGGAGCTCCACCAGCCACACCGGCTATTTTCATACTCCTCCTGGACTCCCCCCCTCCCGGATGGCTAAAGGCTAATGTGGATGGTGCACTACTTCAGTCTGGTGTTGCAGGTATTGGGGTAGTGATCAGAGATGACATGGGCAATCTTATCAAGGCTGCAGGTATTCAGTTCCAGCATTGGGATAGCACTTTTGTGGAGATGCAGGCTATGCTCGCCATCAAGTAGCTTGTTGAACCCTGGATGCATGAGCTGAAGGGTATTATTCTTGAAGGAGACAACACTACTGTGGTGACCTACCTCCAGATGCTTGAGTTCTTGGGCACCTCCCCAACTCAGCGCTGATCTTGGCTTTCTCAGTGAGTTCCACCAGGTGCTGTTCTCTCACACCAGCCGGGACTACAATCGATTAGCAGATTTTTGTACACACTTTGCTACTACTTCTGAGTTTGTATGGCATTCTGCTGATTTTTATTTTATCCCTCCTGCTTTTCATGTTATTTTGGATGATGATAGGACAAAATGCATTGGCAGAATCTCTCCACTATGCTTACATTAATGGGGTTCCCATCCATCTTCACTACTTGGATTATGCAATGCATCACATTTCCAAAATTCACATTACTCCTGAATGGGAAGAGGACCGATTGGATCCATGCTAGTTGTGGATTTCGACAGGGCTGCCGTTGTCACCATACCTTTTTCTCCTTTGCTCTGAGCTACTTACCTTAGCCTTCAAACAGAGGGGACCACATTTGGGGATGTCCATATCCCAGTCAGGTACATGTGTCTCTCTACTCTATCGATGACATCTTGATAACTTCCGTGCAAATCTTGCACATGCTAGCAGTCCTTCAAGACTATTGCTTACGGGTGGCCAACGAATCAACCACACCAAATCAGTGATTCTGTTTAGCAAAGCTGCTGTAAGATGGAGAACCAATAGGATTGCTACATTGCTGAGCTTCCGAAAAGTTGAGGAAATGGATTACCTTGGCATCAAACTTGCTATGAGGCGACTCATCAAATCGGATTTCTCTGGTTTGCTGCAGAAAGTTCGGGAAAGACTTGGTTCATGGGGAAGTCATCATCTCTCATTAGCTGGTCGTACAACACTTCTACAATCCTCCCTCTTGCCCAGCTCAGTTTACCAGGTTACTCATACACTAGTCCCCATAAATGTGTTACAAGAAATTGAGCGACTATCATGCACCATGACTCAGGTCTGGGTATACATTATGTCTCATGGAGCGACCTCTGCCGACCTCGACACTTAGGTGGTTTGGGATTCCATTCAGCACCACTTTGGCAAGGCCCACTCCGACACGCGATTAGCTTGGGATTTTCTTTCACGACCTACAACCCTCCTCCACAAATGCCTCGAGGGGAATGTTATGGAGTGATCTTTGGCATAGATCACCATTACGGGTGATTCCAAAACTTGGAAGATTACAGGATGGAGCAGCTAGCCTAAACCCCCTCCTACACTGGGAGATTGCTGATGGCTGAAGTATTGAGGTACTATCACACATTTGGATGCACTCATTAGTTGTCCCAAACCCCAACATTTCGGATGTCACATCTCTTCATCATACTTATGTGGTGATTTTCTACATGATGATCATACATGGGATATTCCTAAACTCCACCTCTCATTTGGATCACGGTTTGAGATCTCTCACATTCCTGTGCACCCTGACTGGACAACTAATAAACCTCACCTACATTACTTGCCAATTGGTAAGACTATCGCCAGCCTACTTTGGCTTCGACAAACCTCAGTTCACCCATGGCTGAATAAACTCAAGCTTCATCCACGGAAAAACTATTTTGGTGGAGGCGAGTGGAGTGTTACCAACAAGATGCTAGCTATATTCTCTGGGCTGGTGATGTGAGGCGCCCTTAGGGATGTAACACGTAGGAGAACATTGACCACATTCTTTTTCACTGCTCACTTACTTTTCTATTTTGCAGGAACTCACCAATTGGGGATTCTCTATGCCCATTTTGTAGAGCTTTGATGCTTTATCTGATTTCTTTTCCAAGGCTCACGCCACCAGACTTTTGTGCCATCTACCAGTGTGTGGCTCAACACCAAGACTCATGGTCGTCCCTATGCTACACCCAGGATCTTGGTGGCATACATCATGAGTACCTTCACCAGACCTTATTCATTTACATCTCAGGAGCAATGGGATATCCACCAGCCATTCTGGCTACCTATCCACCATTTTTGGACTCCCCCCCTTCTGGATGGCTCAAGGCCAATGTTGATGGTGCTCTCCTTTCCTGGTGATCTTGGCATTGGTATAGTTCTTCATGATGACGAGTGCTCCTTAAAGCTCTTGGGGTTCATTTTCAGCACTGGGATAGCACACAGATTGAACTACAGGCTATGCTTCATTTCGAGCAGTGTATTGAACCATGGATGTTTGAGTATAGAGGTCTCATATTAGAAGGAGACAATGCCTCGGTGGTTGGCTTCCTTCAGCAAAGGCTTCTGGACATGGAGATCTACCCACTTCATCTCCCGGATCTTTTCCATGATTTCCACCAGGTGCTTTTCACACATGTGAAGCGGGATCGCAACAGAGCTACTGACTTTTGTGCCTGGCTTGCTGTTACTTCTAATTTTTCATGGCCTAGTCCTACTTGTACTACTATTCCTCCGTCATTTCACTCATTGTTAGAGGAGGATAGATCTTCTATTTCTTTTTAGTATGCTCTGTATTAAGCACTCTTGTGCTTATTTGTACTTTGTTATTTTTCATTAATGCAACATGCAATTTCAAGGAACCCAAAACTTTGGAAAACTTTGGCGGAACCCAAAACTTTGGGGGCTCTCTCATTTCCACAATTTTTTCTCTCTCTTGACTTTCCAATACTCTCTTCTCTCCATGGTGGGGGGTGGCCGGCAGTCACCTCCCCCTACAAGGGATAAGGCGGTTAGGAGGGAAGGCCGAGAAGGTGGCAAGAAGGAGAGGGGCCATGGCAAGGAGGTGCTAGGGATGGACAAGGGTTTTGGTGCAAAAGATGGTCGGGTTGGTGATGATTTTGACATGGAAAGGCATGGAGAAGGTGGCGACCTCTCCAAGGACCATGCAAGGCTTCTCCGACAAGAGGAGGTGCTTGGGATGACAAGTGGTGGTGCTGGTTTGGCCGGAGGAAGAGATTTTGAAAAATCCAAGCTCGACTCGTTCACTCTGAGTCTTGTATCTGACTACTGGCCGTGGGTGGCTTGCAGAGTGGAGGCACGGACAAGGGGCTGGCGGATGTCCCAGGCTGCCAGCCAGCTGGAGCTGAGAGCGTCGCCAGCATGTCATGGCGGGTGCTTGATTGGAGGAGGCGTGTTCAAGGGTGCATAAATTGCACGACATGGGCGAGCTCGTTCAAGATGCATGTGCGTCTTGTGATTCTGAGACAACTGCGAAGCAGTGAGCCGTCGCAACGCTAGCCATGAAGCCTTCGCCATATGCAATTCACTCTGCTTTCTGAAGGAAGCCGGACAAGCATGCCATCCCAGACCACTCTGCTGAGGAGGAAGCCGAGGACAAGCCAGATCCATCACTCAGCGGTGGCGGATTTTTGCACTTTGGCTAGACATCTTTGAAATGGTTGATCAAGTGGCCAATGGGGATGATGATATGGAGGATGGTGAAGACCAAGCGGCCTTATTAAAGGCCAACAACACACCAAGGGCAAAACCAAAAGCATGGAGGGGCTTCAACTTGGCCAAGGTATGTTCTATAATGAGCATGATATGGGTGATATTAGGGCCTTGCGGCCATATGGATGATTTTTCGGTGGGGATCATCAACACCCAAGGGAAAGGGGAAGGTGACCAAGATGTCTCTATGGATGATGACCGCTCCAAGACAATGCACACCAGGTGTTTGCACAAATGCCAAGGAGAATTCGAGCACCTTTGCTTGGGGTGTGCTTCAAGGATTGAACAAAGGGAAGGGCAAGGCTACTACCAACCCCTTGTTTGGAGATAATAGCCTCCCTAGAGTGGCTCTTCCTAGAACTTCAAATGGTGCTAGCTCTTGGCCAAGGGAGGGTAATGATCAAGCTAACCCTTGGAAGAAGAAGGAGTATGTTAAATTGGGGCCTGTTGATAAAAATGCAGCACTCATGAGGATGGCATTACTATTACTGGATGACCAAGGCTGGATGACAATCAAGTGAAGCTTGAAAGAGCACTTGTTGGAAAGGTGTTGGGGAGAAGACCATCCTATTTCTACCTTAATGCACTGCAGAGGAAGTGGAGTAGATGGGGCCTTCAAATTGATTGGTTGCTCAGTTACTTTGTGCATCTTTGAAACTACTGAGGCAAGAGATGCAGTTCTGATGAATGGGCCTTGGTTCATTTTGGGAAATGTCATTGGGTTGGATAAGTGGACTCCCACTTTCAATCCCAAATCTTTGGATGGGCTCTCCTCTCCGATCTAGGTATGCTTCCCTAACCTCCTCTTGCTTTACTAGGACAATACTAATATTGCCAGGATCGCTTCCTTCATTGGAGAGCCACTGTGGGTGGACCACCTAACAAACTCATGGGGCAAAGCATGTTTGCCAGTATGCATCGCTTGATCTTTCACAAAACTCCCACAGGTTTGGATCCATGGAAGAAATGGAAGGTTTTTCTAATGGGTTGAGAATGAGGGGATTACTCAACTCTATTTTGCTTGTGAAAAGGTGGGACACAAGGTTGATTCTTGTCCCACCAAGGGAGTTCCTCCAGTGCTACCACTCGGTAAGACTTCCTCTCCTCCTCACGTAATAATGTGCATGAGTCTATGCGAGAACTTAGCCCAGCCTGGCATTCGAAGGGGAATGTAGCTACTAATCAAAATCCTACTAATGGAAAAAATGTTGTTCGAGAAGGGGAGTCCAGACTGACGGGGGGCTCGAGGCTAAGGATTTGGACCACATCGACTAGATGCTCTCTCCATGGTCCAAGGTTCTTGCTACTTGGGGCTTGTTATGCCTTTCTTTACCACATCATAGGATCTCTTTGCATTTGACCAAACCCCAAGGACGATCTACTTGGGAAGAGCTTATTGTTTTTGTTTATCAAGTTTGGAGGGCCAAGAATCACGAAGACTCATGGATGGTTATGGAACCCCAAAATTCTTGCGGCAAACATTTTGGAGGCTTTCACCAACACTGCATCCTTTCCTTTTCATGAGAAATGGGAGCTCCACCACCACATTTTCATACTCCTCTGGACTCCTCGGATGGCTAAAGGCTAATGTGGATGGTGCACTGCTTCAGTCTGGTGTTGCAGGTATTGGGGTAGTGATCAGAGATGACATGGGCAATCTTATCAAGGCTACAGGTATTCAGTTCCAGCATTGGGATAGCACTTTTGTGGAGATGCAGGCTATGCTCGCCATCAAGCAGCTTATTGAGCCCTGGATGCATGAGTTGAAGGGTATTATTCTTGAAGGAGACAACACTACTGTGGTGACCTACCTGAGATGCTTCAAACAAAGTTCTTGGATAGCCTCCCATTTCGCACCTGATCTTGGCTTTCTTAGTGAGTTCCACCAGTCTTTGTTCTCACCGAGACTACAATCGGTTAGCGATTTTGTGCACACTTTGCTACTACTTACGTGTTTGTATGGCATTCGCGATTTTTGTTTTATCCCTCCTTTTCATGTTATTTTGGAGGATGATAGGAAGCATTTTGCTTCAAGTTAGCATGCTTTTCTTTTTAATTGTTGAACTTTTTTAGTTTGTAATATCTTTCTTTATTAATGCAAATGCAAAATTTCAAGGAACCCAAAAACATTGGCGGAACCCAAAACTTTGGGGAGCTCTCATTTTCACTCTCACTTTCTCTCTCTCTAGGTGCTCGATTTTCCTTGTGTTTCTCTTTCCATGGCGGAGGTGGGTGGGTCACCTCCTCCCCGTGACAAGTCGACGGGAAGGGGGGGTCGAGAGAGTACCAAACTCTCTAGTCACTTGGCTAAGCAAGATGGTTCTTCTCAAGGTGGAATGGATCAGGATCGAAGCAACAAGGTGGCTCTTGGGTTGGCGGCGGCCGGCTCACCCATGGATTTCATGGAGGGAAGCGGGGCTTGCATCAATGCTGCCCTACCGTGACATGGATGGAAGGCCTCAGGCGGTGAGGAGACACCGTCAAGATGGGCGTCGAGAAATGGGAGGTGACCAAGGTGATCACTTGCATGGATGGCGGCGACGGATGTGGCAAAACGGTGTTGCTAATCGATTTTCAAGCGAAGCCGCCACGGCAAGCGCAGCCCGGCGTGTCTGCGCTCATGGCACTAGCGGGGAGGCTTAAGCGGCGCCGTCGACTCAGGCGCCATTGGCGGCAATCTGAGGAGAGGTGCGGCAACACGGCACGCGATTCTATGATAGCCGAAGCCCAACAGGAAATCTGCAGTGGAAACCAAAGCGTGAGCGTGAGGGAGAATAGCAGTAGCGTCGTGTAAGCGGCCTTGTATGAGGCCAATAGGAATGCAGGTAGCTAAGCGGCAACTTGGAAGACGGGCTGGCAGGCTTGTTCCTTGCAGTATTTTTGGTCCATCGGACAAGTCCCCATGATCGGCCACCAACTTGCAGGGAGGCGCGTATATGCTGGCGGCAAGCATGTATGGTTCCATGTGCTCTCCTCGGGAACTTCCAATGGAAGACATGGACATGGGAGCAAGCTCAGACACTGAAGATCATTGTTCCTCGGCTTATGAGGTTAGTTCCGACCACAATATGGCTGCTTCTTCTCCTCTACCCGAGGACATTCCACCAATTGGGGACTATGCTCCACCGAAGTCAAACCCATTTTTTTGGGGTGTTCTTCCTCCAACAAGTAGTCTACTCAAAAGACAAAGGCCCATGACCATGCTACCAAGGAACATTGCTCCTCCACCACCAAACCATGTTAATTCCAAGATTGGAAGCTCTCGGCCAACCCAAGGACAGCAAGCAAACCGACAAGCCAACCCATGGAAGAGGAAGGAACATGTTCGACTTCAACATGTGGATAAATCTGAAGCTCTAATGAGAGATGGCACCACTATTCTCTTGGATGATGAGGCCACAGACATTAACAACTCAAAACTAGAAAGGGCTCTAGTTGGCAAGGTTATTGGAAAGAGACCACCTTTCTTCTATCTAAATAATGATCTCCAACAGAAATGGGGGCAATGGGGCAAATTTACCCTGATTATGGTGGCCATTGACTGCTTTGTATGTATCTTTGAGACAGAAGAAGCAAGAGATGCAGTTCTCATGGGGGGACCTTGGTTTGTTGCAGGAAATGTGATTGGGTTGGACAAATGGTCACCCTTTTTCAACCCAACATCATTTCATGGATTGTCCTCACCACTTTGGGTCCGGCTCCCAAATTTGCCACTCCTGTACTGGGACAACACCAACATTGCCCGCATTGCATCCTACATTGGATCTCCTCTTTGGGTAGACCATCAAATAGATAACTGGGGGCAAAGTCTCTATGCTAGAGTTTGCATCAAGGTGGATCTCTCTCAGAAATTGCCACCTGGAATTTGGCTACAAGGAAAATATGGCAGGTTCTTCCAACTTGTGGAATATGAGGGAATTTCTCACCTATGTTTTTCTTGTGGCAAAGTTGGCCACAAGGTGGATAACTGCCCAAGAAAACCAACTCCTGCTCCTACTCCTACACAGGGTACCCCAACCATGCCTCCCTGAATGGACCTTCTGTCCCTGGAACTCAAGGTAACACTATTGTAGCTACCACTCCTATGACTAAATCCATTGCTGTGGCAGTTCATACAAACAGGGGAGATGATGCTGACACCACTGTGGAAGTCCACCCTTCATCCTCTATGCCTCCTTCAGCAACACCTCACTCCAAGGATGAGTATGGTCCTTGGGTCCTTGGGTCCTTGTGACTCGGAAGAAGAATCCAAAACAACAATCCATCCATCATCGATAAAGGGCATCCCCAACCTAAACCACCTCCACACCACAAAGCCAAACCCCACCCAACCACATTCCACCAACCTACCTTTACTAGAATTTTTAACTAGAGTTGACACCCCCCATTTTCCAAACCACCTCATCCTCCCTCAAACCTCCTCTTACTACTAAGGGTAAATCTAGTAAAGGAAAGTCCTTGAAATGATGCATTTGCATTGATAATAAAAAGCTGATTACAATGTAGAAAAAACTGCTAAAGAAAGCAAAAAACTAGCTACTAACAGCATATTTCCTATCCTCCTCCAAAAGAGCAAAAAACTATGGAGGAATAGTGTGATTATCTAGACTATGCCATACAAAATCAAAGCTAGTAGCTATATCACAAAAGTCTGCAAGAGTGTTGTTAGATCTATTTGTGTATACAAAAATAACCTGGTGGAAGTTCTTCAGAAAGCTGATGTCAGGAGCATCTGGAAGTCGGTTCTACCATATTTCATTGTTAAGAGAAAGTTTGAGGTGATCCACCACACCTAGTAAAGGAAAGTCCAGGAAGCCAAAAGGCTTGGTATCCTCTGATTCTGTTTCTGCTCATACTGAAGACTACACTGTGGGTCTTTCAAAGAAGAGGAAGAAGGTGCGGGTGGACACATCGAATGGCGGGGACACGTCCCCTATGGATCCCTGATGTCCTCCATACTTTTCTAGAACTGCAGGGGTGCCCGCAAGACCACTACGGGCAACTACCTACATCAGTTGATAGGTGGTCATGATATATGCTTTGTTGGATTACTGGAGACAAGAATTGAACACATATCAGGAAAGGAGGAGGATAAGCTTATTGGAAAACATCGGAGCTTTCTTTGTCATCCCTCACGAGGAAACTCTGGTGGTATCATTCTTCTCTGGCGCTCTGACATTGTGAGCTTTTCTCCTCTTCTTTTACAGGACCAGGTCATTTTTGGAGAAGCCACCTTACCTGATCAGAAATAGTGGATGCTTGGCTGGATTTATGTAAACAGAGACTACCATTGTAGAAGGCTATTATGGCAGTCTCTCCTTGCACTTGTTGATCACTCTATTCTGACTATTTTGGGAGGGGATTTCAATTGCATCACTTCTCAGGTGGATAAGAAGGGAGGACAGCCTTTCTCCTACTCCCAGGCTGCCAAGGAAATGGAAGATTGTTTTATCTCAACCTCACTACAGGAACTTGAATTCCTTGGACCCAGATTTACTTGGACTAACAACAAAGATGGGCGAAGTAAAATCTGGGTCCGGTTGGATAGGGTGATGGTGAACTCTTTGGCTTCCAATCTGCTCCGAGACAATAAGGTTTTTCAAAAGATTATTTTGTTTTTTACCTCAACATCACTGTTAGTGTTTTTTATTTTTTTGTGTAGGGTATATTCTATTTTTCAAAAGATTATATCCTTTTAAATGTAGAACTGAGCTGTCTGTTCAAGCACAACTGCATGAGCAACCTAGTTCATCTAGACTAGTACCCGATGATGAGTACGAAATGATGAATAGCGAATCAAACACTGCATCTGATGATAGCGATGCTAACGATGATTCTTTGCTAGGTAATGCCAATTTATGTGACAACAGTATTGGTCATGAGCTTCTTCAGAGTCAATCAATCCGAAATTCATCAGATCACGATGTTATAATTTCCAATAATGACTATGTTCGAATATGTCAAACCATGAAAGATTGGGATGCAGATATTATGTTTGATGGTCCATCTGATAGTTCAAGTTTTTCAGATGACATCGAAGTTCTGATAGAGTTATATGAAGGTATGTGTTTCTCAAATAAGAAGGAGGTTCAGTTCGCAGCAACTGGCTCGTCAATTCTTAATAATGTTCAGTTCCTTACCGTCACATAGAATCAGAAGAATTTCACTATTACATGTGTGCAACATCGTAACCCTAGCAGACCTTGCCAATGACGCATGCACTGTAGCAAAAATAAGAGGTTGAGAGGTGCTTGGAAGATATCAACTTTAGGTTCGACACACACATGCGTTGACACTATCAGTGGTTCAGGACATCGACAATGCACTTCTAAGTTTATTAGTTACTTCATAATGCCAGTTATGCGATTTCAAATTGACTTGAAACCCAGAGAGATCATAGGAAGGATGAAATCAAAATTTAACATTAAGGTCTCTTACATGAAGGCCTAGGATGCGAGGCGTAAGAGTATCAGAGTAATATTTGGCAGTTGGGAGGAGTCATACTGCTCTCTAACCTTATTTATGGATTTAATATGATTTGCGCTGCCCGACACTGTTTACAGAATTGTCATCAGATACATGCAAGTTTCAGAGGTTGTTCTGGGCTTTTGGACCATCGATTACTGGCTGGAGATATTGTCGACCTGTTCTCAGCATGGTCGGGAAGTTCCTGTTGGGCAAGTATCAGGGTACGTTGCTCACAGCCATTGGTATTGATGCGAATAACGAACTATTTTCCCTTGCTTTTGTTGTGGTTGAATATGAGAACAATGAATCCTGGCTCTGGTTCATTATGTGCCTACAACAACTGCTGCCACTTGTTTCAGCAAGGAGCGATTTATGTGTAATCTCAGATAAGTAGTTGGTTGGATGCTGATATTTTTTCATGGCGACATTCCAGATGTTGGCGCTTAGCATGCATTTCGGTGGTTACGTTGGACATTTTTCAGGGAGTCCTACACAGACCTCCCTGAGTTGGACTTCAACAGACATGTACGCGCTTATGTTTTGTTCCTTCTGGGGAGTTTCCTACTACCTGATACATCTGGGTCAGAGGTGCACTTGCAATATCTCCCATTGTTAGAGGATCTTCACACATTCAACACTATGGTGGTGGTGTAGCCCTTATACTGAGGAGTTACACGAGTCTACCGGAGGAGGCCAACATGGTTTGGGTCTTGATTGCTCAGATCGGTCTTGGGAGCGGATGTTGGTAGTCCCAACTACATGTTCTTTATCCTAGAGATCTCGATGGGCTCAGCATCGATTTCAGGTAAGAAAACTAAAATCTATTTAGTTCACTTTAACATAATGAGTTGCAATTAAATGATTTCTATATGAAAATTGTTTTACTCAGGTGGAACGAGAGGTATGTGCGACAGATGTCATTCGGCAATATCAGATTTTTTAGGGATGAGTTAGATGGACTGCTACTGAGCCATGTACTATTTTTAATTGTTATACCTCATTCTCAGTAAATGTTATCACACCATTGTCTAATATGCAGTAACACTGACAGGTGACTTGGGAGCCATATGATTATTAAATTAAATACATATTTTGGTGGTGAGGCTATCTGGTTAGCGAGTTCCATTGATTAGGAAGAGGATGGAGTGGTACCTTCTTGACAAAGTCATTCATCGGGTGGTCACTTACCCAACGATGTTGCTCGATGGACCGTTTGAGAGTAGATGAGAGGGAAAATCTGAGTGCGGTACCATCGCGGTACATCATTTTATGGGAGGCTCAGATCATCGCGTGGTGGGACACTTACTGATCGTGATCCACGCAATAGTACATGATTTGATTTAGGTCGTGGGCATCGTTGTACTTGCTGAAGACACCTACTGACCCACCGACGAAGTACTACCCCAGAGCACCTGTAAAGCGAGCATATGTAAAGATAACGCTACAATTTGCAATTTTATTTGGTTTCCATAGATTTTTGTAGTAACATTTTAAACTGATTTAGTGAAGGCGGAGCATATCTTGGTGACGGAGGACCTCTTTCGGCCTTTCTTTGGCGTCAGTGATGTGGACTTCAGTTATTATAAATAAGTCTGAGCATATGATGCAATCGAGCTTGACAACGATATCGACCGAGGTTCCAGCGCATCCCAACAGCATATGTATGACACATGCTCTGATTACGCTCACTGCACACAACAGACATGGCGCAGGGATCCACTATCTATCGATCTAGGACCATCTTCTTTTCCAGAGAGCACCCAGTCTCTACCATATGGGCGGCGCCATCACAGATTGAGTATCTCTCGAGACTTAACATGAATTAAATGTTTGCAAGGCTCGAACATATGATGTCTCAGTTCTGATCATCCATTGCGACCACGAGCACTATACTCATGTAGTCTTTGCGATAGCATATAGGCATAAACGACCTTGATCATACATCATACATTTTGATGAGTGCAAATTGTATGGGAGGAACCATTGTTTTGTAGCTATTGAGTTATGGTCTTAAGGCTTTTTTCATGTTTTATAAAGACTTATTGTTAATTTTTTATATCTATTTACTTCAGTTTTCCTCCAGAGCATGGTTTTGAATAATTGATGAAATTGCTTATGATTCTCCTCTATTTCATTGTGAATGACTACTTGTTTCTTTTATTAATTGAGTCTTTGTTTAGAATGCAATCTTTAGTTTGATGTACATTTGGTGTTGACGTTCTATATGATTGAGTGCTTGATTGCCTCGAATCAATCTTAGTTGTCATGTAGGCTATTATTTATTTGGAAATGTTTATGTATCATCATTAAATCCATACTAGTTGCTCGTGTTGTAATGTTGTAACTTCTGAGCTCTAACTTGTGCTTCAATCTTGGTTGTAAAAATACAACTTGTTTTTAAAAAAAAATTGATAGCAGGAAAGTCGTCCAATAAATGGGCGACTGGCTATACTTAAGCCGGTCGCCCGATAATCGGTCGATTGACTTCTCTTAAGTGAAGCCAGTCAACCGATTATTGGCGGCTTAATCGCTTCGATAGCCTAATAGGATCGGTCGCCACCACCTCTGAGGTGACCAAGCTCAGAATTGTAATTAAATTTTTTTTAATAGTACTTAATTTATTAATTAATTATTAATTAATATTTAATTTAAAAATTTGTTCTTATCTCTTAATCACAATGGATCAATGTCTTAAAATTTCTCATCCACCCCATGTCTCTATCTCCTATTTGGCCAATAGGGAGCTACCACATTATCCATTCCTTTATCACCTCACTACCTTATCCCTAGTGCGTAAAACAAAAGGATGACAACAAAAAAAAAAAAGGTCTAATCCTCCCTCTTTCCTTCTCGGACGCGTTGGTGAAGCCCCACAGTTTGGCGAGGAGCATGTGAATCTCTTTCTATTCGACTTCCGTTCCAACCAAGCGTATCCCTCATTTCTGCCACGACAAAGAGGGAATGGCATATGCTCTGGAAAGCATTGAGAACCTTGACAAACGCGACAATTGATGGTTCGGAAGTGAAAAGAAGTGTGAGCACGTTGTCAATTTTGAGGAATCAACTGGTGTTTTAAAGAAAAAAGCGAGTACCGAACGTTCCTGGCGATGCACACCGGCATTTGCTCGACAATGCAGTGACCGAATATCATGGATAGGGTGATAATGGCGGTTTTCTTCTATTCTTACCGGCTGCGTTTCTACGTTGTATCAAAATGAATACTCTGGTGTTGCAAAAAAATTGCACCATTAGATCGGGTTCTATGAGTCATGAAGATGCGGGTGAAGAGCTTAGCAAATCATTAAGCAAAGTCGACGAGAGTAGCACATCGCCATCAACTCAAAGAATTAGCGACGCCCCATTGTTAATAATCATGAGCGGCGGAAATCAATTTAAACCGGAGGAGTTCGACGGAGATCGATCTCTTCTAGCGTGAGGATTTGAAGCGAGGAGGAGATGGATGGATGCAAGTGCTTTTCTTTGGAATAGGGGAGGCATGTATGATCTCGCCGTGCGGAGCTTTTCTCCCTACCTTTTGCTACGGAATGGTCTAAAGGCAAGGTTTTTTGAAGGAAGCATATGCTTGGGAGAACTTGAAGTTGTAAATGTCATTAAATTTGAGCATCTGAGCGCTATGTGTCAACAAATAAGAGAGAAGGAGCCACTTTCCACAAGCTGAGGGATTCGATGGATTTTTCTCCTTGGTGATTATGGGCAGTGACACAACCTTTAAAAGGTTTTTTCTTCAGCAAGAAGTAGCTAATTGAAAGATGGGATTTCCACCGCAAAAGCCCATAGACTATCTGTTATTTGGTGGCGCAATGGGAGGATGCTCATGAATTCATGAGGTAATATGCATAAAATGTGATGTGGTCACAAACCGTTATGAGAACATGATGGACCTGACAGTTGAAATACATGAGGATTCTGAATCTTTGGAGTGCCTAGATCAATTTACAATCAAGAGGTAGCGTGACAGAAAAATTTGTACTTGCTTGCATGCGTATAAGTACCCGTACACGCCTTTCTTGGCGTGGCGGAAAAATTTGTACTTGCTTGCTTGTGTATAAGTACATTACGCCTTTCTTGGCATGACGGGGAAATCTGTTTCAGCAGATACCTTAGAGACCCATACATGCCTTTCTTGGCATGGTGGGATGACACATTCAGGCTGTGGTTTATACCACCCATACACGCCTTTATTGGCGTGGTGGGCATACCTAGCATACCCGAAGTAGCCCCCAATACGGGGACGACGTCAGGATGCTGCTGAAATGCCGTCGAAATGTTGCCAAACTTCACACTGACAGGAGGACCTGCATAGCTAGATAGTAAATTATGCTATGATATAAAATTATTATTTGAACTAACTTGCAGGTATTTGAAGATCTGCAAGAGGCGACATGTTAAGACCACGCCATATTGTTGGAAAAATCGACCGTTATGCTCGAGAGTGACGGGAAGGTCGAATAGACTCATGACCCCTATGTGGGAAGGCGTGAGGAAATTCAAACTGACAGAGAACTTAATTAATTTAACACAAAATGAACTATAAATTCAAAATTAAAATCTGAATTAAAATTGCAGGTGTTTGAAGACCCTGTTATGCTCAGTAGAGCTGACATGTTAGAAGATCACGGCCGTAGTGTCGCAAGACACTGACCGTTATGCTCGTAGAGTAAATGAAGGTCGAACCGATGCACCCTATGTGGGATCATGGAGGTTGAAATTTGGATTGACACAAAGCTTAAATGTGATTAAATAAGAGTATTAATAGGCTTAAATTAAACTTAAATGAAAAATGATGAATCGAAGTCAAACCTACTCACAAAAAAATTCTAAAGGTCTTTAAATAAGAATGAGTCTATAAGCTTCTTAGCGATCACGAGCTATGAATTAAATGCAAACAAATGAATGTTAATATAAATAATTGAACAAGATCTGAAATGCCAACGCCACCGGATTCGCAACACATTGTACATAAGACGTTAATTAAAGATTAAATTAAACTCTTGCACATATTATAAAGTATGATTAAAATTCAAATTCAATATCTCAAAAGTGTGCAAGCATTCTTAAATACACCAGCATGGGCCCCGACATTATGTTAAATGCTTAAACATAGTGTCTGAGGATGCTGCGCGGGTTGATTCCCGGTTGGGTGTACAGACTGGGTCCAGGTTAACAAAACCTAAAGATGTTATTATAGCTTTCTCCGCCTGAGAAAATCTCTAAGAAGCTAATTCTGTCATTTGGCAGTATAACGACTATCTCCTAACTCTCCAATGATAACTTAATTGATCGAATATATCTACTGGAGAGGTAATCATTATTATTAAAAATATCTAAAATATTCATATCCAATATTCTCAAATTTAAAATCCTCAAAATATAAATCTAAGTTTGATCCTCTATTATTAAATTAATAGAGTTAATAAGATTTGAAATAATAAATTAAATGATTTAAATACCCGCATGGGCCCCAACACTATGTTGAATGCTTAAATTTAATGTATGAGGATGCTGCGCGGGTTGATTCTCAGTTTAGTCTTAGGACTGGGTCCGAGTTAACAAAACTTAAAAATCTATTATAAGAATTTCAACTTAGTAAAGCATTTGAGAAGCTAATTCTGTCATATGATAGCAGATTTGATCCTCTATTATTAAATTAATAGAGTCAACATGATCTGAAACAGCGAAATAATAAACCACCCCGATGATAACCGTGTTAAATGAAAATTTTAACCAGAGGGGATACTTCAATCAAAATATGATTATAATTTCAAAACAAATTAATTTAGATTGAATATCAATTTAAATGTAGAATTTAAAATATCGTTAAGCTACAAATGTCTAAATGAAATTCAATCAAAAAGTTTAAAACAAACTCCATTCAATCCACATTCCACAATAGTTTGTCGGAGATGACAAATTAGGAAAATCCTAGCTCACAAAGGAGCCAAAGTCAAATCAAGTACACAACTATGTTTACTCTCAAATAATCTTATGTCAGCAAGGACGTGACCCGTGTCCTCTGACTACGTGGCTTGGTCAGTAGGCTTCACATGATGCAGTTACGACCAGAGTCCTCTGATCGGGTGGTTGCCGCCAAATGGAACCATTATATTACGGTCACGATGTATGCTCCCAATGGCTCGCTTTTGATTTGTGAACCATAGGGTAGACTTGATTGGGCAAAAAGTTTTATGTTAGCTAAGGTAGACTTAAGCTTGTCTCCTTAGATAAACACTACCCCAAGTCTACAAGGATTTCTTGGACGACGTAACCCATGTGTTGTTGATAAGGATCATTTGGTCAGGTTGGGTCAACTACCTCCTCTGACTAAGTAGACTAGGGACCGCGACAGCCCGGGATGACGGAACCATGGGATCTAGATCGGGCGCGTCATCGTTCCCCAACCATCCGCTTTAAGTTAAATATAATGAATTTTATAAATTCTAAAATCTAAATTTCAAAACTCCACATGCTACTATTATATGCTACACACTAAGCGACCTAACAACTAGCCTTAATCGAAAGTTTTCTCTCAACATTGAGAGGGGTAATTAACTATAGGTTCTTGCGCCTATAGGAAACCTGAAACCAGATCTAAAGTCCTCACAAAATGATGGCGAAATCTCTGGGTAGTGTCTTATCTATTATTCCATCTGTCTTTTGAAAATTTCACCGACACTTTAAATCATACTCTCTTTATCGAGGTTCGGTGGTAATTTTGAGCCCACACCTTGGAATACTTTGGGCCTTTGAATTTTTTTTGGGAGATGCCACTAATGTAGGAAATTCTATCATTCTAGAAGTAACATACCTAACCTTGATTGATGGCGCCTTGGGATATTATGGAAGTTTTTGGGATTATTGGTTTGAATGGATGAAATTCATGTCATTCCCTTGATAAATTTTGATATGCTTATTAGCCTTTAACTGAAAAGAAAAAGATCAGTTAAGCTATTGAAGCTTATGAATCCTAAGATTATTACAATATAGCTTTTTATGTAAGCCGAAGATTGGCTGTTTGGAACTAAAAAATGCAGTGTATTGAACTTCCAAATTGAAGCTTATGGATCTCAGATAGGGTTGTAAATGAGTCGAACCAAGCTTGAGTCACTCTCAGCTTGAGCTTGAACTTTGATTAATTGATTGAGTTTTAGCTCGAGCTCGAGCCTTATTTTATGAATTTTTACGAGTTCAAGTCGGCCTATCAACTAACTCATTTAATATAGAAGAGATAAAATAACTTTGATTCAAGTAATTATTATGATAAAAATGATAAAATTTTTAAAAATTAGAAGAAAAATAATAACAAATTATTTATTATAAGAGAATGATGTATAATTTTTAAATATTTTAAATAATTTTATATTTAAGCTATTAAAATAGAATATATTTTAAATATATTTTATATTAATATTTATTTATCGAGTTGGCTTGTAAGCTAACGAGCGTTAGGCGGCTTGATTTTGGCTTGTTCTCAATCTCAATTGTAGTTGAATGATATGTAGGGTAATAAGCTAGTATGGTTGTAGAGTCTTTTCTATGCTCATCTTTGTTGAGGTAGGTTTGGAGTTAAAGAATTATCTTGTTGATGCCTGTTTGTTGTATATATTTTAGTTTCCAATTATATGTATTTGAAAATGGTTTCAAATATCCTATCATGAAAACTAGTGAGAATGCACTTGGTGCTTCATTCTTAGAACTTCTCATGTTGCAATTTTCTTAGTCTTGTCATGCAAGTATTGGATTTATCTTCTCTTGGATGATTAGGTATGAATTGTATTTTGTTAAATGATGCAATTATTATTTGGGACTTTATCCATGAACTTATGTATACAACCACCTGATTACGGATAATTAAACTAAAAGTTTAATTCATATTTTTTCTAATCTTTTGTATGTTTTTATTTTTTGTCAATACAGCTTTTGTAATATTCATTATTTGGAGTTGAGATCATGGAAGATATAAAGGAATGGCTTTTTTTTACATTTAAATTTGATGGATATTAGGGTAAAGTCGATAATCTTGATAGAAAGAAACATGAAGAGGGAAGCATATTTTGTGGTTTTTGGTCTTCCAAAGGTGTACTACATATATATTAGTCAAGCATTTTTGTAAATTTTGATGAAAGGTTCATACTTTCGTTTAAGAGAAAACAATTTTAATTTGCTTTCTATAAAATTTGATTTAGTTGGCTTTCTAAGAAGTCGGTACTTTAAGCAATGCCTCTCTCACATGATTTAAAACTACTTGTATATTCCATTCTTTCTATTGTTATTTCTTTGGATTTATCAACGCCTAGTTAATTGGCATGCTTTAATATCTAAAGAATATTTGAGTGTGATCGACTGCTACCAACAATGAAGCGACCAAACTCATTTCAAGAAATTGATAGGAATAGGCAGAACACAACATTGAAACTTGCAAGAGAAATTTGTAATCTTGATTTAACATCTCATTTACATGACCAAAATTCTAAAGTTTTACTATATTTTCTATCAAACAAATCGTTTCATAGATTTTGTAAATAACAAATTGTCAAATACTAGCGAAGATAACAGGTCGATCTAATGAAATTAGAGTCACATAGATATGTTTTTACACTATATTATCAAAACAATATTAGTCTTCATCAATGCACAATAATACAATTAGATGAGGGTGATTTTACTTGGCTCTTTGTCAAGAGGTACTCATTTAAGTCAATGAGATGAGATGTTTCAAACATTTACAACTTGAAATAATTTTATTTAACTCAAATTGTAAAGCATTTCAGCTTCCTCATTTTAGTATTATTATTATTATTCATTGATTTCCTACCGTTCTTGTATCAAGAACACAAACATCTTTTAGCAGATTGAACCTTTTCCTTCTTTAGGATGACCAATGCCAATGACTACAAAAAAGTTCATCAAATTTGAAGCAACCTGTAGCGAAGTACAACAAACTACACTTAATTGATGCAAATTGCCTTTAAACTACAGCAAAAAATTCTAACAAAGTTGTTGCAATCATGCACTTTCTATCACAATAAGTTGATGATAAGCCAAAAACATGATTTTATAAATATAATGGTGCATTTTACATTCATGTTTCAAAATACTTTTACTAGTTCTTCACTTGATATTTTAGAACAAATAAATCTATAAAAACTAACAATTTGCTAATTTGCAAAAATTCATATTTGATTAACTCAAAGTTCTCTAGAACTTTTTCATCGAAAACTAGTCTTCTTGGGTACTCTATATCCGATGAATTCTCAATTTTGTCTAGTCATCGAAATAATTGTAACCATCTTCTATCTTGTTATAGGGACACCGATAAAATTTTTATTCATGATTTTCACTTTTGTACCATATAAATAATTTACATTGCAAGTTACAATGACAATAAGTTTGGTGGCCTTGGTTGCTCGTGATGAGGTTGATTATCTGAAACTTGTTTTACTACAAACAAACTACTTGCTAACCAATAACAAAATTAGAGATTGTAGTATAAATCCCCCATAATTTTGATGCTAAGAGAGAATCACCTATAATTAAAACAGAGAAATGGTAGTTATAATCAATGCTTGAAAATTTAAACATCATGTAAAATAAAAATTACGTTTCTATGAAAATACAACGAGTCAAGTCAAAGCATGTATTAAAGCTGATGTAATTCTACTGCAAAACATGTATAAATAGTTGAGCCAAATTCTTCTTGAAACATGTATTAAACTTGTAAACTATAATAAATCTGAATAAAACTACAAGCAAGCACTGCAAACTAAATAAAACATCTTATTGATGTGAAATACTACAAACTACAAAGATTTTTAAACTACATGCAAGCTATAGGAGTTTTGAATCAAAATTGTGACTCATTGTTCATGAAAGCTAGAGTAAGTTGTACATGAAATCTACTTTAATCAACTATAAATTAAAACAAAGTTGCATTTTAATTATAGCCAACTATTGAAATTTTAAAAAAAATTATATCCAACTTCTATTGAGTACTATAGTTTGGTTTCATGCCAGGTAAATCTACTATGGATTCTATACATTTATTGAGAGGTTTGATGGAGAAGTATAGAAATTAAGGAGGATCTCTACATATGATATTTGTTGGTTTAGAAAGCTTATGATAAAATTTCAAGATAAGTCTTTTGGAGAGTTCTAGAAAAGAAAGGAGTTAATATTGGTTATACTCAAGTCATTAAGAATGTATACTAGAGCTATTATTTGTGTCCAAGCATAAGGAGGATTGATAAAATATTTCTTATTTATGTTGGATTACATCAAGGATCAGCTTTAGGGGCTATTTAATTGGCTGAAAAAAGAATGCGATTTAAAAGGAATGCGATGTAAAAGAATTATTTTACGCTTTTTGGTTGAGAGTTTTATAAATTCATGAGTTTATTTTTTTTTCTGTTTGGTAAAAAAAAAATGTAATGTAAAATATTTTGAAAGTTTTGATGCTCATGTGGCAGCGCGGCTGCATTGAAGCGGCGGTGGCTGGCGATGCCGGCGGCCACCAACTACATTGTAGTGTATTTAAAATTCGTCCACCAAAATATAACTAAAGAGTGATTTTCAAATGCATTTACTTTACTTTGTATTCCAACCACCAAAATTTTCAAAACCCTTGTATTTACTTTACTTTACTTTGTATTCCAACCAAACAATCCTTAAGCTGTCATCCTTTTGCTTTAGTTATGGATGTTCTTATTAGGCATTTACAAGAAGATGTACCTTAGTGTATGTTTTTTGTTGATGACATTCTTCTTGTTGATAAGACTAGAGAGGGAGTCCAAGAGAAACTTGAATTATGGAGGTCAACCTTAAAGTCTAAAGGCTTTAGATGCGAGTAGATCTAAACCGAATATGTGGAGTGTAATTTTAGTTATAGAAGTTCTAGTGGTGGTGGTGTGATATTGGGTGATGAAGTCATTAAAAAGAGTGAGTGTTTCAGATATCTAGACTATATTGTTCAAAATGATGGTGAAATAGATGGAGATGTTATTAGTATAATTCAAGTTGGTTGGTTGAAGTGGAGGAATGCATCTGGTCTGTTGTGTGATAGAAAAATACCGCTTAGACTTAAGGAAAAATTTTATAAGATGGTGGTAAGACTTGTAATGATTTATGGTGTAGATTGTTGGTCAGTAAAAGAGATATAATATTAAGTTAAGTGTTGCAGAGATGAGGATGCTCAAGTGGATGAGTGGCTTTACTCTTAGAGAAAAAATGTGAAATGAGTACGTTCAGGAAAAGGTTAGAGTAGATCCAGTGGTTGATAAGATTGGAGAGAGTCACCTTAGATGGTTTGGCCACATAAAGCGTCGGCCATTTGATGACCCGATTAGGAGAGTAGATGCATTAGATTTGTCTTATGTTAAGAAAGGTAGAAGTAGACATAAAAAGACTTGGTTAAGATGTATATAAAATAATTTTAGTTTATTAGAATTGAATGAGAATTTGATGCATAATAGGACATAATGGAGTAGATGGATTCATGTAGCCGATCCCACATAGTGGGATAGAAGCTTGTTGTTGTTGTTGTTGTTGTTCAACTGAATACTACAAACTACAATAGATCTTCACTGAAACTGTTAGCAAATTATAGGAGCTTTGAACAAAAACTACAACAAACTCATTCTTCTTTTCTTTAAATAAATTATAGCAATTTATAGTCTACAAAATATAGAAAATTGTTGAAATCTACAACAGATTATTACAAATTACTACAAATTGATGTAAACTAATGCAAAGCAACACAAATTTGCATTAGAAACTGCAACCAATTAAAATGATAAAATTTATGATAAAATAAGCACTGCTGATGATTTTATTTTAAAAATCTATTTAACTACAATTGGGTCTAATGAATTAGAGGCATTAATACAAAAGATACCTCTTGAAGAAAAAATATTTATTGGAGGAGACTTAAATAGATATGTTGGTAGAGTGGTAGAAGATTTTAAAAGTATTCATAGTGGTTATGGATTTGGAGTGCCTAATGAAGAATGTAGAACTATATTAGATTTTGCTTTAGCCTATGATTTTGTAATTGCTAATACTTTATTTAAGAAAAGAGATTAGCATATTATTACTTATGAAAATGGATCTAGTAAAACACAGATTGATTATTTTTATATAAGAAAAATAGATCGTTTAGATTGTAAAGTTTGTAAGGTCATTTCAAGTGAAAGTTTAAATACCCAACTATAAGAATGAAAAAAACCATGCAAAAGTAGAGTTTGATTTATTTGATTTATTTGTGTAAATGAATTAAAGCTCTATCCCAATTCTAATATCAAAGTGCATAAGAATGAAACCAAATAGGTACATCACCATTGTTCTACACCAGAGGAGTGAGATAAGAACTTCCTTAGGACTACTTAAAGTCGTGCGTCTCCGAGATGTCTAGAGTAATATACCAATTAGCATTCAAGCTTATGCAAATCAACATATGAATGTAAGAAAGAGACTTCACTTCGTATGCTAAGCTTATATTCACATGCACCTCCTATGTATATGTAACTAAATTCACAATATATATATATATATATCATTATTCATTAATAAGTTTTTGAAAATACATTTGAGATTAAATAGTGATAATAGCCACACGTATTTTTAATTAAGTCAACATGTACAAATTTGACATAAAGGAATTCATTTAATTTTTGAAAGAAATGAATGCATGACTACTAGTGGCACACAATATTTTAATATGATTGGAAAGAAATAAAAAAACATAAGCATGTAATTTCATTCAATCCAACTAATTCCTAAGGACAATCATATTAAACAAGCTTATTTAAAATAAACTAAAGTTTCCTAAAGCCATTTTAATTTCATGTTTGATTTGATTTAAGGGATGTAAAAGAGGTTTGTTAATCCTAATCCCATTCCTCATATGAGAGTTAATTTGATTTAATGAAGAGCAAATAAATTGATTTTATAGCTTAATTAAGTTGAGGTATGAATTAAATCAATTAATTAAACTCTTATCTATATCACCTTAAGTTAGTTAACTAATTAATGATGAGCCAACATGATATGTAATCATATGAAAAGTAAATTAGTAATGCTCCTACGGAATGAAAGGGGCCTAATGCAATTGACTTATAATTAATAGTTAATTAAGCTTAAGGTGTTTAATTAATTACTTTTATGATTTTCTCACAGATGTAAGCTAATCATAACTTCATTAAATTTCTCTAGACTATTAAACATCTAAAGATCTATCCAAGATTGATTAATCAAAGTTATGAATGAATAGATTTTAAATTAATTTAATTAAACCCTTAATTGGTTAATTAAATCCTTTGATTATGCCTTTAATTGTGATGATGAAATTACCTTAGGGAAAGAGATTAAGGAAGATGCCTCAATCCCAATCCCTAAGTCATTTTAAACAATCAATTAGGCTCTGAAATAATTAGATATTCTTTTTTAATTGATCAATTAAGTGGCTAATTAATTACTTAAGCTTTAATTAATTTAAAACAAATGAAAAGGCTTAATGAAATGGTCATAAGGAATAAACTTAAACAATTTCCTAAGACTTTTTACTATTAACAGATGGCAATAAGCTTAATTAATTAATTAATTCACTGTTCATTTGCTTAATTATCATTAATTAAGATAGGAGAGTAATTAAGGCTTAATCTATTGACCTCCCTAATTAACTATCTAATAAATTCAAAAAATAAAATAGGGGAGGCAAAGGTCATCCCCCTAAATATCTCTGAAAAGTTTAAAATTAATTGAATAATTAATTAGAGAGTAATTAGACTAATTAAAATTTTAATTAAATTTTAATTAAGTATAAATTATTATTCAAAATTAATAAATAATAATTTCAATGAACTCCTCTTTGAAATACTTTCAAAATGAGCCCTCATTTATATTTTTTTGATTTTTCTATGATTAGTTATGAATTTTATAAATTTCAGCTTTAAAATGGGTTAATTAAGCCTAATTAATACCCTAATCCCATCGGCGGCACGTGGCTGCTAACGTGGCGCAATGGGATAAGCTATTTAAGTAGTCAAATTGGGATGCTCACTCAGATTGTGGTGGATGCGGTTTACCGTGGACCGTCCGATCCACGATCATATTCCACGGTTAAGGAGGAAACATAGAGGATTTATGCGTGATTTAATCAGAGTCGATCATTCCAATCATGCGGAATGGACGACCCGTGATCTATCTCCTACAAGCAATGGAAGATGGAGCCCGTCCACCATGGATCTCTCAATTCGAGCTCACCTAAGCTCGGATCCATTCCAAACTCAACCCACACCTTTGCACGAAGGATCCACAAGGATCCAACGGCTATGATGGGCTCAAATGCACATTTCCATCACAAACTCCAAACTATTTTTATCCAAGGATCAGTTTTAATGGCATACCTCATCGGAGCTTGTGACTGGCGGTTCCAACGATTGAGGAAGCTTTGTTTGGTAAAAACAAATCTCTGTTGAGCCGCACGAGCTTTGATTTAAGGTGGTTTGCTCTAAAGGCCAAACTCCTCCTTTTTTGGCTTTCGATCTTGATCGAGCTCCTATTTTCGGTGGCTTGGAAGCTTGGGAAATGATTTGATTGGCTTCGATTAAGTGCGGTGAAGGTGTGTGCAAGTTTAAATGGAGTTTGGTTGAGAAATGGACGGTTTGAATCAAGGGAGGTCTCCCTTGTTTTGGTTTCACATGCAGAGATAAATGGCTGATCAAGGGAGGTTTGGGGTGCTTTAGGAAGCTCTATGGGATTTTGAAATCACTGAAGGAACTCACCTTATGCTAATTGTGCTCAATCTCGCTCGAATTGAGGGAGTATACCCCTCAGTTATGTGTGATGGACAAACGAGATCCATCATTGAATTTCTGCTGATTCACCACGTCGAGGTGTGAACCGTCGGCTCCATGTACGCGTCAAGGTTGGAGGAAATTATGATAAGGAGCTCAAGGCAAGATATGGGGAGATTGGGTTGGCTTGGTCCTTTGGGTGCTCAGGTTTGGCTTGAGAGGGGAGGAGGTAAACTCCCCTTGGTCCATGGTTGATCCTAACTATTCTAGGGTGCGCTAGGAATGCTAGACATACCCCATCTGGCACTTGGATGACTGCCTAAGTGATGGGAGAGTGGACTTGGCTTTTTATGGAAAGAAACCATTGTGGGAAGGTTTGTCCAATGGCAAATCCCCTTGGATTGAGTCTCACTTGGATTTGGGCTGGTTTGGGAATGATCTATGGCTGGTTTGGGTCGGGTTTGGCCATCTCCTAGGGTCCCATGGGTTGGTTTTGGGTATTTTGGCTTCATTTGGTCAAATGAGTTTATTTGGGTTCATGTTGAGTTGGGTTGACCAATTGATCAAATTGGATCAAACCAAAGCTTAGGTTAGGTTCAAATGATCATTTTGAGTGTTTTGGTTCTAGTGATTTTGATTAATTTATCTTAGGTTTGATTTTGGCTCATTTTGATTCAAATATGTCAAATAGGCTAAGTTGACCAATTTGATCAAATTTGGTTGGGTTAGGTGTTAGTTCATGTTCAATTGGTTAATTTAAAATGATTGTAGGTTTTGGTTTAATTGAATTTATAATTAATTTAGATTTTGACCAATTTGACCCTTTAGGCCAATTTGGGCTAGGTCAGGTCAAGTTGACCAATTGGTCAAACTGGGCTCAATTATGGCTTTGACAAGTTCAATAAGTGATTTGGAATGAACTTGAGCCATTGGCAACAATAAATTTGGGTTAAATCATGATTTGACCCATTTGGGCTATTTAAGCCAATTTGGGTCAACTTAAGTAAAATGGTCAATTGGAGTTGGTTTGGTTTGATAATTAGTTTGGCTATATTCAATCATTGATTATGAATGAGTTTGAGTCAATAGTTTCAATCAATTTGATATATGATGGGTTTTCGGCTAGTTTAGATTCATTTGGGCTAAAGGTTGATTTGGTCAAAGGACCAAGTTGACTTGGTTTGACCCAATTCAATGTAGTTGATCACCCAGGATGATTGTTGATCATGATATGAGGTTTGGATGGGCTTAGTTCAATCCAATTTGGGTTGGATTAGAACTTGGCTCAAAAAGGTCTTTTAGGTTACTTTAGGTCAAGTGGACCTAAATGGGTTAATTGGTTTGATTTTGACTTTATTCAAGTTTAGTTGAACTCATATATGAGCTTAGGATGAAAATATAAATCCAATTGCAATTGGTTTGGAGTCAAATGGATTTTGGTTCATATGAAGTTTTCAAGTTAAAATGGCTAACTTGGGTTGACTTGAGTTTGGTTTGATAATTGTAGTTTGTGTTTATATTTGAGTAAGTGATTGAAGGAGTGATTGATTCATGAAGAAATCCATAGGTTTTGAATTGATTTAGGTATCATTTAACAAAGTTCAAGAAATTGATTAAAAAGGCTAAAATTAGAAATTTGATTTGATTTAGGTTTGATTTTGGCTATTTGGATTTATATTTCATTTATATTTGTGAATATAAATGAAGGTATATTTGATTCATGAGAAAATCACCTGAGTTTGGAGTGATTTGGAAGCAAATTTGAACAAATTTAAGGATGAAGGTAAAAAAGGCTTAAGTAGGGATTTGATTTAGTTTGATTTATTTTTGGTCATTGGAGTGTGGGTTTCATTTATATTTGTAAATATAAATGAAGGAACCACTGATTTATAAAGAAATCAATTGAGTTTGGATTAATTTGGGTTGATATTTGATTAAGCTTATGGAGGTAGGTCCATATGGCTTAAGAAAGGTCTTGATTT
Organism: Cymbidium sinense; assembly: GCA_021442155.1. Taxonomy (NCBI): domain Eukaryota; kingdom Viridiplantae; phylum Streptophyta; class Magnoliopsida; order Asparagales; family Orchidaceae; genus Cymbidium; species Cymbidium sinense. Next base: position 56,690 of record JAKCPB010000656.1, read on the forward strand.
GGTTTGATTTATTTTGATTTGGTTTTGGCTATTTGAATTTGGATTTCATTTATATTTGTGAATATAAATGAATGAATGATTGATTTATAAAGAAATCCAACCAAGTTTGATTTGGTTTAAAGGGGGTTTTGGCTAAGCACATGAAGGTGGTTCATATGGCTTAGGAAGGGATTTTGGAATTTGAATTTGATTTTGGGGTTCCAATCACTTGATTTGGAATTTGGGTTGGGATTTTATTTGAGATTGAATGGATATTTGAGAAAATCAATTGAGTTGAGGTTGATTTGAATTTGATTAAGGCAAAGTCCATAAGATAAAATCAAAGGGCTTAGAAAGGATTTTGAATTTTGAATTTGATCAAGGATTTTAATCATTTGATTTGGAATTGATTTGTAATTTGGATTTGAATTAGATTTATGGTTTGGTTTGAGGAAGGAAGTCATGGGTTGGGTTCAGGCTATAGGGTAGGCAAGTCTTCCTAAGTTCTAAGGCATAACCTGGTCCTATGGCTAACCATTCTAGTCCACTTAGGTTAAGTGTTCACCTAATAACTAGAAGTATCTTAAGACTAAGGAGCTCTTAATGTCTACAAGAGTCTTAAGTATACGATGAGGAAGTTGAGAACTCACTCCAAACATAAGGTCAACACTTATATTCAAAGGTAATAGACTGACATCATAAATATTAAGATCCAAATTGATCATTATTACATTCACTTTTTAATAACTAGAGTTTCCTTTCGAGCAACATAAAGGCTAGTCAAATGAAACATACTAAGGCTATGACACAAAAGGAGTGGAAAAGAGTTAGATGAACTAATAGATAAATAATTGACAAATGCTAAACAAACTATTGCAAAGGATCCATGAGCCAAGGAAAAAGAAAAGCCTAAATCAAACTTATTTATAGATAATATATTTCCTCGTGCTCCCTTAGTCATATTCTCAGTGCTTTCAAAATAGATTAAACAAATGATTCTTATAGTTCTTGGATGTTCTTAAAAATTTAAAAACAATATCCATATTGTTAATGCTTTAGAACAAATGTTGAGTTATGTGAAGTTCATGAATGATATTATTTAAAATAAAAGCAAGTTGAAGGAGTATGAGACATTTGCACTCACTAAAAGTATAGTGCCATATTATAGAAAGTTGCCCGACAAAATGAAAGGATTTTACCACTCCATAATCTATTGAAAAATCATACTTTAAAGAGCATTATGTGATCGGAACCAACATACATTTTATTCCCTAATTTTAGTTTGTAAGAAGTATAATTTTAGTTTATAAGAAATTCAATATGGGGAAAGCAAAACCAATGACATTTTTATTATAATTGGCTAATAGTTTTATCAAACATCTTAAAGAGATCATGAAGGATGTATTAGTGAAAGTTGATGAGTTCATTATTCCAACTAATCTTATTATCTTTCACATAGAAAAGAGAGGTCCAGAGTACCCCCATTCTTCTTGGTTGGCCATTTTTAGCAATTGGGAGGGCCAATATTGATATTAAAAAAATGAGAGTTAAACTTTAGAGTTCAAGAGGAATGAATTATTTTTAAGGTGTATAATGTCATTGCAATTTTGGGTCCAATTGAGTATTTTATATTGATGCATGTAATTTTGGACACATTAGTCATCATATAAAGCCCATGAAAGCATTCACGATCCATCTTGAAATTAAAGATTATATGGATAAATTAATTCTCGAGAAACAACAAAAGAATAATAACTTCTTGTAAAATATAATTTAGGATGGGAATAATTAGGTTGATGATTTTAAACTAAGTACTTATTATGGATTAACCGATTATTTGATTTGATACTTTAAAAAAATATTATTTTAAGAGTTATTATTTAAAAAAGGATGGAGTTATCATCCACTAATAAAGGGATGAGAGTTATCATGTGCCAATAAAAAAGAATTGTTTGCCTAATTAGAATAAAAACTTAGTATCCTAATATGTTTTAGCACACCGGTGTGCATATTCTTTAAATTTATTGAAATTAAGAGATGCTCAAGTGGACCCTAATGAAATAAAAGTTTTTGAGTCTATGTTTTAGTTCATTATGATTGTAGTGTTATTGCTTTAAAAAATTATATCGTGGAAGCTTTATAAACAATTTTGTGGATATATGCCAAATGGATGAGTTTTTTTTATTATCAGCAAAATTTGAAAGGTGAATTATTTAAGTTTTATATTATAGTGTTATTGCTTTCTATTATTTTAAATTTTGTACTCAATACTTTTGCAACAAATGTATATATATATGTCTCCTTCAGAAGCATTGAAGAATAAGAAAAAAAAACATTGTCTTCCAATTATAAGAAGCTTATGATTTTCACACATTGAATGCACATAGTTTTATGAAATTTGGTCATTTTATTGTGATAAGTATTTGTGCAAGAACATCATAGTAGTAGCCCATCACGGTTGTCGATGGATTAGCATTAATGATGACTGGTGATTTGCTAATGAGACATTTGATGATAATGTATGAGGTGAAGAATCATCGAGGAGAACAAATAGAGCTACAAGCCATGGATTAAGAAGTGAAGTTGTTAGTGAACAAGTGACATTGGAATCAAGCAAACAAGTTGGATTTTTATATATCTTTTAATAATAAAACTTTGGATTTATCCAAAATTTTCATTAATTGAAAGGTCATTGTAAATCTCCTTAGTTATATGATTATATGTCGTATGATTTTCTTAAATCAAAAGTATTGCGCATTTTTTTCATATTGTTATGAGTTTGAATTGTCTTGGGCTCTTAGGTTGTAATGAGATTCTTAAATGACATTAACATGTAGAAGGTTTGTCCTCATGCATCAATTTTAGTCACCATCTTTAGGTCATGTCATGTCCATTCATAGAGACTAATAAAACAACTGTTGGCCTTCCCAACATTGCTCAATCTCTACCAATTAGTTATTACAGTCAGCATTATCTTTAGAAAAGTAATCAACCAACTCCAATGATCTCCATGATCTTTGCACTATATTATGACCTTCATATATCGTGTCATCTTTGTTGTAGAGTAGAATAAATCTTACAACTTTTAGTCAACCATATCATTTATATTTCATCTAATTGCTACATCAAGGTTGTGCATCTCCATGTCGTGAAGATGACAAATCTAACCACCTTTAGTGACCTCCATGATCTTAATATGTAATTTTGTCACTCCTTTCAAGTTTATCCATCATCACTTTTATAAGGAGGTTTGCCTAAATATCCTTGATAACCCTATTTTTGCCTTGATCTAATACATTTATGTCGCACTTTCTTCATCTCAAAGAAAGAGTATTGTCATGATAACCAACCTCATTATATCACAAACACCAAGAATATCATCAATCAATAGCCTATGCATGTATTGTATTGATACTTTATTTGAGTTTAAAGAAAAGTGACCACTTATTACTTACATATGCTATTGGTGGAAGTCATGTCAAATGAGCAACCTCTTATGTTTTTTTTTTAACTTTTTGAATTATTTATTTTCATAAAAATTGTGCCTCTAACTTTATGCTTTTCTTCATGATAAAATTTAGTTAATGTGAGGTGCCATTGACAACTAAGACAATAAAAATCTCATGTACCCTCTCCTCCTATTTCACTTCTCACATGAATCACCTTTAAAATAATTTTGACTATTTAACTTTTTAAAAATTAAAATAATAATAAAATTAAAATATTTTTCATATTCTTATTAATATCTACTAAAATTTTTATCTCTTCGATACGTAATTACAATTTTTTAAGAAATGTAAAAGTTTCAAATAAAAACAATTTTGCTAACATTTTATAGATATTTTACACTAAAAATAAAAAAAAAGGCTTTCCCATGAAAATTGTTCACCAATGCATTTACCTAAGATAATAAAACCACACTCTCAAAATAAATTTATATTCACAATAAATTTTATTGATTCATACATAATAATAATATGCACTATTTACCTCTTTACATAGATAACATGATTAATCACTTAAATAAAAACATAAAAATGCATGGAATTTAAATCCACAACATAAAAAATTCTCTAGCTGAAAATCAGGCCGCAAATGAATTTAGATTCCTAGGTTCGGGTAGCTGAAAATTAGGCTTCTTTAAGAGATTCTTAAAGACCTTCCTGATTACCTCCCTCTTAAATGAATAAGGTTTGTTAAGCTTATCTAAAAGAGTAGGTGGACCATAGCTACCTGGCGGCGGGTATGTGTGCCGCTGTTGTTGATGGTATGGCTGAGGAGGAGGCGGTGCTACCTTGGAGGCTATTGTGGAGGCCGATAAGGTTGCCTCGGTGGTGGTAAAGGTGGTGGGAGTGAATATTGCTGAGGTCGTGATCTCTCAGACTAATCTCTAGCTGGTTGCTTCCCCTTATCTATGTCACTATTCCTGGCTTCTTCTCATAGAACTTTTGTGGCTTTTCTTTTGGCAACTGGTCTTGAAAAGGCAACTATTTGTCTCGTAGTAGACTAGCCACCTTGTTGATTAGCTTCTTAAATGTTTTGATACTGAAGCCTTTAAGCAAGAAGGCGACCGGACCATTTATTTTCTTTAAAAGAATCTCAATGGAATCCTGCTCAGATAACTATGGCTCACATTTCATACTCAGGTTACACCATCAGAGAATATAGTAAACAAGGGACTCACCTAGGTGTTATTGTGTTACAACGAGATCACCAATAGTAACCCTTTGTTGAGCTCCAGCAAACCTCTTGATAAAGAGTTGCTCCAACTCAGCAAATGTATTTATTGAACCATTAGGAAGTTCAGCATACCAATCGAAAGCTATCTCTACTAGGCTACTAACAAAGAGGTGGAATAGTAAAGTGTTGCTGCTAGGGGCGTTACAACAACTGGCCCTGAACTATACAATATGCTGCCTCGGGTTTCACTGCCATCAAAGTTCTTAAAGAAAGGTGGTATGAAACCCTTGGGATATTGGATTGCAATAAATTCCTTCAGGTAGGGTCTACCTTTTGGAACTGATGATCCTCCCCGGGCTTGAGCCAATGCTTCTTTCACTTACTGCTCAACTATGGATCTGATATTTTTCTCCTGTATGGAGGTACTTTCCACTACCTTCCTATACATGCTAGTGCTACCTTGCTCAATGGGAGGTAAGGTCTTGGCTGGCTCCAAGACATGCACTAACTCTAGCTGATTAATGTCAGTTGTAGTAGGATGAACTGCTGGGGCTTATTTTTGAAGTGCTGAGACTGCTGCTAACAAGTCCTCAAGCTACCTCGCCATCCTATCTATCTGCTCTTCTTTGTGCTTTAACTGATATCGAAGGTGTTGGGATGATTAGGCTGTGTCTTCCTGATCAACCTCATCACCTTCCATGGCCTACTACTCCGTGAGGAGGAATCCCCTGGTATCCACCATGCAGACCCCAGCTGAATCTCCCAATAAATCATCTTCGTTAGAATCAAAGCGGATCTTATCCTCATTTGACCAGTCATACCCCATAATTTCTTTCTTCTCCACAAGATAATGTGCTACTATCTCCTCAAGAGAATGATCAATCTAAATGAGCACAAATGATTTTGGTGTAGGTATGTTTCTTGTCATGTCGAGAGGCAGGACCTTCTTTGTTGCGGAGAATCAATCTGAGGGGCTGTACTCACTAGAAAAGACACTCTTCTGACTTTCACTAACTCTGAAAAGGATGACACTCCTAGGAGGTTCTACTATCATCGGTGCAACTGGGCTATCATCTGCTCCCTCTACAACAGTTGCCACCATCTCTATGTCTTACTGAACTAGTGGTGTTGGTAAAGGGATGACCACTATGCTTCGGGGTCGTCATTCCCTCTGCAACACCACTAGGGCAGAAGGTCAAGCAGGAGAGCTCAGCCTCGCCACAATAGGCGGTGATGTTGGAATAGGATCGCTCGGCTATAGCTAGATCACCAACGGGGTATGCTTCTCCCCAGATATGGCCATCAAGGCCTTCGGTGGAATTGAAGATGCAATGATGTGAACAGGAGATGGCAGAGGGGGGTAGAGCGGTGTGGTGGAGACACCACCGACTCTCTCAGGATAGGGACCCTCTTCCTATGATGGGTCATCCCAGTGATTAAAGTTCTATATGTATGATCGATACGGGTAACACACTGATCAGGAAAATCAATAAGAGCAGAGGACACTGACTACCGACCAAAGCTCTGTCTATCTCTGCTAGTGATTTGTACTAAAGTACAGGCCTCCCTGGCCCTCTCCTATCGTAGGTGTTTCCCCACACTATGGGGAATCACATATCTCAATTCGAACTGAGCTCTGGACTCAGAACGTCCGTAAGCTCCACCAAGCTGGCATAAGATTGATTGGAGGCCTGCACCTCCTACTCTGGGTAATTGAGGGATGATGCTGAACCACTAGTGGAGGTGAAGTGCGAATCCTCCTAGCATCTTCTCTGTCTGACCCAAAGAGAGGGTGAAATTGGTTCGATGTAACCAGCTCGGTGATCAGACTAGGTACCTCCTCTACAACTGACCGCATAGAGGACTCCATCTCCCTAGTAATCATGATATGATATCGCTTAATCATGCAATTTTTATTTCTCCTCTGAGTCCTGACAGGATTTGTAGAGTAAAAATTAGACCCAACCTCAAAGGCTGGGGAGGCAATCTCTAGGATCAGAGGAGTCTTACCCTTAGAGGGTGCCAAAGAGTGGGTGGTAGCCCTTACTTGGGCAGCACAGGAAACCACAGGGCGCGTAGGCGCTATCACTATCACTCACACTAATGACTCTGATGGGACTACCACTACTTTCATCTTTAATGAGGGGATGTCAGAATCTGAGGGTAAATCGATTTGGATGATCGGCTTCTGCCTGACCACTGCAGTCCCACTGATAGTTGTGAGGGGAGTGCCCTCACAGGTGATCTTCACTCCCTTAAAATCTCTACTGAAATGGATAAGGTGGGTATGATCATCTCGGGGGAGATTGGCCTGATCCAAGGCCAAGTCCATGCCATAGAGGAAAGTGAACACAAACTTCTGTGAGCCTGCCATTTCTAATCAACAAAAGGATTGAACGTAGCGTGCTCGATCAGAATCTACAATGTAGGAAACAAGCTTGGATCGATTTCTATTTTGTTGATTTTAATTTGAATTTAAAATTTGAACCCACATCTAACATCTTGGAAATGTTAAGTGGGGTTCAAATGAATTTAGAGAAGATTTTAAAATTTGATTGGAAAGAGGAATTTTTGAATATGAATCCAACTTCAACAAATTTGGGTATGTTGAAAAGTGGATTTAAATATTTTTTGAAAGATGCTTCCATAGGTTCATGTTTTAAATTAGATCTTGATTTGAGGACCCTTTCCTTTAGCAAATTTGGGTATGTTAAAGTAAGGGTCAAATGGTTTTTTTTTTTGATTTGGTATTTTGGAATTTACTCACTTAGCAAATTTGGGTGTGTTAAGTGAAGTTTTTAAAATAATTATTTCTTTCTATGAATTGTTGTTGATTTTAAAAATTAGAATTCCCACTTAGTAAATTTAAGTATGTTAAGTGAAGAACTTAAGTGTATTTTGTTTTTGAAAGAATTTTGAAAATAGGATTCTTAGAAAATTTGAGTATGCTAAAAAAAAATCCTAAAGTGTTTCATTTGTTTTGGATATTTTGATTTTTGCAAAAGTAGGATCCTTAGCAAATTTGGGTATGCTTAGGAAATCATAATGTGTTTCCTTTTGGTTTTGATTTATTTTTTTGATTGAAAGTGGAGACTTTACTTTAGCAAATATGGTTTGTTAAAGTGAAGTTCCACTTAATTTTGTGAAATGGAGATTTCACTTAGAAATTTGAGTATGCTAAATGAAATTCCAGAAGATGTGTTTAAATTTTTTTTATGTTTTGGTTTTATTTTGAAAATGGAGGCTTCACTTTAGCAAATTTGGTATGCTAAAGAGTGGAGTTCAAAAAGTGCTTTTTGGAAATTTTGTGAAGTGAAAATTTCATTTAGCAAATTTGAATATGCTAAATGAAATTCCAAAGGTGTTTCAAAAAAAATTTTTGTTTTGAATTTTGAAAAGGGGAGACTTCATTTTAGCTAATGGGGTATGCTAAAATTGATGTTCCAAATATATTTTGAAAATTTTTGTGGGATTGATATTTTAATTAGCAAATTTGAGCATTCTAAATAAAATTTCCAAAAGTGTGTTTCAAATTTTATTTTTTTGAAAAAGAGGGACTTAATTTTAGCAAATGAGCTATGCTAGAATGATGTTTCAAATTTATTTTTGAAAATTTTGTCTTTCAAATTTGGAGACTTCACTTAGCCAATTTTAGTGTGCTAAATGAAGTTCCAAATGTGTTTTGATTTTTGAAAATATGATTGTTAAGTTTTGATTTTTGAAAAGAAGACTTCCATCTAACAAACTTGGGTTTGTACAAATGGAAGTCAATCTTATTTTTGCAAATGTGAAAATTTTGCTTTGTGTGTGATTATTGCTTTTTGAAAGAGGGAATCCCAACTTAATCATATATGGAATATGTTTAAGTGGGATTTCCAAATGATGTTATTTTTATTTGGGAATGAAATCTTCATTCAATAAATTTAGGATATTGAATGAAGATGTTCATATGTGCTTCTAAAAAATTTAGTTTTATTTGAAAATGAGATTTCCATTCAATAGGCTGGGTATATTGAATGGAATGGTTCATATGTGCTTTTTGAAAATTTTATTTTTGATTTTGTTTGAAGAGGTAATATCCAATCAACACATTTAGATGTATTGAATTGAAAAGCCCATCTTCAAATTTTATGCTTTTAAAAATATGATTATTGGAATCTTATTTTTGTAAAGATGATCTTACATATAACAATCACAAAGATTGTTAGATAAAGATGATTTTAGAAACTTTTATGTAAAATATTTTATTATGTTCATTTTGAAAGAGTGATTTTGAAGAGCAAGATTTTTTATAAGGGTTTATTTTGCCTTTATTATTTTAGAATGAAAATTTCCTTATCATAAAATGATAAGGAGGAAGTCTTTAAATATTTTCTTTTTTATTTAGATCTTTTTATTTTTATCCATTGGAGAACCAAACGGGGGTTTTAAGACCAACATGGGGTGAGGTCCTAAAACTTAAAGATGTTGGCTAGCTTAACTTAAGAATGAAATATGCTAAGTGCCAACAAAATGAAAGATTGTCTCAGATTCATACCAAAGTACAAACCAACTATCGATCGATACTTGAAGCGATCATTTACCAAAGATGGAGAGAGGAACCATCCCAGTAGTCGCCAAAAAAATCTGTGGTGAAAATTTTTCAATATGAGATTTCTAAAGAATAAGAATATATACTTACATCTCATGCATGCTAAAATGAGGATGGAAATATACATCTCTATGTAGATGTTCTTATTAAGGCTGATCAGTTCTGACATTAAGGAGAGGTGTACTATCTCAGACCTAATCACCTCAACAAGGACTCCTAAGGGCAATGGGTCTGCATGTGTACCAAAGATTCTTCCCCTACTTTACATGGAAAAGTAAAGTAGGGCTTATTTTAAACTGAGTTTGTTAAGTTCCCTACAGGGGCAAGCCCTCATAGTTAATTACATCTTAAGGAATGAGAACCCTTAGGAATACTCTCGATTAAGGTAATTGATCATTGTCTCCAAAGATTTCAATAGGTAGGACAATCAATCGATTAGTTTATTTTGGAAGATCAAATGGGATTGATCAAAGAGAGGGAGTTATTATTGAAGCCAACGGAAGATAAGTAGGAGATGCCCACGATGCTAGGAAACCTAACGAGCATCTCAAACTATCCTATGCTTGGGCTTTACATTTTTGAAATTGATTTAATTTATTTGAGTTGAATTTTTCATTAGAAATTTAGGGTTTATGATTCCACAATATAAGATTATGGAAATTCTTAAGAGGCAAGGATTTATACTTATGGCCCACAAAGGGGAGAAGCAACCTCAAAACCTAAATATAGGGGGCTTCGGCGAGGGCTAAAAGTACAACCTAAATCTAAGGTAAAAATGGGTATTTGGTTTTCCTCCACAAGAAAGGACAAACCACTCGACTGTTTCGAATTACAACTGCCTAGGGGTGGCAGCCAACTAACTCCTACAATTTTAAATTCATGTAGGTAAGTCATACACTTTATGCAAGATAGCTAGGTTGTTATTTATTTAGAAAAAGACTAAGTCCTTAAACTCGCTCCTTAAAGAGACTAGATCATGTAAGGGCATGCTTCAAATAACCTAAATTTAATGTAATTTGGATTTCATTTTATTTTTATTTTTGGACAATCATTTTGACTTAGGTTAATAGGATTCATATGCCTAATGCATGAGAAATAAGATTATTGGCCAAAATCAGCGAGAAGGGAAGAGGTGTGTTTCCACCATGGCTCTCAAAGGTCAAGCCAAGTTTCTCTGGTAATGGTGAAAGCCCTCCAATCAAGAGTGAAAATAATATGCATTTGTGCATGATGTTACAAAAGAAATACTCATCCAATTAAGGGGTTGCTAATTCTTTTATCTTGATTTTTAGCCTAAGCTTTAGGTGAGGTTATGAGTTTTTTATTTTTAATTTCGAATTGTTAAATTTGGTAGAAGATTTATTTTTCTCTAAGAACCTAATCCACATCCAGGCCATACATAAAACAAGGAAGAAACTAAGAAAAGGATGTCACTTTAATGCACAAGCTAAACAAATCATCAATGAATTTATAAATCTAATTGCAAAAGAATAAGAGGCCATTTGTGATCAAGCACCATCGTATAAACTCAAAAAAAAATTGGGTAGCCGAGCTCTATCATTATATAACCCATATTACAAATGAATTAAGTACAATCAAGCAAGGAACTCATTGTTATGGGGGTCTTCAAGCTTCATTTCTTCATTCTTCTTTTCTTCTTTCTTCTTCTTCTTTTCTTCTTTCTTCTTTGGTTTCTTCTTTTGGATGGTTGAAAAGTTGTTGCTCCAAAGGCTTCACATGGTACATAAGATGAGATATTATGACCAATGTTAATCCTAATTCCCATAATAATCATTCTAAAATCCAAATTGCAAAAATTACATGAAACGGGAAAACAAATCTAGCTAACACCTACAAAATAGAGATTAACTAAGCAAACCACACAAATCCCAAGCATGTATGTTGGACTTATCACCCCACACATGGGTGACTAAGTCCACTGGGCCTATTCAATTATTCTTAGGGGTATAAGCACCTGCAGAGCAAAAGCGTTTATATTTTTAATTATCATAGTGCGCCTTAAGCACAATCCCCTGTAGCAGATAATTGTTAGACTAAGATTGCCCTACCATTCATTCTATGCACCTACATCCTAACATCTAGACTAAAACATATAACACAAAATAAAGGCAAACATCAAACCATGCACCATCCTAACCTAAAGCTAGAAGTGGTGACTTAACCTAATGTGTGTGCTTTAGAGGTTTATGTGGTATGTTTAGCTATGGATATAAGCTAGAATTTTCTAAGTATGAAGAATGTTCAACTTAGAGGAGAATTTCATTTAAGTGATTTAATTATTTTGGGTTGATTTTATTTTATGTTTTGATTTGGTTCAAGTGAATACTATAATTAATTACTAAGTTATAAAGGGAGGGAAAGAGAAGAGGACTTCTCTTTCCTTCCCTAACCTAAGTAATTTCTAAAGTGGATTCATATTTTAGTTTTTTTGTGAATGTTTTATCATGTGTTTTAATTAATCCTAAGTTTAGATGAACTTTAAACAAACTTATTCAAAAAGAAAGGCATTTTAAGATTAAGTAAAATGAACTAAATTCACAAAATATACATCTCTTCATTTCTTTCCCAATATGTATAACATGCATATGAATGAGTCCTAAACATATCTATACATACAAATGGGAATTTTTAGCACACTTTATGATGCATGATAAGTAATTCATTTAAGAAAATTTGAATGTTTATGATGCATGATTTTCATTAAGTAGCAAAGGGGTTTCTTATCCAATTTTCACATGCACATATGATTGTATGAAAGACATAAGTGAGTACGACGCCATTGTTAACCAGGGGTGTAAGGTACAAGACCTACTTAGGGCTACTTATATCCTCGCAACCCTGGGTTTGTCCAGACTAATATACCACTTTCCTTAAATATAATCATGTGTACAAAAGAAATGAATGGAAAAGAAAGAATGCAAAAGTTTGTGTTGGTTGATTTATTTTTGTTTATGCAATTTATATGTACAAGTATTGCTATCCTTCTTGAGTAATAGCATAGGAATGAATAGGATATGGAATTAGTCAAGTGTTAGGATCTTTTCAAATGAACTATGCACTTTTCCAAATCCTATTCATAACTATACCAAAAAGAGGAGAAGGAAAACTATACTAAGCACATACTTATATTTTACTCACATGCAAGCTTATAAGTAAGATATAAGTAACACACTTTCAATTTTGAAAATAATTTGGATTTAATAGTGATAATAGCCACTCATATTTTTATTTTAGCCAACACATGCAATTTGACATAAAGGAAAAATTTTCATTTTAAATTTGATTTTTAAAAAGCATGAATGTATGAAACCATATGACACACATATTTAGTATATTGGGAAAGAACTAAAGTAATAAAAGCATGTAAACATGTTCACCTTAATTAATTACTAAAGGCAATCTTATGAAATAAGAAAGCTTGAAGTAAATCAAAGTTTGTTTAATGTGATTTTTATTTGATCTTGACTTTGATTTAATTTTGAAAATGTGAAGTGAGTTTGTTGTTCCTAACCCATTCTCACATGTGTTTGATATTTTTGTTTAATTTTTAGGTGATTAGATTCATTTTATATTTTGATTAGATTAAGGTATGAATTAAGCATGTTAATTGCCCCTTACCTACACTACCTTAGCATAATTAATTAAATAATTATGAGCCAATGAGATGACATAAAACCTCACAAGGAATTTAGATTTGCAATGCACCTAGGAAAAAAGGGTCCTAATGCAATTTGGCTCATGATTATTGATTAATTAAGCTAAGGGGTTTAACTCAAGTAATTTCAAAATACCACTAACACATATGAGTTGAATCTTGATTTCCTTAATTGTGCTCTTGAACACATAAGCATCTACCTAGGAGAATTAATTGAGTTTGGAAAGTTTTAGAATTTTAAGAAATTAATTAAGAGGGTAATTAGTTAATTAACCCTTTAATTAAGAGGGATTAAGGAGAAAAGGGGTTTAAGGAATAGCTTAGGAAATGCCCCAAAATTATTCTCTAAACCTACTATTCACTTAAACAAACCTTAATCAACTTCAAGAAAGGATTAAACCACTAATCAAACCATTAATTAGCCTTAATTACATTAAGGGAATAATTAGAATATGAATTAGCAATTTCCCAAATTAAGCCACCAATAAATCCCAAGAAAATTAGAGGAGGCTGAAGTCATCCCCCAAACTATACTCAAGAAGTTTGGAAATAATTAGTGGATTAATTAAAAGGTAATTAGCAAATTATCATTCCTAATAAAACCCAAAATCAGAGAAAGATACTGTTCAAAATCAATTAAAATTAATTTTATAAAATTCTAGATTAAATTATCTATCCATTGCAATTTATTTCATATTTTTCTAATTTTTCTATGTTGAGATATGAATTTTAGAAGTTTAGGTGATTAATTTGAATTAAATAAATCCTTAATTAAATTCTTAATCCCACGGGTGCCACGCAATGGCTGACGCGGTGTGCACTTTACATGCATCGCTCCTTGATTCACTATTTTAATAACCGCGTGGCGGCGGCTATGGGCTTTCTCCTCGGTCTAATCAAGGATCGAGCGGTTGAGATTAAAGCGTGGATCGATGGGATAAAATAAATATATATTGTGTATTTAATCTCGTCCATCCAAAATGCGTGGATGGGCCAGAGATTCTTCCCTATAAATGCCTGTGAGCCATGGAGACCATTTATGTTCTAGGCCTTGATCCGAGCTCGATTGACCTCAGATTGGGATGAAACTCAACCCACACCATCAACATGCATACTAGATCACATCTAACAGTCAAGAGCCTATGACATTAACATTTCTTTCATAATGCTCAACACCACATTGAGTTTAATGATTGAAAAATGGCTAACATCGTAGGAGGTGATCACCAGCACTTGATTCCCTTGGAGAAGCTTCGTCTATTTGAGAAGAAGCTTTGCTGAAAGTTTGAGGGGTTGAGGTTGAGTGGATCTTTCTATGTCTACCTCCTCATGGCTGAGCTTCAGTTTTGAGTGTGGAGAAAGTTGGCAATTCAATGGACCTCCCCTAATTTTACTTAAGAAAAATAGAGAAGATGCAAATTGAATCTCCCTCAAGGAAGCTTAGGATCACTTGCAAATGGCTCCTATGACTCCCTCTCACTCAATTGACTATGGCTCTGTCAAGATTCAAATGAATTATGGGGAGTATATCTCCTCCTTTGGCAGTCGGATGATTGAGCATAAGCTTGCCATTTTGATCCAATTGCCTTGATTTAGTGGGTTGTTTGAGCTATTAGGATTGTCCTTGAGTTCATTTTAGGCTAGCGAGTGGGAATATGAACTCCCCATATGCTCCATTTAGGTGTAAGAAAGATTCCCATGTGGTCATTTCCATGCACATTGTCAGTTTGGCCATTATTCCAAGTTGGTTGGCCCAAACCCATTGTGTTGGGTGCACCACCCTCCCTAGTGTTCACTTGACCTATTAGGAGAGTATCAAGTAGTTATGAAAAAGATTTGATCAAATTCCAAGTAGAATTGGCCAAAATTTTCCCTATGACCTAGAGGTAAAATGATCATTTGGATGATTTTTGAATTTGGATATGTTTAGTATGTTGTGAAAATAGGTTTGGCCAAGTTTCATTGGATTTGGAGTTAATTTGGCATGGTTTGGCTCATATTGACCCATTTAGGTCAAAATGGGTTAAATTGAGGAAAACCAAAGGTTAGGTCAAGTTCATATGACCATTTGAAATGTTTTTGTGGCTTTGGTTTGATTCAATTTAGTTTAGGTTTGAATTTGGTTCATATGACTTCATTTTGGTCAAATGGGTCAAGTTGACCAATTTGATCCATTTGACCCATTTTAGCTAGGTCATGGGTAGGTTTAAGTTTGATTAGTCATATGAAATGGATTGGTATCTTTGTTTCCAATCAATTTTGGTTAAGTTTGAATTTGGCTCAATATGACCCTTTAGGTCAAGTTGGGTTCAAGGTTAATTGGGCTACGTTAGGTCTAGTTGCCCAATTGAGGATTTGGTCAAGTTCAACAAGTGATTTAGAATGAACTTGACCTATTGGTTTCAATCAATTTGGCTTAGATCAAGTTTTGACACATTTTGACTTTTTAGGTCAAGTTGGGTCAACTTGGGTCAAGTGGCTAATTGGGCTAGGTTAGGCTCAAATGTTGACTTAGTCAAGTTCAAACATTGATCATGAATGAACTTAGATCATTAGTTTCAATCAATTTGGCCTATGGTGGATTTTGGCTATATTAGCTTTCATTTTGGCTAAGTGTTGACTCGGTCAACCCTTTGGTTTGACTTGGTTTGACCCAATTTGAGTGATTGATCATCTCATGATGATTGTTGATCATGATGAGAGGCTTAGGTGAGCTTGATTCAATCCAATTTGATTAGGATTAGAATTTGGCTCATAAGGGTACTTTAGGTCAATTTGGGTCAAGTGAGCCTAAGTGGGACAAATGGCTTGGTCAAAGCTTGATTTGAGCTTGATTGAACTTGTATATGGAGTTTGATTGAAATATAAATCCAATTGTAAGTGGTTTGAAGTCAAATGGGTTTTGCTTCATTTGACAATTTCAAATTCAAAGGGTGAACATGAAATGGATTTTGGCTTGATTTTTTTGAATTGCATTTTGGTTAAGTGATTGGAGTTTGTATTATTATTTGGATTCATTATTGAAGGATTGATTGAATCATGAAGGAAAATCAAGATTTTGGCTTGATTTGAAGTTGATTTGGCTAAGTTCAAGTATTTGACTTGAAAGGCTTAGGTTAGATTTTGAATGAGTTTGAGTTTGATTTTTGGAGTTGGTTTGATTGATTTGAATTTATATTTCACTTATATTTGTGAATATAAATGAGAATATAAATGGTTATGAGAAAATTTCATGAATTTGGAGTAATTTGATCATGATCTAGGCTAAGTCCTTAAGAGGAAATTTAAAGGACTTAGGAAATATTTGGAATTTTGGATTTAATTTTTGAGTTTAGTTTTATTGATTTGAATTTATATTTCATTTATATATGTGAATATAAATGAGAATATAAATGTATTATGAGAAATTTCAAGGATTCAAGTGATTTGAAGATGATTTTGGCTAAGTCCTTAAGAGGAAATTTAAAGGACTTAAGAAATATTTGGAATTTTGGAATTTCAATCATGGGTTTCAATCATGGATTTCAATCATGTGTTTCAATCATGTGGCATTGATTTGAGTTTGGAGAAATCAATTAGGCTAGAATTTATTTAGGTTTAATGTTGATTTGGAGTTTGACTTGAAGAAAGGAAGTAAGAGAAGCGGCCTAAGCTATAGGGTAGGAAAATTTTTGTAACACCCCTAAGGCATGACCTACTCTTATGGCTAACTGTCCTAAGTCTCTAGGGTTAGGTTGAGTGTCCACCTAATCACTAGATGTGTCTTAAGACTAAGGAACTCTTAAAGTCTAAGAGAAGTCTAAGATGGAGGGGTTGAGAGCTCATCCTAAAAATGAGGTCAAATTACTCTACTTTGAACTTGATGAGAGACTTTGATCTATGCTTTGAGCTTGATCAGATCATTTGAGAATAGATTGAGATATCACCTTGTAGGAAATATATAAATTGATTTGAGGTAGCCACAGGAGTTTTCAGATTTTCTTGATATCGATCAAGTAGAAATATCTGAAAATTTTGAATGGCTTAATTCACTAACCATTTAAATTTGGATTCATTGAAAAACCTAGAAAGACTTGAGTTCAACCTTTGACCCATTTGTGGGTAGTGAGCAGCTCTTTCACTGCGGCCTTTGCTTGCAGCTTGTTGAATGAGGAGAGTGTCAGCAACTCGGCCACACTTGTAGGCTTGTTGGGTTTGACCTTTAGAACCCATCCGTGTCCTAGACTTTAGGATGTAGAGGTTGATGTCTCTCCAACTTAATTAATTGAAGCTTTCGAAATCAGGAGTTCTTTTGACTTGATCTCTGACATTTGACGAATCTGGGAGAAAATTTTTCTTGACATTTATGGTTATCTTTTCATTTGTAGAAATAGATTCTTTTTGTTCTTGTAAGAACCTATAACTTAAAAATGATGATTATAGGTATATTCAGTGATTTCGACATAAAACTCGATGTCAACCTGAATCAGAATATATTTGAGGATCTCATCTTATAACATGATCTCAACTCAAATAAACTTAATATAAACTAAAAAATGTCCCATATCTTACAAGGGAATTCTAAAACACATTTAGAAGAACTTTCAAGATGAAAATATGCAAATACATCAATATTTGGATTGATATGCTCTTAAGGGGGTTTTAACATGTAACATTGCTTTCATCTGGCATGAGTATATTTATTTAGGGATCTCGACATGAAGCATGATGTCGACCTAAATAGATATACTAAAAAATACCCTTGTCTTGTAAGGGGAATTCTATTGTACTTCAAGAATGTATTTTTCATGTATAATACTTTTTTAGGTATCGACCATTAATTGGAGACATTGGTCTTTCACCCTTTAGATCAACAAGTTGGTATACTCCTCCTTGGTATACTTTCTCAATGATAAAAGGGCCCTCTTAATTAGGCTTAAATTTTCTACCAAATTTTCACTTAGGAATAATTGATCTTCGGCACCAAAACCAATTCCCTTTTTCATGTTAGGTCCCACCATATGGTCAAAAGCCCTGACATCTTTGCTCGATAAACCTCTAGATTTTGATGAGAGCTTGCTAACTTCATCAAGCGCGAGTTCCTCCATTCTCAGATGAGAATTTTGATCTTCAGTTAGATTGTATTGGATGGCTATTCAAAGTGAAGAAACTCAACTTCAAGCGGAAGAACTGCTTTAGTTCCAAATGCCAATGAATATGGAGTGGCTTTAGTCGGCATCTTGTAGGGTTACGATATGCCCATAGTGCCTCTATTAGCTTAGTATGCCATTCTCTCTTATTTTTAGTAAATATTTTCTTAAGCAATTTGACCAATATCTTATTAAAGGCCTCCGCCAAACCATTTTGCTCTTGGATTGTATATTGAAGAGAGTCATCATTCAATTTTGTGTCAATCGATGAATCTATAAATCTTTGCACTTTAGAAAGTTGCGCCATTATCAAAAATTATTCGGTGTGACACTCCAAATCTATATACACATTATGCATGATGAAGTTGATCACTCAGTTAGCAGTAATTTCTTTAAATGGGGTAGCCTCAGCCTAGTTAGAGAAATAATCAGTCGTTGCTAAGATGAAGCGATGTCCAGCTGACCAAGGTGGATCAATTGGTCTAGTTACATCTGTACCCCAACATTCGAATGGCCAAGATGTTATTGTTAGGTGTAGTGGATTTGGAGGTTGATGGATTATATTCCCATGTACTTGACATTCATGACACTTCTTAGCATGATTGATACATTCTCTCACCATAGATGGCCAATAATAGCCCATCCTTTTGATCTTTCGCCATCTTGGGACTGGATGTATGAGTCCTTCATGAACTTCAACCATCACTTTGGTAGCTTCATCTATATTTAGGCAACGTAGCCACATTTGTTCAAAGGATCTACGGTATAGAGTGTTTTTGACAAAAGCATAGCGTAACATTATCTTCTCAATTTGAGCTACCAGTGATTTATTTTTTGGTAACTCACATTCTTTAAAGTAGTCGATGAAGGGTTGCCTCTAGTCATGTGTCTCTTCTACTATAAAGGCTTCACACTGCTTTTCTGAAACAACATCACTCTTAGCTCTTCTGGGTATAACTCTTTGTTGATTTTGGGGAGTATGGGGAACAACCTGAGTCGCATCCTGTTGGGTCAAATTTGATAACCCCTCTACCTGCGGGGATTGATACTTTGCTGACTCTAGGACTTGTCGAGTAAATATTCTGATCATGATATAATCACCATTCATACTTGCCATCTCCTTAGTTAATTTTGCTAAGCAAATAGATTTACTATTCTCAGATCGAGAGACTCAAGTTAGTGTGACATTTGGTATCTGCTTCATAAGCTCAAGAACTCATTTGTGATTGAAGGCTAACTCAAGCTTGTTGATTTTATAGATGCCAAGAACTTGATTTATAATAAACTAAGAATCACTGAAAATATACAAGTTTTGAATGCCCATGAAAATAGCTTCTTCAAGACCTGCCACTAATGCTTCATACTCAGCTTCATTATTAGTTCTTGGCTCAGTCAACCCGTATGATTGTCTCATTATCCCTCCTTCTGGTGTTATAAAGACGATATCGATTCCTGCTCTTGCCCTTGGGAAATTTAGAGGTTGGACTTATTTGATCAATGAGGCTCCATCAAAGTATATTTCCCAAATTTGTGATTTTTTCTTTCATTAATGAGCATAATCTACTCATCAAGCAAATCATCATTAAGGGAAGAGTCCACCGGGATGTGATGTCCAGTAAGAAAATCTGCTAAGACTTGTCCCTTTACTACATTTTACGGAACATATGTGATATCAAATTATAAAAGCAGTACTGCCCATCTTACCAAGTGACTTGTCAATGCTGGTCTTGTCATCAAGTACTTCAGCAGATCGATCCTTGAGATGAGGGTAATCTTATGAGATAACATATTGTGATGGAGCTTTTAGACTGCAAAGTTCAATGATGAGTGCTTCTCTATCATAGAGTATCTCATTTTGCTCCTATTAATCTTCGACTGATATAATAAAGAGCATTCTCTTTGATTTTTTCATTGTGTTATGCCAATAATGCTCCAAGGGACTCTTCTAATGTAGCTGTGTATAGACTGAGAGGCTTCCCAGGAGTAGGCACTGTAAGGATTGGTGGATTTAATAGGTAGCTTTTAATGCTATTAAAGGGTTCTTGACACTCTTTGTCCCACTTGAATAAAGCATCCTTCTTCATCAGCCTTGCAAATGGTTGATAGCATCATGATAGGTTTGATATAAATTGACTGATGAATGCGAGCTATTCTTGTAAAGAATGAAGCTGATGCAAACTCTTTGGTGGAGGCATCTCCACAATAGCCTTGATTTTAGCAGGATCAATTTCAATTCCTCTATGATGCACAATGTATGGCAAGAATTTTCCAGAAGATATCCCAAATGCACATTTTAGAGGATTCATCTTGAGATCATATTTTTTGATTCTCTCCAATACAATTCTCAAGTCTTCGAAGTGGTTTTCATGGTTTGAGCTCTTCTCCACCAAATCGTCAACATAACATTCTACCTTGGATCAACTCATCAAAAAATACGTGTCATGGCTCTTTAGTATGTAGCTCTAGTATTTTTCAAACCAAAGGGCATGACTGTGTGCAATAGATGCTAATATGTGTTCTGAATGATGTATGTCTTTCATCTTCAAGTGTCATTTTGATTTGGTTGTATCCTAACAATCCATCCATGAATGAGAACATGTCATAGTTGGATGTGTTGTCCACTAGTAGTTCTAATATTGGAAGTGAAAAGCAATCTTTTGGGCATGCCTTATTTAGGTCTAAGATGTCAATGCAGAGATGGAGTTGGCTATTCTTCTTCCAAACTAGGACAATATTGGCTATCCAATTTGTATACTTCTCCTCTCGGAAGAAGCCTACTTTGATCAACTTCATAGTTTCTGCAATTACCTGTTCTTCGATCTCCAATATCATTAACCTAGGAGCTTGCTTAATAGGCATCACATCTAGTTTAATAGCAATTTTATGAACTGCTACATCAGGGGATAAGCCTGGTATTTCAAAATATGTCCAAACAAAGCAATCCTTGAATTCACAAAGTAGCACTTTTAACTCTTCAACTTTCTCATCAAGTAAAAGAGCACAGATGAAAGTTGGATGGGGATCATCCTTGGCTCCTAGGTTAATTTATTTGAGTTCATCCATTAGTAGCTATTTGTCCACCATCTTCAAGTTCTTGAGTGAGCAGCTTCTACTTCTTCATTGTTTGTGAGAAGAATTTCATGGAGATCATCTACTTTGTCACTATTAATTTCGATCTCTGCTTCTATTATATTATAATAAGCCTTATTTTGATAAGATTTGTGGATGAACCCCAGACCTTTAGTGATAAACGTATCACTTCTTCATGATGCTTGAGGACTTCTTTGGCTCCACATCTTGTTAAAGATTTGAGTTTTATATTTAGTAGTTCCAATATGAATTACCGACATGCATCATTCATCATAATTTCTCCGGATATATATATTGGTATTCTTGTAGGCACTATCTTGTCAGAATTTTCTTGTTTAGTAGGCTGACCAAAATTGTGAGGTTGAGACTCTTCAAATTTATAAAATAGAGTTCCTATTCTGCCATTCTCGCTCAACGGTAGCACATAGAATGTTATCAACTCTTCAATGTTATGAACCTCCAGTGGAGTAATTTCTTTGAACTATTGCTGAGGAATGGGTATAATTTTGAAGGAGTCATATGATTCTGCCAAGTGAGCTATACTTCTTGATGTGCCCCTTTGAACTCTAATTTCATAAATTGATTCAAAGTCATAGTTTGAATTAGAATAACTTGTTTCATAATTTGCTTTTCTTGAAAGTTTAAAAGTTCTCCTAGGTTTAACAAGAATATCTTCTTCTTCTTCTTCTTGTGTGTCACTTCCCAAATGAGACTTAGGTGTAAAGTCAAGTGGTTTAGGGAGAGTCGGCATTTCCTTCTTCTTCCTCTTTTCTTCTGCCCTTTTACTTTGTCAAATTTATTTTTAGTTCCTGAGGTGGATTTTACCGCTTCAAGAGGCTCTATTGGCTTAGGCTCTTTGAGGATGAAGAACTTTGCATTTTCATAAATCTTTTCTTCATTAATGGAGAATGGTTGTAGGTTACCAGAAATTCTGAATTCTTCTCTATCTTTCAGATACTTCATACATTGATGCATAGTTGATGGGACCATGTCATACTCATGCATTCAGTTGACCAAGAGAGCTCTAAATGATGTGTATGATTACATGAAATTTAGCTTTTGTATATAAATCTCAAAACTTGAGCAGGAGAATAAAAGAACTCAGAGTTTTCTATCCTTTTTCATTAAAACCATGAACCATCAACTTAGCTCTCTCAAGATGTTGGATATCAAGTGATAATCCTCTTAATACTTTTAGAATCATAAGATTGATAGAAGAACTTGGATCAATCAATATTCGGCTGATCGAGATGCCATCACTCTCTATAGTAACATATAGAGGATGGTTGTGATTTACCGTTCCCAACATAAGATCTTCTTCAAAAAATGCGAGTACTGGGAGATCTTGAGTTTGCAATGCTTCAGTCATGCATTTTTCAGCAAAGTAAGTTTCATAACTTTTCTGATCTTTGAGAGCTTGTATCAAAGTTTCTCGAAGGTCTTTTGACATTAAGAGAGCCTCATACCCACTCAGTTGTGCAGGGATCTTTCTCAGATGTGATAGAATATTATAGTCTATCTTCTCGCTTGATTTAGGCTTTATTCTAGGATTTATGGGAATGATATCTTGGTTGACTTCGATTTTTTTTCTTATTCTTTATTTGTGTTTTCCTTCTTTGATGAATGTGGTAATACTTTAGCACTTCTTAACTGAACTTGAATTACATTATCTTGCTCAAATTCTTCTAAAGAGGTGGTTTCTTCAAATTTCCTTCTTATTCTGGAGGATTGGCCAAAAGGGCTAGAATAATTTTTTAACTTTGTACATTTCATGCATGATGATATCGATGAGTTTGACTCTTCTCCATCAGGAAAACTTAGATCTTCATCTGAACTGTTATCATCCGTTGAGTCATTAAACAAAATTGAGATGTTAACTCCTCGGGATCTTCTTGCTTTCACGACAAGAATTGTGATGGGTTGGTCGTCGTCTAACTACCCTTATCATTTCGTAACTAATGTTGAAGAACATATGATATCACATAAATGATTCAGATGTCTCTTGGACAAGATTCACCATTATCTTCTTCATCCGATTCATTAATGAAAAGTTTAGGCATAAAGTCCGCTTAAATGGTTGTCTTCTTTGGTAATACTCTTCTAAATTATTAATGATCTTTTGAGTTATGTTCTCTTCTTGATCTTCATTTTATTAGTTGGCTTATTTGATTTATGAGGCATGTGTTTAGTAGATTGCTCCTCATGTTGTGATGAAGTAGCCTTATCGGGATGCCAGAAGCCCAAATACTTGGTTTAGGCATCTCTTTTAAGTCCAATATTGGTTCAAGTGGTGAATTCTAGTTAACACTGGCGCCTTTTATTCAGTATTTTCACGGTCTTTTGGAGACAACTATTTTCCATTCTTCAATCTAAACTAATTTCTTCTTCTTTTTATCTTTGATGGATGATACAAAATCATCCTTGTAGACTTCTTTTTTGGGTTGACTAGAACACTATCGAATAGTATAAATTCACTTAATTCGATACTTCCTTTCTACCTAATCCTTGAAAACATAACAATCTTCAATAGAATGGCTAATCATCGATGATAGACAGTAATTTGGATTACTTGATGACTTCTTGACCTTTTAATTTATGGTAATTATAGGTTAGCTTTGACTGCTTGTCGAAATAATTTAGCCACATTATCTCTTCTAATGGAATAATCTTTGTTCATCTTTTCTTTAAGAGATGGCATTCGCTCATCATCTCTTGTTGTTTATTTTGGATGCTCCCCACCACTTGGAAAAGTCCAAGGTTTGTCATTGCCTCCTAATACCAATTTTGGTTGTGGATTGGAATAGACATGCTTCTTTGCTCTATCATCATTATATATTGGCTATTTTCCTTTATCTATATTATATATCACCCCCTTTTCACCTATTGAGTGACATGAATTTCATTTCTTCTCGAGTTTGAATGTTTGTTTCTCTTTGCTTTATCTACATGGACTTTGGACTTAGCATTGCTTTTCAATTTTAGCCACCCTATCGAGCAAGTCACGGAATATTATAATCGATGTCATACATAGAAATGGTGTCATTTTATCATCCATATTGCCCATTAGCAATTGGATCGTATTCTTCTTCCAATTTTTTGCTCGCATTTCATACTCAGGTTACGTCAACTTCTCATGAATTTTGTCACTCATCTTTTCTCTTTTCATTTTAGCAAGGCAAGGTCGGCAATTGTTATTTTCTTAGTTTCACAGGTGAACCTCTTCAAAAATATCATCTTTAACTAAGAAAAGATTTTAACTGAATCATTCATCAATTCTGCGTACCATTAAGTGGCTAGGGGCACGACGAACTAACAAAAAAGTAGAGTATCGTTCCCTCTATGTTACCACAAGTAGCCTTATATTGGGCTAGATGTTCCTTTGGATTACCAAGCTCCCGAAAGTATTAAATTTGACCGGTAACCTTTGGGTACATCACTTGATCAGATTCAGTTGGGTAAGGGCGACCCTTACTCATCAGCTTTTCAATTTGCTCTAAGGCTATGACTGCCTTTATCATTTTATTGATTATTATTTCTAGGCGGTTGCTATTTTTATATTAGAAGGTAGTTGGTTAACTTCATTCAGCTTCATGTGTAGCATGCACTATAGAGCTTAAGGTACCAAAGTGACTTGATATATAGAAGTTGTATTATTAGCTACCAAAGTGATCAAATTTTTATAATAAATTTTAAGTTTTGTTAACACGGACCTAGTCTAAGACTAAACTAGGAAGCAACCCATAACATCCTCGACACTTGAATTTAAGCATTTAGCATAAATGTGTGTATTTAATAATTCAGATAATTTTATGTTTGAATTATGAGATTAATTTTGTATTTATTTGATCTCAACTTAGCCTATGCGGCTTTTTCAGACATTAAAATTTACACTTTAAATCTCTATGTCTGAGCACATGCAAGTGTTTATAGCCTAGTTAATTTCACCTAATTAGTGATTTCATTGATTTTGAAAAGCATAATTTAGAAATAAAATTCCTTAATTTTTTTTGAAGGAAAGCTCATTCATCATGCATTTAGTCTAGTTTCTTCTTACATGCTTGTACAAAGAATTGCGATCAGTGGTGTTATGTATTTTGAAGCTATAGATTCAAAAGATAGTTTAATTTGTTATTTTAAAAGAAGATCTACCTCTGTTACTTGAATCAATAGATTATAATATTTAAGTTGATTTCTCCTCTTTTGAATGTCCCTCATTTGACTTGTTTCTTATTTTCATAGATAAAATTATGGGTTTTGTATTTTTTGAAAACATCCCTAGATATTTCAAAGTAGATTGACCAATATAATAAATATTGATATATTTTCTCTTTCAATTCAACTTTCAAATCCATTGGATCCCTCCATGCAAATGCTTGCTTTTAATTAGGTATTAAAGCTAAAACTTCGAATATCAAAATTTTAAGTGCTTGCATTGAGGTTAATTATGCTACAATGCACATAGGAGACTTATTCAAACTCTCCTACATTCATTTTCCCCCTCTCTTTTTTGAAAATGGTTCCTGCATTACCCCCTCTAATTTCTATAAATAAGACCAAGAGGGGTTTTATATTCCACTCCATTTATTTGAAGAGTTGGAGTATTTGAAAGATAATGGTTAAAAATTTTAGTGGGCTTTCAACTCTGCTTAGATAAATTCTTGTTACCACAAGTAGCCTTAAATTGGGCGGATATTGCTTTGGATTACCAAGCCCGAAAGTATTAAATTTTGGCATTGAGTAACCTTTCATGACACTTGGTCATATTCAAGCGGGTAAGGCGACCTTACTCACCGACTTTTTATCGCTTTGAGTATATGATGCCTTTATCTTTTCATTGATTATTGTTTCTAGGCGGTTATTTACCGTTCAGGTGTCTAGCAAGATTTTGAATTGTTGGATAGATATGGGTTAACTTCATTCCTCGCTTCATGCAACATGTATTTGACTTGAGGTACCATAGTGGTGGTGGTATAGAAGTTGTATTATTAAATTTTTGATTAGCGACAAAATAAGTGCTTACTTGATGTGATATTCTTCTATTTCTATCATGATGTTTATTTGTACCATCATATCATTCATTTTGATACTAAGTTGTCCAATATCCTTTTCTTTGACCTCCATTTGGCATTTCTCTTCTCTCTAGCTAGCATCAATCGACAAGAACTTCTTCTTCTTCTTCTATTTTTATTGCTATTTACTCTTTGCTCATTTTAGGGAGGAACTTGACTATCCTTCTGTACATTTGTATTGGCGGTATGATGACCGATTATAAAAGCGTGTACCGGTGATCATTTTCGGTTCAACCATATAGGCAACCCATGATATCTTTTCATTTTGGTCTTCTTCTTCATCTTCAGAAAGATCGAAGATCCATCCTTTATTTGCTTAAGAGACTCTTCTTCATATGTCAATGCGGTTGGGTTCCCGAGTTAGTGTTAGTCTAATGGTGGAGAGCTCATCTATATCTCTGACCATATGGACAACTTCTACTTCCATAGAATCCTCTTCATTATTTTCATCCTACACATAAATTTTTGATCGACATTTTCAGTGGGTCTCTGGTTCAATGTGCGGAACAAGTACTTCTTCTATTACAGGACTGCGATCAAAGTCAACCTTCTTTTGTGGCGGTGAACTTGATCGATGATGGGATCCCCTAGAAGATTCTCCAGGGTGTCGACCATCATATCTTTCATCTATGATATCCTTTTTTTGGGTATCCATTTCTGATGAGTTGATTTTGAGGTAGATTTCTGAGTATTGTATTAGATGTCACACATCTTCTATTACTCAAAGTTTAATTACGGGTCCTTGGCCTCCATATTTGCTTATCCTTTTGTTGGGACCTTTTGGCAGTGGATTCTTGGACATGAGGTCCAAGTGTCACGCCCTAATGCTCACCATGCAAAGCGTACTGGGCTCGATGGCTAGTTACCAAAAGAGATGGTAACTTTCTTGGTGGAGCTTCAGTATTTTCCATCACCACAGGCCTCTGAAATCTTCTTTTCATTAGGTCTTTGTCCTTGGCTACTTTTAGAACTTTATGTATCCTGGCAGATAGTGTTTTAGGCTGTCTCTTCTGTGGTGATGGAGCTTGACATGGTTGGTTCTTCCAGAAGGACTACTTTATTTTTCTAGGAGAGCTATTCCTCTTTACCCACTTTAGATTGTCAAAGTTATTATGGGTAGGAATACTCACTTTCGGTGGCAATATTGCTTGTTTGCTAGGTCATTCAAAGGGGATCTGCTGAGCCCTCAGCTCAGCATTTCTCTTTCTTCTCTGTCTTTTGGTTAATTTGCTTCTTAAGAGGAAGCTTCATGATCATACTTTTGGTACAAAGGTTTAGTGGTCGGTTGTACCATGAAGACACCGGTTGCCCCATGATTCTTTTCATCACGGGAAGGTGTTGGGAGAACTCTTTGATAGTGGTTGACTATTGAACTGGTTGACACACATGGCCAGTAGGAGTTTCAGTAACTTGAGGCCTTCTAGGATGGCCTCGGATGAATGTACCATGGGTGGGTACTTCAGGAGTTGCAGCTATGATAGCCGGGAAATTTAAGCTACCAAATTGAATGGTAGCCCGACATAACTTGAGGCCTTACATGAGAGAGAACTTTCGATTAAAAGGCTAGTTAATGTAGTGTATAGTAGCAGCACATGGAGTTTCAGAATTTAGATTATGAAATTCATCATTTTAGTTTAAACCAGATGGTTGGGGGAGTGATGATGTGCCTGATCTAGATCCCATGGTTCTGTCATCCCAGGATCACGGTCCCTGTCTTGGAGGAGGTAGTGACCCAACTAACAGAAAGATCCTCATCATAACACATGGGTTACGTGTCAAGAAATTCTTGTAGACGGTGGTGTTTGTCTAAGAGTCTTAAATCTACCTTAGGCGGGAATGTTGTTTACCCTATCAAGTATACCCTATTATTCACAACTCAAAGGCTAGAGCCATTAGGGAGCATACGGGCTACGGTCATAATCATAATATAATGGAGCTTGACTGGCCAAATCACCCGATCAGAGGACTCTAGTCGTAACTGCTTCATCTGTGGAGTCTATTGGCCAAGCCATGCATGTTGATGTCATTTCTAGATGAGGTTAATTTGGCACTTAAGAGAACCTAATCACAAATATGATTCTTCTAATTCAATGCTCAGGACACTATGCCCAGTGACCTAGAGAACTCACCTTAAGTTAGATCTAACTTATTTTTCTTAGGTAAGATCAATTCAAAACATCCAAATTTAAAATCAACTAATCAAATCAACAATAATAATCATCAATCCAAGAGAACTAATCGTCAAACCTAAAGTCAACTCTAGTCAACCTAGAGTTGACTTAAATAACCAGTCAAAAGTCAATCTACTAAAATTTGACTAAATAAAATCACTAAAAATATTCAAAAATCAAATAAATATTTTTAATCATAATAACAAAGAAATTTGAGTTCATTAAGGCCTAGATTAAGTAAATTAAATTCTTAAAGTAAAATGACTTAAATAAGCCACATTGAACTCAAATTTAAGAAAAATCAAAATAACTTCGAACTAATTGTCCTAAATCATATGGGAATGATAATAGGACATAACCTAACTCCCTATTTGGTGTGGTTAAGTCAAATGGGTCATTTGACCCATAAGAAAGTAGGTTTGACTCATCTTAACCCAATTTGAGTTAAGTGAGTTAAACAAAACACTAGAACATGAAAATTCAAAAATACCTTAACCAATGTATGTGCAAAGAGGTTTACTCATCTTAAGCATCATTAATGAGCTAATTAACCTCATTAATTAATAAAATTAAATAACAAAATGACAAAAAAAAGAATTAGAAAAATTTTAAAAAGAGACGGAAAAAATTCCATTTTTCCTTCTCTTTATAATTTTATGTGTATTAACCTTTAAATTAATTAAATTAATTACCCTTTAATAAAATAATTAGAAAAATTTAATCTAATAATCTTAAATCAATATGATGAATATCAAAATATTAAGTAAACCTAATTAAACCAATATGAACCTAATATATCAACTTAATTTGATAATTAAAAGAATTAAATAATTCAATTAAATGACCTGAACTTAATTAAATCATAATAAATCAAGCAGTTAACCAAAAATTATGAATAAACCCTCATTGAAAAGGTATTTCAGTGAAGAATAAGAGAAAAATAAAATCTCTTAATGAATCTTAATAAATTAGGTTTAATTTAGGTTTTACTAAAATAATTAAAACCTTAATTACATCCTAATTACATCTCTAATCAAGTTGAAACTTTAGAAACATAAAATTGGCATGTAACCCCACTTAATTATCTCTAGGTCTATAAATTTGGTATATAAATTTGGAATTCTTGATTTTCCAAATTTTTTAGGTCAATATGAACTAAATAATAATTAAGAAGAATCATTAATTCATTTAATCAACAAATAAATTGAACTAATCTGAAATATACATAAAAAATACTTAGGTTAATTCATCAAAACTTTCTAAGTCAAAGAATTTAATTAAATATCAAAATTGTAAGAAAATCAATACTTAATGAAATTCAAACATAATTAAACAACTTAAGTTAAGTTTAATGAAACCACTCATCCTTAATGAATTTAAATAATGAATTTAAAACCTAGGTTAATTAAATCAGATTAAGAATAATCTATGAATAAACCTAAGGTATTAATTCATATAAATGTGGACTTAAACTTAAACACAAATTCACAATTTAATAGCAAGTTAGAATTGAATAAAATCAAACTCTTTAAATTGACATAAGCCAAATCAAATGAAATCCATATAACTTAATTCAAAATGAAATAAATTCAACAAATTAAATCAAATAAGCAATTCAAATAAATGAAATAACATAAATCAAATCCAAACATAAATAAAATCAAAAGGATTAATTAAAATACTTAAGGATTTTAGTTAGACTTTTGAAAACTTCATTAGGATTTAGGATGTTGAATGGAAAGAGCTCCATCCAAAATGGAATCATTCCATACTTCATTCTTGAAAACCCATATAACTTAACCATAAAATGAACACAAAAAAATGGAAATTAAATCACTAAACCATTTGAATTGAAACCAACCAATGGTAAAAAATTAAACCAATTCAAACTTCAAACTTCAAACTTGAACCTAAAGGCTCAGCAAAGACTTACCACACAAACCCCACTTCTACACACACTAGATTACTTAGTCACAAACCTTAGATCTAGGTTAGATCTTTGTGATTTTCTTTTAATCTCTTGTGATATGTTATGTGCTTCATATGTCAGGTGGTGTATTGTTTTAGACTGATGCCTAGGTTTGTTTGTCCATTAGAGTGGATGTTAGCTTCTAGATTTGACTATTTTCTCTGGGACTGTTAAAGGGATCAGTAATAAATAAATCATAAAATTGTTTGTTGCTTGTACTAAAATCCCTTAACATAGTCCATAGGATAGTGGGCTTGGAAGCAACTAATGCTAAGCCCATGTATGTAAATGTAACCTGTGGGCTAAACAGAGATAAGAGATTATAGATCTGGGAGTCTATATGGATGTCCCCCCAAAGAAGGAGACTTTCCCCGAAAGTGAACTCTAGTTAGTTAAATGGGTTGTATAACTCGCTCATTTTCTTTCTTCCAGTGTACATTCCATGCATTATTGGCCTTTTTTCTTATATAATTTAACTGCTTGATTTATTTTGGATGTGCAATAGAAACAACATGCTTTTCTTAGGTTTCTTTATGTGCTATGTTTGTGTTGATGTATGCTGACGACTCATAAGATAAACTAAATTTTCTACCCAACTAAATCAATTGAAATATAAAATAAATACAACTCATAGTATTCATATAAAAGCTAGGCCATTAAAGCAAGATAAAATATGTAGCAACCCCTTAGCTGGATGTTTTAATATCATGCATAATCATATTGTTTCACTTTTGATTAATGAAGGACTTCCATCCTTGGGAGAACCCAGTTTGACCTTTGAGAGCCTATGGTGGAAGTACACCTTCTTCTATTATGATTCAGCCCATAATCTTTCTAATTACATGCATTAGGCATAAATTGCATTCCTATGACCTAAATGAATCTTGAGTCAAAATTTATTAAAATTTGAAAAATGTGCATTAGTTAGGTGCATCTTCATACCTTACATGATCTTGGGATTAGGGAGTAACTAAGTTCATAGATTTCTTTCCTAAAATACAAGAGCCCACCATCTTACATTCATATGACTTAGCCTCATGATTTTAAAATGCTCTAGGGAAAGACAGGTTGTTCCAAAGAATGGCCAATGATTCTCAAAGAACTAGGTCCCATGTGTTTCAGAAGCACCTTTACACTGGAAGCATCCTTTTAAGAATAAGTCTTTAACCCTAGGCATTTTTGCGGTCTTGTGCTGCTAAAATTTAAGTCCTAGATTTCTAAAAAAAATGACAACTTGAAATCTAAAATTAAATCCCAAATTTGAAGCCCAATCATAGGATAGTTGAAATGTCTACTGGGCATCCCAGTATCAATAGGCATTTCCCACTCTTTTTCATTTGACTCTTAAAAATAACTCTCTCTAATTTGAACCTCTCCCAATTGAATTTCTCAAAAATCATTCCTTTGAAAGCTACCTTAATAGTCTTTAGGAATAACCACTTATTTCTTTAATTGTGAGTATTCTTAGGAAGAGACCCTTCCTAAGATGTAATTAACTATAGAGGCTTGCCTTTATAGAGAACCATGATCCTAGGATAAAATTGACCTATTCTACCTTATCCATGTAGCTCATGGAAAAATACTGCACAAAGACCCATTAGCCTTATGAGTCTTTTATTGAAATGATTGAATCCATTATAGGAAAGCATGTTTATCTTTGAGATAATATGTTTATTCCTTAATGTCATTTGATCATCTAAATAAAATACTCAAAAAATGTCATTTCTTTTCTATTTCGTGAGAAAAAAAGAACCAACATAGTCACAGGGCCACGCCCCTCGTGAGATTGATTGAGAGTAACATATAGAATACTTGATTTGACATTGGCTCCTTTGTGAGGTAGAGTTTTCTTTGTTCCATCCCCAAATTATGGAAGATGGATGGATTGAGTTTGATTTAAGCTTTTAGTGATAGATTTCATTTGAGCAATTTTTTAGAGATTGATATTTAATTTGATTTCAAAAATTGATTAATTGGAATATGTTTAAGAGCTATAGATCCTGTCAACTCCGCTTAGTTGCTAACAGAGAATTAGATCTACTGCCACCTCACAAAATTAGTTTTGAGATATTTCACTGATTTGGAACTCTTATTATATGTTTTTTTAGATTTTGTTAACCCGGACTCAGTCCTAAGACTAAACAGGGAAGCAACCCAACATCCTCAAACACTTGAATTTCAAAGATAATGTCGGGATTCGTATTTATAGCTTAGCTAATTTCATCTAATTAATGAAATCATTGATTTTGAAAATCATTAGATGATTTTTGGTTAAAGGAAGCCTTTATGATTTTTACAAAGAGTTGCTACCCAATGAGAAGATGAGTTGTTGTAAATTGATCTATTATCTTATTAGATTTTTAAGATTAATATTTAATTGATTCCAATTTAGCCTGCATAGCCTTTTAAGATATTAAAATTTGCACTTTAAATCTCTATGTCAGCATATGTAGAATTTATATTTCACCAAATCGTGATTTCATTGATTTTGAAAATCATAATTAGAAGAAAATTCCTTAATTTTTTTTATTAAAGGAAAGCTCCTTCGTTCGTGCAGGATTTAGTTTAGTGTTGCCTTTTGTCTGCTCGTACAAAGAATTGCAGATCCAGTGGCAAAGTAGGCGTTTAAATTTAGATTGTAGTTTAAAATATTACTTGCACTTAGTTTACTTATTGAGTTTTTTGTAATTCTCCCAATTTGATTATGTTCAATCTACATCACTTTTGATAAGTTATATCGATTTCAGTGTTTATTTCTTTAGCCCTATTTGTACTTATTAGCTAGTATAATAATCACCTCCTTATTCTCATAAGAGTTATTAAACCCAATTTGGATTCATCTATAGACTTTAAGTTTATTGTAAGTTTGTTATGAGTTTACCAATAGTCCCCCCCAAATTCCAATTAAAGCTTGTTTAATTTTGAGGAATTTGTAAGAAAAGAGAACTCATTTTATCACTTTAATTTAAGCTGCAGAGAATTGCAATTAGAGTTTGTGAGTTTAATCTTAGCCTCCCCAAATTTTACTTGCATTTTAAATGAGTGTTACATTTTTTAAAAAAAAAATTTCTTTAAAGGCTCCTTTTTTTGTTTGATTTAGTTTAAAAAATATATTATTTACTTATATTCATTATTCATTTTACATCCCCTTTTTCTAAGAAAAAGATTTGATATTATTTAGATCATCTTATTGTTTTGGCTTATAAGCTATAGCAAGTGCAAATAGAAAATTTTATCTCTCATGTTCTTGAGCCAATGAGGTCTTCAAACACAAAGAACATATATATATATATATATATATATATATATATATAGCATAAATGAACAAAAGAATATGGAATGTAGAAGAAGAATGTTTGGATGAGAAATGAAATAAAAATTGAAGAAGAATTCACCTTGATGATGTTCTTCATTGTGGTGCAAAATTGGAAGGCTAAGTGAGGAAATAAAGAAGAATTCACTCTTGACAATGTTCCCACCGACAACAAAATTGGAAAGCTAAAGTGCGATGTGGAAATCGAAGAAAATCTTGATGATGTTTCCGGTTTAGGTGAAAAAGAGTGGAAGGATGTGGAGAGGGGTAAGATTAAGTGGGCCGGGAAAGGAGGTTGAGGCTATGGTCGAACATCAGTGGAAGTGGGTTTGGCTGGTGGGAAACATGAAGTGGAAAGGGGTTCAGGAGCATTTTGCCACTGGGAGGCTGAGCAGGGTCGTGGGAATGCCAGGAGACATTTCATTAGGAGAGAAACAGAGGGGAGGAGATGGCATGGGATCAATGGAGGCTGAAGGAGTAGGTCGCGGGAACGAGTGAAACAGAACGGGTTAAATGGCGGGATGCTGAGAGGAAGAGAAAGCGAGCAAGGGCAGAGAGCGGTGGGGAACGGGTGGGGATGTGGGTGAACGGCAGACTGATGCCAGGATGCAAAAAACAAAAGATGGGCGGGATGTGGATTGTAGAGGGTGGAATAGGGAAAGAGAACCAAGAAAGATTACTGTTTTTTTTTTTTTCGAGAGAGGGAAGGAGAGAGGAGAATGGGAAGGAAAATGAGGAGGGCAAAAATGGAACCGCTTTGTAAAATGGAGGGAGTTTTTTTATCTTTCTTTTTTTTTTTATTAGAAATTGAAAAAAATGGGAGAAACTGCTGGGGGGGTAATTTAGGAATTTTTTAATAAATTTTAAATTTATTAAATAGTTTTAATGTTGATTTTGTATCAAAAAATGCACATAGTCAATATATATATCAATTTAAGGTAATTTTTATTCAATGTATGGCATCCATTTCATGATCGAGGCGTTTAGTTTGAGGCACCAAATTGAGTCCATTTCACTCAAAATGTGTCATCATTTTTGATCGCCGATTTTCATGCACTCATCGAATTGAGTAACAACCTTACTTGATAGATTTTGGTATTTTGAAGTCAATGACATGATCAAACAAAGGAGGTCATTTGATCCTCATCGGTTCTTGATCTCGATACACATGATGATGACTGGCGCTGATAGTTGATTATCAAGTAATGCAATATTTATATCCTAACCAATTTTGATGTTCTGAATGCACAAAGTCCATTCATCGATCGAAGGTTATTTTGACCATTTTCGACGCTGCATTTTGAGCCTCAATTAGCGCCGCTCAAGTCCGTTTTAGACTTTGACTTGATTTATGTCACACATATGGAGGTCAACAATTCTGTAAGTACTTTTCACCTCTTTTTTTTACTTTTTGTGTTTGGTGTATGCTAATTTCCCTCCCCTTTTTATTGTTTGGAGTTTTTAATTTGAATTTTAACTTTAGGTTTCCTTGCTTAACGTTCTTAAGTTGATTCTTTTATTTTTCATTTTTTTAAGTCAAGATTTTGGCAAAATTTTGGCATTTCGGCTGGGGGAGCGACATATAACGGATGTTGGCTTACGGTATGCTAATTGAATGGCGGTGTCTAGAGACAGAGCAATTTTCATCTCATCGCGTCTAATGAGCGATAAGACCTTCAAACCTCAAGAAGAAATATATATATATATATATATATATATATATATATATATATATATATATATATATATATATATATATATATATATATGATAACATTACAATGATCCCATTTACATGAGGTAAGGTGAATAAGAAAGAGAGAACCAATTTCCTCCTACAAATGGAAAGGTCGAGAACCAGGGAGAGAAGAACCTGATGTTCTTCTCGGTGAAGAGAAAATTGGAAGGGTAATGGGGGGTGACCAAAAATCAAAGAAGAACCACTAATGTGTTCGGTGGGAAGGAGATTACAAATGAAGTAGGAAATTCAGATTTGAAAATATGGGGAAATTTTCGGATTGAGAAATGTTGGGAAAAAATTTGGATTAGCTTTGTGAGGGAAAGAGGGAAGATATTTTTTGAGTTTGAGGGAAAGAAAGAAGATGAAGAGGAAGAAGAAGAGGAGAAAATCATGATTTGGAGAATGGGAAGAAAATAAAAGAAAAAAAGGAAAGAAGAAAGGAAAAGGGATTTTGATTTTGAATGAGGAGAAATATGATTTTAATGAGAGGGCTTCATTGGAGAGATAAAAAAAAAGAGGAGGAACGGCGAGGAATCGTAACGTGCGAGGAGAGAGCGATTCCGCATGGAGGGAGTTTGTTCGGCTTGGCTTCATGATCCGAGCGTGAAGGAGGAGGAGTCATGGAAGAATAGGAAGGAAGAATGGTCACGTGAACGGGCGCCGGGTCCATTAGAGTGGAGTTAGGGCCTTATATATTAGGATTTTAAAGTAGTATCGACTATAATGTAAATTTTGTGACATGATATATATATGTCGATATAATATTCAATAATTGAGGTTTGGTTTGAGACGTCAAATTGAGTCAATTTCAAAATGCATGCCATGGACAAATTGAAAAGCAATGGTCTTATTTGATAGCATTTCAAAGTCATATTTCATGAACGGAGGTCATTTGGCTGGTGTGCCTCTTGACCTCGATATCGTCCAAGCATTGACTTGATCGGTTGATCATGAAGTTGTGCAATATTTATGTTCGACGTATTTCAACATGATGGCGAAATCCACTCATCAATAGGTCATTTGGGTTGAGTTTGGTGAAGCACTATGTATTTCAGCCTCGATTTCCACACTATCATTTCGACATTATATCGATTCATCCAAATTGATAGTCTCATTTGATAGTTTGATGTTTTGAAGCTAATCATGATCAAGCATGAACATAAGTCATTTGGACATCGAGCTTCCCTAATATGTTGACCCATTGATAGCTCGCTTGATCTTTAGATCTTAAATATTTATATTCTTATCCAATTTGATGTTCTAAACATGGTGATGAAGTTTTCATTGATGGAGGTCATTTGACTACATTATATTTGATCTACACTATCACCTCAAGTCCTTTCAATTTGTGGGCTTGACTCAACTTATGACACATATATGGAGGTCAACAATTTATTTTAATTTTTTTTTGCAAATTGTGATCGATATGTATTCCTTGAAATGTGGACTTTTTATCTTTATTTTTTTTTTTGGGACATGTGAGGAATTTATTCATAAAACTCACACACAATGCGTGTGAGGACTTGAACCAAGATCTCTTGGTTAAAAGTCAAAGCTCTCAACCACTAGGCTAAGGTGCCTTACACAACTCTTTTTTTTTAACACAAAGGATAATGATTTTAACTTTTAATATCAAATTTCTTCATCTCTCTCTCTCTCTCTCTCTCTCTCTCTCTCTCTCTCTCTCTTATGAGTTTATTTTTGCTTATAGTTCTCTTCATTGATTAAGATTATATGTTATTTTTCTCCTAATATTGTTTTTTATTTAATAAGAAGACTTTGTTCATGCTATTAGTTTAAGAGTTATGAATATAAATTATATTTAAAGTAGGAAAAAAATGAGTGCAATATTAGGATTTCTGCTTTTAAACAATAGGTCATTATAGATATCTATTGGTACATTTTCTTTTAATTTTTTGGCTGTTGCAAAACATTAATATCACATGTTCTTATGATTGAACTCGTGATGATTTATCTGTAATTGCCAAAATTATTGTTGATTCCAACTATCCTAAGAAAATAGGGAATATTCATCTGTGTAACTCTTAGCTAGTTCTACAAATATGCAATTTTTTTATGAGTAAAGAATCTCCAGACTCTAAAATTTATAAGAAAATACTTTATAGATTCTCACTACAAGAAAAAATAATTTGTGAAGAAAATTTTAGGTTAGCATTTTTTTCTTAAAATTTAAGGAGATTAGATATAAATTCTCAAACTAGCCAAAGATATATATTTCTTGTCATATATAAAACACTCTCTTGCATAGTTTAAAAACCATCTCGAGTTAAAATTTTAAGAACTTTTTTATCCAAGTTTTTTTTCCTAATTGCAATTAATAACCTTATTCCCTTCTATGTTAAGTTGATGGTAAAGTGGCAAAATCAATAATGATCCAAGTTTGTATTATAATTAATTTTATGTGTATTTAATTAATTATCATAGATAAGTACTTTAGCTCCAAATTAATCTAAAACAAATTCTATTATTAAAAATGCACATATCTAAACTATATGAATAATGAATGATGCAAGTGTTATTCTTTTAGTAAAATAGATATTAACTAGTATTCCAACTATGACAAAAAATCATGATAGGAAATCACACATTTATGCTTCTGAAATGTGTTATATATCTTGCATCATATTTAAAAATTGCTTACCTTGTCTAATTTTGCTTAGTTTATAATGGAATCCACATTTGATTAATATTGAAATTGTTAGTATTAGTATTGTACTAGTATTCATGTTAATCATTAGCAAAAAAAAATTCTTATTTTTATTTGAAAGATTGAAATTCTTGCTTATATTTTCCTTCAATTTTGCTAAATCATATTATTATTTATACTAAATTCGCAGCAACTCCAGTGCAAAATGGCAAAAGCAAGGAATGAGGCTGATAGG
>JAKCPB010000656.1:97500-134570 GCA_021442155.1 Cymbidium sinense
GAACCTCTTGTGTGTGT
This sequence comes from Cymbidium sinense, assembly GCA_021442155.1. NCBI lineage: Eukaryota > Viridiplantae > Streptophyta > Magnoliopsida > Asparagales > Orchidaceae > Cymbidium > Cymbidium sinense. The sequence continues at coordinate 97,518 of JAKCPB010000656.1, forward strand.
GTTTGTGTATATATATATATATATATATATATATATATATATATATATATATATATATATATATATATATATATATATATATATATATATATATATATATATATATATATATATAATGTGTGTATAAGATATAATGATAAAATAATTTTTATATTATTAATGGTGTGTGAATAAAATATTTTTTTTTTACAAAAATTATGTGTTTAAGGATCCATAATTGCTTGCTTCGGTTGATTGAAATTAAACATTATTGTGAATATTTGATTGAATTTATGGTTTAGATATTAAGTGGTGTTAAAATTTGGTGCTTTACACAAGACAAGGAGTCACCATTAATTTAAATGTATTACATATTTTGTCCTTAAAACAACAAATTAAAATTTATTAGAAACTTGCCCTTATAATCTATATTAATTATAATTACTTATAACTATAAGTTTTTATAATTTCTCTTCTTTAACAAATAATTATAATATTATTATTATTATTGTTATTATTATTAATATGTCATGAATTAGAGGAAATATGCTTAAATAAGTAAGAATATTAATTATATAAACTTTTTCCATGGGTAATCTATAAATGGACGGCTTGTAAAAAGGTTCACAGGTCTTTTCCAAAAAAAAAAAGGTTCACAGGTCAGAATGAGGAAGACTGTTTAGCCTCAAATTGACAAATTTAATATAAAAATCACTTTTGTCATGTTCGTACTTAAACCCACCCATTAATCTTCCTACGATAAAATTAAAAATAAATAAATTTCTCCCAAAAAAATAAAAATAAACTATTTTAAGCCATCACTATTTTCAGGCTTTCTCCTTCAAATCTTCTTTATTAAATATTTCAAGATATTTTGTCCAGTAAGGATAGTTATGTAACATATGGTCCAAGTGAGAACTGATGAGCTTGCAACTCAGCATTTCTTCTTTCTCTATTGCCTCAGGGTTAGCTTGATTCCAGATGAAGAAGCTTCTACATTGTGCCTTCCCAGGGCGAATGGTTCAACTACCAGCGTGGTTGGAATTACAAGCATGATTGAAACTTTCTGTCCATTGATGGTTCTTTTTCATCATTGGAACTTCAGAATGACCCAATCTTTCGAATACAAAGGTTCTCTTTTGAGAAATTTCAATAGCAGTAATGACCATTCTAGTTGTCCTCCTCCTCTGCACAAGTGCGTGTGTACAATATGTAGGTGCTTCAAGTAGAGGATTATTTGTAGCAGCGATAGCTGGAAAGTTTACACTACCAAATTAGATGATAGCTCCAACATCTCTAGTATTGATTACAACATTAGCTAGATGGTTGTTGGCTCCACAACCTAGCTTCATGATGACTGTGCTCTAAAGATCCATTAATATGGAGAGCAAACAGATTAGTCATAAGGATTAAATTTAATTTCATTAATGATTGATTTTAAATTTCAATTTTTATCATGCTCCACTACTACTATAGCTCAAATTCGACTAGCCAAAGATGGAAAGAGAAACCTAGCGAGTCTAAAATGGGCTCACGAAAATTCACCACCACCTCTTGACAATTGAAGAGTATTGATTCAATGTCGTCAACTTTTAGGATGAATAGTAGATAAGACACTACCTAAAGATTTCATCCTCATTTTCTGAGGACTTTAGAATTGGTTCCATATTTCCTATAGGCGCAAGCCCCTATAATTAATTACCCCTCTCAATGCTGAAAGAGAACTTTTGATTAACACTAGTCATTAGATCATATGTAGCATATAATAGCAGCATATGGAGTTTAAAATTTGTGGTTTAAAATTTATGAAGTTCACCATTATTTAACTTAAAGCATATGGTTGGTGGAATGATGATGTGTCCAATCTAGATCCCATGGTTTCGTCATCCCAGGCTGTCGTGGTCCCTAGTCTACTTAGTCAGAGGAGGTAGTAGACCCAACTTGACCGAAGGATCCTTATCAGCAACACATGGGTTACGTCATCCAAGAAATCCTTGTAGACCTGGGGTGGTGTTTGTCCAAGGAGACAATCTTAAGTCCACCTTAGCTAACAAAATGGCTTTGTACTTATCAAATATACCCTATGATTCACTTAAAGTGAGCCATTGGGGAACATATATGTCATGGCCGTAATATAATGGTGTCATTTGGTGGCAACCAATTAGAGGACTCACAACGTCATATGTGGAGCCTACTTGGCCAAACTATGGACTAAGGGGGTCACGTCCTTCGAGATTATTTGAGTTTGAATATAGTGATTTATTTGACTTGACATTAGCTCCTTGTGAGCTACAATTTTCTTAATCATCATCCCAACAAATGATGGTGGATGAGTGGATGAATTATTTTCTTTAAGTATTTAAATAGTAAATTTCATTTAGTTCAGATGTATGATTAGTTGAAAATTATTTTTATGATGAATTAGTTTAGAGCACAAATATCTTTTAATGATAATATCCCTTTCGGTTGAGATTTTCAGTCAATGCGGCCATCATTGGGGTAGACCTTGTCAACTTTACTTATTTGCTAGTAGAGGATCAAGTCTATGACTTGAATTTATAAACTTGAATTTGAGATAAAATAACTTAAAAAATCTAAATAGTAGTAATCCTCCCTGAGATTTTCATTTCAACATGGCCATCATCGGGTGGTTAATTGATTGATTTGAATATATTTAAGAGCTTTAGATCTGTGAACTCTTTTTAGCTAGCGATCGGATCTACCATGACATAATTAGCTTCTTAGATATTTACTAAGTTGAAATTCTTATAATAGATTTTATATTTTGTTAACCCAGACCCAATCCTAAGACTAAACCAGGAAGCAACCCGTGCAACATCCTTAGGCACTTGAATCTAAACATTCAATATTGTGTCAGGGCCCATGCGGGTATTTAGTAATTTAGTAATTTTATTTCTAAATTATGAGATTAATTTCATATTTATTTAATCTCAACTTAGCCTGCACAGCCTTTTCAGACATTAAAATTTACACTTTAAATCTCTATGTCCGAGCACATGCAGATGTTTATAACTTAAATAATTTAAATCATTAATTTTGAAAATCATAATTAGAATAAAATCTCTTTTATTTTTAGATTGAAGGAAACTCCTTCATTCATGCATATAAATAGAATGTATTCCCTTCTTCTAAATTCATTATTTTCATTTGCCTTAATTTTCCCTGTAGTGATTCTGCAAGTTCAATTGCATTTCAGGTAAGATTTAATATTTTCATTTATCATTTATACTTCAATTTCCCTTTGAGTTTTAATTCAAGCTTGTTTATGTAAGTCATGGTGTTTAAATGATTTTATTTAAATTTGTTTAAGTCCCAAATTTAGAAGAAAATATGGTAGAATTTGAGTATTATGTCATCCCCATGTAACTACTTACTTACAAAACTTCTTATGCCCGATGAGCATAACGAGTGGTAATGACACCGGTATGTCTTATACTATGCCCTATTGGGCATTAGCAGGGTCTTTGATCACCTGGATAAAAGTAAATATATATACAATTTCAAATCATTAAAATTTCATTTTAGATAATTTATTTTTGATGTGCTCAATTTTTTAAAAATTAATCTTGATTTTGATGTGCAATTTCAAATCTTGACCTCTTTTAGGTTTGTGCATATAAGAACATATTGAAATTGAATCAAACACCTTGGTGATGGATTATCAAATCATTGTACTTCGTTCAGTTACGTATTACTTCTCTTAGGCTTTGTCAAGCACTTTTAGACCTTTATTGGGTCATTTAAGACTATCTCTACACCAAAAGCACAAAGAAGAACCCGTCTCTCTAGATTTATAGAAGCATGCATGGTAACAATTAGTTTGTATCCTCTTGCCCCTGGTGTTCCCACTAGTTAGTTCAAAACAAAATACTCTGCATGACATAAATTTCAATGGAGAAATAAGCCCCTTCTCTTCAGCATCATTTATCATGTTGCATCCAATTTGATCTTTGACACTTTTACAAGGTTCCATGGATTCAAGTTTAGCAATAATATTAGCCACTCAACCTTCAATCACATGATTGAGACACATCATTGGAGTCCTCCTGATTAACTGTGTGATGGCTTGATATTGATGGTCTCAAGTTGTTCTCTGCTCTGGAGAGATGGGATTCGCTAAAATGAAGAGGTGCTTCCTCAGGACTCTATTGATGGAGAAGAAAAGGTGGTAAAATATTTGAAGGGGGATGGGCCTCTTGGTATAGGAGAAGCAAGGAAGGAGGCTAGAAAATTGGGAGAAGACACTGCCATGTGAGGGTTTGTGGAGGTTTTGGTTTTATGTTTTTTATGGTGCCTTTTTATGGCATCATACTGAGAAACCTCCCCTTTCTTGAGAGAAAACAAAGAGAGGATCCTTTCCTACTTGGGATGTTACGCCTCTGAAGGGATGAGAAGAGTGGGCAAAGCAGAGAAGAACGGCGTGGGTTTTACAGGAGGAAAATCGGATCTATTTTCTTGAATTCTTTCTAGAAAAGAAAAGAAGAGCCTCTTGCTTAATGGTCTTAATTGCTGATTAATGAATTTCCATATGGAATTAGATGGGATTTTGAAAATTTTGAATATGATTGAGAAGTATTTATGAAAAATATTTAATCTGATCAATAATTCCTATTCATATGAAAATCTTGATTTAATCATATTATGATTTAATTATTAAAATTAAATTGGATGTTTGATTTTCACAATATCATGTCAAAATTTTTGTAAATTTTGCCAAAATCAAATTCACGTAATATGGGTGTCATTTCTAGGTAAATTTGATGTTCCGGATGCAACAGCGCCATTCGTTTTGTGATCAAAGAACATTTGGTTCACATCGACGTCAAATTGGGTCAATTTTAGTTCAATATCATGCATTGCCACTTCCAACCACACAAACTTTGCGTAGAACCATTCGAATTGAGAGCAGACTGTTTCATTCAAAAGGTTTCAACATTTAGATGCTAATGGTGCATTCAATTTTATGAACGTGGGTCATTTGGGCATTATCATGGCTTCCCAACCTTGATATGTGCATAGGCTCATCGACGGATTTCCCTCTTGATTGTTCGACTGTTGAATTGTGCAATATGTATATTCTGATTAATTTCAATGTTCTAAATACGATGGCGAAGTCTGTTCATTGATCGAAAGTCATTTCAATCAATTTTTAGTGATGCCTAATGCATTTTAGCTCTGATTTTTGCATTGTTGCATCCAAAGTTCATCAAATTTATCTCGTAAGCTCGACTCAACTTATGTAATATACATGGAGGTCAACAATATATTCTTATAAAATTATCATATATTTGAATCTCGTTAAAACCAATATTATTTCCATTAGAATTCTACTCCAACAACTCATATTTTTCTTATAATATAAACATTTATATATAAAATAATGCATAGAGTCATCCTGCCTTTTGTCCAAAGCCTCATTTTTTTTATACATGTATTAAATAAGTTTTCTTTTATGTTCCTCTTTATCCTCTACCACCCAAACCGCCCCTTCCAACCAATGGCAAGCCGACATCCACTCACGACCCATACCTTGGCGCAAGGAACAAGTAAATGGATATCATTCTTAGTAAAAAAAAGGCAAAGAAAAGGGGTGATATGGTTTTGGAGGAGAGACAAAAAGTAGGTCGTTCTCCTTCACTCTCTCTTCGTTCTACTGTAGGCCGCACGAGAGGGCAAGCTCCCTTTCTCTCCTTGTCCATCCCTTTTTAGCTCCAGTCTGGCACAGCAGCTTCCCTCTCTACTGCACCGAACCCTCTCTCCTCTCTCTCTCTCTCTCTCTTGGTTTCCCTTTCATACACGACAAAGGCAAGTCTTGCCCAAATTCTCTAATGGTGACTTCAGATCATCACACTACACTCTCCAACCTTGCCTCTCACGCAAAATAGTGGGGTCATTTGTCCTCGTCTCCACTCCTCTATTTCCCCTTCAACCTAAAACTCCTCCTCATCTACTCCTTCCTAATATGTAGCAATTACAACAAATGTCGCCTCTCAACCCATCTGCTAGTTCATCCTATAGAAGCTTGCTCCATCTAGCCCATTCAGAGCTCCAAATCAGCCAATAGTCTTCCAAGCCTTCCGGATTTTCTAGTTGATTTGGCCATATCCCAACCTCAGCGGTCAAGACTTTCGATTCTCTCACTAATCGAGACCACGTTTGTCCACCTCATAGCCCATCCCCTTGGCCAAACAAGCGTGAACTAGTAAGTTGAATCATCACTTCACAACTGGCTTTCTCCATCTAAATGCTCTTTTCCTTCACCTTTCCATTTTTTAATTTTTTTATTTTCCTTTCAAAGCATATGATACAATCTATATGCGGTCCCAGGCTCACACACATTTTTTTTCTCTCTTCACCTTAGCTCAAGAGGTGTAATGGCTTTATAAATTCAAGTGATTTAGGCCCATTATCCACATTCAATTGAATCTAGATCTTGAAAGAAATGAATATGAAAAATATATATATATATATATATATATATATATATATATATATATATATATATATATATATATATATATATATATATATATATATATATATTATGTAGATGATATAAGTCGAGGTTGTATGTTGTAAGTTTAGAAGAGCAAAAATATATAGGGATTTACATACATACCACACAATTCTTATGTATTTACATATCTAACACCTAAACTTAGATATTTGCTTATCTAACACTTTTCTATGCTTAAAAAGGTGCATTTCACTTTTAAAAAGTGAATAAAGTGGTATTTTTGATGTGATATTGAAGATTAGGGTGTTATATATGTGAAATTTGAAGTTTAGATGTTAAATATGTAAATATATAAGAATTATGTGGTATGTATGTAAATCCCCCAAATATATATTTGACATAAGACAAACAAAAAGAAGATCAAAGATATGTGTTAAATTATATTATGCTATGTGTGTATATTTGATGACCCCACCGACTAAGAGAAGAGATGATGAGATTGAAGACTACCATCGAAAAAAGACAATCACCGCTACGCTTTAGAAGAGTATGGCACCGACGCGCTAAGAGTGTGAGGGTGTCAAAATAGCCTCGATGCCCTACGTGGATGATGCCGGAGGTCAAAATTTTAGACTAATAATGGACTCAAATGAACTTAAGTATAATCTAAATATAGCTTAAATAAAAAAACAAGCAAGGTTTCATAAACTAAAAAAAAGCATAATAGCAACTAAGGTAAAGAATTAAGAACAAAAGGAAAATTTGCAAAATAAAATGAATTTTTTTTAAAAAAAGAGACTTACCAAGGGACTTAGAACCTTACTCTAAAAGGCAAGCTGAACTTCCTCACACTCTAACCTTTAGATGACTTAACGGGCTGAATGAATCAATAAAAAATGAGTCAAATGTTGTATTTATAGACTGAAAAGATGCTCTACTGGGACCGCTTAAATAAAACAAATCATATATAGATGAATTTTTCCACCCAAATAAAGCCAAAATTTTTGAAAGAGCATCTTGCTAAGAATCTAAAAGGGAATCAAGTTAAAAGTAATACGTTAATTTCAAATCTTTTAGCAATCATATCTATAATATGAGTCTAGAAGCAAATAGAAGGCGTCGACTCAAATTCTAAATGAATAGTGCATCTATTCTATTCAACACAAATACTTTGATTTTTATTCAAAAAATATTAGATTGAAGTGAATCATGTAAAAATTATAATGCAAATCATTTTCTAGTTCGAGTATTTTAAAATTTATGCAAGCACTTGCATTTGATAATTATATATGCATCATAAGGCAATCCTATGTTTGGTTTACTTGTGTTGATATATGTGTAAGTGCTTTAGAAGATATTGAATTCTCTAAAATACATGTAAGCATTCAAGTTGAAATCAATAAATAACCCACATGCCCCTCACACTATGAATGCTTAAACTTAGTGTTAGAGGATCAGTTGATTCCTAATTGGGTCTTAGACTGTCCGAGTTAACAAAACCTATATCTTGTGAGCTCCAAAAATTCACCACCGGCCTCTCGACAATATTGATTTGAAGAGAGTGTGAGTTAAAGTGTCGGTGTAATTTTCAAAAGGTAGATGAAATAGTAGACACTACCCAGAGATTTCATCCTCATTCGGTGAGGACTTTAGATATGGTTCCAGGTTTCCTATAGGCGCAAGCCCCTTTAGTTAATTATCACTCCCAATAAGTTAGAGAGAACTTTCGATTAAAGGTAGTCGTCAGATTGCTTAATGCGTAACATATAGTAGCAGCATGTGGATTTTAAAATTTAGATTATGAACTTCATTATTTTTACTTAAATCAGACGATTGGGGGAATGATGATGTGCCTGATCTAGATCCCATGGTCCCATCATCTAGGGCAACCATGGTATCTAGTCTACTTAGTCAGAGGAGGTAGTCGACCCAACCTGATTGAAGAATCTTTATCAGCAACACATGAGTTACGTCATCCAAGAAATCCTTATAGATCTGGGGTGGTGTTTGTCTAAGGAGATAATTTTAAGTCCACCTTAGCTGATAAATGGTTGTTTTCCCTATCAAGTATACCCTATGATTCATAGCGCAAAGGGTTGAGCCATTGGGGAGCATACGGGCTACAGTCATGATCGTAATATAATGGAGCCTGATAGGCCAAACCACTCGATCAGAGGACTCTGGTCATAAATGCTTCATCTATGGAGCCTACTGGCCAAGCCACACAGTAAGATGACACAGGTCACATCCTTACTAGCAAGAGATTGATTGAGAGTGAACATAGCAGAACACTTGATTTGACATTGGCTCCTTTGTGAGCTAGGGTTTTCTTAATTTATCACCTTGACAAGCCATGGAGGTGGATAAATTGAGTTTTATTTTAAGCTTTTAATGATTGAATTTCATTTAAGCAATTTTAGATTGATATTTAATTTGAGTTAGATTTGAAAATAGAATCACATTTTGATGGAAGTATCCTCCCATTGAAATCACCATTCAACATACCATCATCGTGGTAGTTAATTTGATTTGAAAATATTCAAGAGCTTTTTAGATCTTATCGACTCTTCTCATAACATAGATCGATCTACTATCACATGATAATTAGCTTCCCAAATATTTTACTAAGTTAAATTTATATAATAGATTTTAGGTTTTGTTAACCGACCACCTAAGACTAAACCAATCCGCAACATTTTCGACACTTGAATTTAAAACATTCAAAGATAGTTTTGGGGCCCATGGTATTTGAGAATGCCTTAACTAATTCCTTTTGTTCTTGCGATGTGTGTTGAATTCAGTAAAAGAAGGTGTTGTAAATTGATTTAATATCTTATTAGATTGATTAATATTTAATTGATTCCCATTTATGTGCAAGCCTTTAGAAATTAAAATTTGTACTTTAAATCTCTATGTCCAAAGCATATGTGTGTATTTATAGCTTAGATAATTTCATCTAATTAATGAAATCATTGACATTATTTCTTTTATTTTTGATTGAAGGAAGCCTTATGATTTTGTAGAATTTGATTTAGTATCGCTTCCTTGAAAAAGAATTTGATCCGGATCATTTGAAAGTTTGCACAAGCTTTGAATAAGAATATATTCATTTTAGATATGTGTAATGAATTTTTTTCATTCAAGCATTTACATGTATTTTGGAATATTTGACCCAAAGGAGTAACCGCTATAAGATATGTCTATGGCATATTTCATGCATTGTATTCATACAAGTTTATATGTATGAAAGTTCACCCAAAAGAAAGTTTCAAGCCTCTCAAATTTTATCATTTAAGGACTCTTCACACTTTCTACAACAAGAGTTGTTAGACCCAATTTAGATTTATCCTTAACTTCATATCAACTTCCCTATTTATTTGAAAATTAAACTTCAAATTTATTGCAAGTTTGTTATGAGTTTGGCATTTACCTCCCTAAGTTTTAATTAAAGCTTGTTTAATTTTGAGGAGTTTGATAAAAGAGAACTCTTTTCAATTTAAGCCATAGAGAATTACAATTAAAGCTTGTGAGTTTGGTATTAGCCTCCTCAAATTTTATTTTCATTTTAAATAGGTGTTCTATTCTTTTCAAATAAGTTTTAGGTGCTTTCTTCCTATTTCTCTTTGATTTAGCATTTATCTTCATATTTATTATATATCTTTTTATTGAACATAAATTTAGATGATTTCATTTGAATTTGTTTAAGTCTTAATTTAGTATAAATTTTGCAGCCTCCATCATCCCCGTGGGGGGTCGCATCGAGTATTTTGGCTTTATCTATGCCCCGCATAGCAGTGGTGTCTTGCAACACCACAATCGATTTCCATCTTGTAACATCCTAATGAGCGTGACAAGGCCTTTAAACATAAAAGAAGACATATAATGCATTATATATTCATTCCTCTTTTTTTCTAAGTCTAGAAATCAGACAAAATTTTGGCATCATTGCCTGGGGGAGCGACATCTAACGGATGTTGGCTTACTTGTACTTGTGGTGTTTATTTTTGGGATGTGGGACACCACAGATCTTAGGTGTACTTATTGAAGTGATCGATATGACATTAAGGAATGATGTACTATCTCAAAGATAGAAATCACCACCCTATAATGGACTAATCACCCAATAAGGACTCCTAAGGCATGATGGGACTTCTGAATATACCAAAGATCTTTCCCTACTTTACAGAAAAGTAAAGTAGGGTTTATTTTGGTTAAGTTCCCTGGAGGCAAGCCCCATTGTTAATTACTTCCTAAGAATGAAATCCCTACTCTCGATGAAAGTAGACAATTAGGATCTCCAAAGATTTCAAGGTTAAAACTATCAAAGGATTGACTATTTTAGAAAATCAAATGGGATAAATCAAGGAGAAGACTTATTTTTGGAATCCAAATGGGGAAAGTAGGAAATGCTCATGATACTAAGGTGCCTAGTGAGCATTCCAATCTACCCTATAATTGGGCTTTATATTTTTTGAAATTTGAAGAGAGTTAATTATTTGAGTTGACATTATATTAGATTGCTAGGGATTATAATTCCACAACATAAGATTGTGGAAATCCCTAAGAGGTGAGGATTTATGCTTGTAGCCTGAAGGAAACAACTACCTCAGATTCCTAAACTAGGGAGCCTTGGTACAAAACAAAAGCATGACCTAAGTCTAAGAAAAAGGTGGGTATTTGATTCTCCTCCATAAGAGAGGATGAACCACTATTGACTTCATTAGCGCCAACTAACTCCCACACTTTAAGTCCATGTAGGAAAGTCTTATGCTTTGCAAGATGGCTAGGCGTTGTTTATTTAGAGAGAAATTAAGTCCTTATAGCATGATTGGTTTGAAACCATGACTTAATATAATGCAAATTTTATCAATTTATTTGATTTTGGACTTTTTTTTTTAACATGCTATGGGATTTTGTATGCCTAAATGCATGAGAACTTGATTATGATCCAAATCAAGAGAAAGGGGTGTTCTTCCACCAAAGGCTCTGTTAAGCCTTCATTCTCTAGAAAGGAAGCCCCTCTTAACAAGAGTGAAATAATATGACATGATATTATACATTCATTCATCCAAATAACTGCTAAAATTTTATTATCTTAATTTAATTCTTAGACTTTTATGTGAGATTATGAGTTATTTTAAAATTTTAGTTATGAGTTTTAGTGGGATAGAAAATTTAATTTTATCCTAAGAGTATGCATCCGCCACACATTTAATTAATCATAAAGAAATTATGAAAACCATATTGTTCTAATGCGCAATCTAAAGACAACATCAAATAATTTTATAGACAACCATAAAAGAATAAAAGGCCTCTGATTCTGCATTACACCAAAAAAAAGAAAAGGATGGGAAGCTCACCCTTATACAACCAGATTACAAAAATAATGCATGTTATGGGGGTCTTCTTATCTTCATTTCTTCATTCTCTTGATTTGATTTGCAAAGGCATCATGTGATACCCCTGACTAAGCCTTACAAGCTCATCCTAATCCCATAACACTAATCCTAATTCCTTATAAAATTACATCCAAAATAGGAAAAGTAAATCTAGCTACAATTGTAAAATAAATGATAATTATATGAATAATTTGGACTTAGCACCCCACACATGGGTAACCAAGCCCACTTGTCCTAATATGAGTTATGCTTAGGGGCTAAGCAACCTGCATAGCAAACGCTTTTATATTTTATTATGCCGGCCCCTTTAAGCATAACCCCTATAGAAAATATGATTATGCTAATAACAACCTACCATCCAGTCTACGAAACATACACCCTAACATCCAGTCTACAATATTACATCACAAAATAAAATACAACATCATACATACAATTTAACTTAGCACTAGAAGTGGTGACTTAGTATTCTAATGTGTGTGGCTTGTTTAAGTTTCTTTTAGTTTTTTTCAATTTGAGTTTAAATTTTTTAAATTTACCTTTAGATTTCAATTTAAATGATTTAATGATTTACTTTTCATTTTTATTTCACTTTTATTTGGTTAAAGTGATGTTTAGGTTTTCAAGAATGAAGAGTAGGGTGAATTCCATTTGTAGATCATAACTCCCTATTCTACATCCTAACTCTAAAGAGTCTAACCAAGGCCCTTAAGTATCTTAATTAGCCCATTTAAATTTGTGTAATTCATTTGATTTGATTTAGATTTAGAATTGGAGTTTGTTTTAAGTATTTGATTGATTTATTTTGGATTAGATGTTTTCGTTTAATTGTATATTGATAATTGAACATCCTTAATATCTAATGAAGTTTAAGTTTGTTTAAATTCATGTGTTTTTGATTGATTAACTTTAGATTAGATGTTTTGGTTTAATTAAAACTTGATAATTCAATATCCTTGATCTTTGATGAAGTTTAAGTATGTTTAAATTCATGTGTTTTTGATTGATTAACTTTAGATTAGATGATTTGGTTTAATTAAATCTTGATAATTTAATATCCTTGATCTTTGATGAAGTTTAAGTTTGTTTAAGTTCATGTTCTTTTGATTGATTAATTTTATTAGATGTTTTGGTTTAATTAAATCATGATAATTCAATATCCTTAATATCTAATGAAGTTTAAGTTTGTTTAAGTTTGTCTTCTTTTTGATTGATTAATTTTAGATTAGAATTTAATTAAATCTTGATAATTCAATATCCTTTTAAATTAATATCTAATTATTTTCTTTGATTATGGTTATGTGACTTAACTTTATGTTTATTTAATTTGATTGTGGTTCATTTATTTGTAGTTTGATCGGATTAGATTAATAGATCTTATTTTGATTTTAATTGGGTTTGATTCTTTGTAATTATGATTTTATTTTTTTAATCACATCTATTTGTCATACTCATCAAAGTTTGGTTTGTATTTTGATTTCATACATTGGATAGTTGATTAGTTTATCTTATTTAAGTAGGTTGAATGAGATTTGATTTTGATTACATATTAAATTGATGAGTTTTCTTAATTAATTTAATTTGATTTAATTTGATTTGATTAGCTTTATTGGTCTATGGGTTTAGGTGTGATTATGTGATTAGTTTAATTAAGAAGTGTATTTATGTTAATTATAAAGGTTTATTTAATTTTCAATTTGGTTTCAATTTTTTTAGACTAATGATGTAATTAATGACTTAATAATTTTAATTTAGGTTTTATTAGTATTTATTGCATTTATGTTTGATTAAGCTTAAGTTTAATATGATTAATTTAATTAACTCAATTAATTTATTTAAGAGGTATGATTAATTATTAAATAAATAAAGATTTGTTTAATTTTAAATTGATTTCATATTTATTTGTAATGATGTAAATGTTAATGATTTAAGTTTAAATTAGCATTTGATTAGCATTTAATCATTTTATGTTTGATTAAGCTTGGTTTAATATGATTAATTTAATTGACTTAATTAGTTTATTTTAATGTGATTAAATTAATTAGTAGATTAATTAAGTGTTTGATTTGAATTACTTTTAATAATTTATAAAATTAATTTGGTTTATTAAGAATGGATTAATTTATTAAGTTTGCATTAATTAGATGTTTGATTAATTAAGTTTGATTAAGGGTAATTAAAAATTTTAAATTATTAGATTAATTAAGGATTTATTTAATTGTATTAATGACTTAATGATTTGTTTAATTTAGGTTTTGATTAGTATTTAATTGCATTTTAATATGTTTGAATAAGCTTGGGTTTAATATGATTAATTTGATTAACTTAATTAGTTTACTTGAGATTAATTATTAATTTTTAGGTTTAATTTTCTTAATTTTAGAGTTAGTTTTAATGTAACTTATTTAAATTAATTTGATTAATTAAGATGATGGATTAATTCATTAAGTTTGCATTAATTAGATGTTTGATTAATTAAGTTTGATTAAGGGTAATTAAATTTTTAAATCATTAGATTAATTAAGGGTTTTGTTTAATTAGAGATTAATGGCTTAATTTCCACATGTGAGTGATTTATTTAGTTAAGTGTTTTCCTTAAGTTTGATTTGATTAAAGGATTATTGTTATTACCATCATTGTTATTAAGTGAATTAATTGTTTTTCATTTCAATTAAGTTTGATTATTTATGGTTAGAGTTTTATTGATTTGATTCACCTATTATGTTTGTTTGATTTCATTAACATGTTTGATTTAGTTAGGTTCAAATATTTAATGATTAATTAATTATCTTATTCCAAATGGATGTGATTTAATCATATGTTAATTAAGTTTACTTTAATTTTATTTGGTTTAATTAATATCAAATGATTAAAGTTTCCTAAATTTATTGAATTTTGAGTTTGATTTAAGATTTAATCATTTAATTGAGTTTTATTAACTTAAATAGGTTTAATCATATTTAATTTAATTTCCTCTAAAGATGATATTTTTTTCTAATTTAAGGTTTGATTAATGATTACTTAAGTGCTATTTCATTTTTTGATTTTTGATTTGATATTTAAATTATTTTTAGATTATATTTTAATTAACTCCTTAATTGATTAAACTCTACTCTTAAGTGTTTGTTTGGGGTTCATTAAGATTCAAAGATCACATTATTTTCTTAAGAGTCCTATCAATAAGTGATTTAAGCCATTTTAAAGCTTTTGTAAATTTCTAATTTTTATTTGATTTATTTTAAAATGGACAATCTAAACTTCATAATTTAATCCAATCTAGAAGTTTTTTCACTTGAAATTTTTATGGTATGTGTGTTTAATGTTAATTTCAAACCGAAAATTTCAACTTAATCTGATATATATTTTGGTTTAATTAATGAAATTTAATTTTCACTAAAACTCAAATTAAGCTCAAAATACTTAGTAAAATTTGGAGATTTTAGATTTATTAGATTCCTCTAAAAGACAAAAACCAGCCTTGTTTATAATTTGGCTAAATATTTTATTTTTTTATAAATTTTTAAAGTTTCACATGATTTAAATTAATTTTTTTATAAAAGAAATATGTGGTGATGATGTCAACCATTGGGAGGGAAGGGAAAATGAATGGCCACTCGCGGATCATTCATCTGATGGATTAAATTGATGGATCGATCGACATGATCATCGTGATCAAGGAATGGATCATATCGATTAATCTGATCATGAACCACGCGATCGATGGTCCTATGCATCGGTGATTTGGGCTCGATAAAATCGATCATGAACCGCGACGGATATCCGATTACATGATCTAAAGGCCGATTGATCGAGCCATCCTGAGGACGGTTCGCTGAACAGTGTTTTTAGGCTTTTTTTAGGAAAAATGGGATTTAAGTGAAAACTTGTCCAAATGGACCCATTTCATCATTCCAAAAAAATTATTTTTAATTGGGATGAATTAAAGTAAAAATACAGGATTATCTAGGAGAAATTCTTAAAATAGCAAGAAAATTAACACAAAATGTGAGAATTCTAAGGCTGGCAAAAGTTTGGCAAAATTTACCTCATCGGGATGGTTTTGATGGTGAAGATCCGAACTCTAGGTATGTGAGAAAGCTTTAGAATGATCTTTAACCCTTACCTTCCTTCAAAATGTCATCTTCTCCGATGTCTACCATCGCCTTGCCTTACCAGAAAAGAAACTATTTGTACTTTTGAGCTCAAAAATGGCTCAAAGAGGTGGGGGATGGGTTCCTTTTGGCTTTGGGAGCTTTTGGGGGCTGAATGATGGTGGGAGTAAGAGATCTAAAGCTTCATTTCCCCCTCCTTTATAATGGCCAAAAATCCATTATTTTTTGAATTTTTTTTGCTCCAAATTGATTGTCATCTTGCTTGGGGTGGTTGGGATGGATGATAGATTGATTGAGGACTTTGGATTTTTATTCCAAAGTCCTCTCTTATCATGATTGAAATTCAATGTAAATGTTGGGGAGGAGTTAGTGCATGTGATGGGGAGAATTAAATGAGGTTGGGTGGAATCTATGTGGGGAGGATCCATGAGGGATTTAAATAGGTTGGTTTTGAATCCCAAATGGGTTTAATCAACCCCAATGTCTTAGCTTGGTTTCAAGGGTTGGCCTAATTTGGGTCATATGGGTCATATTGGGTCAAATTGACCCATTTGACCAAAATTGGCCAAATTAGCTTGGGTTATGGGTTGATTCATGTTCAATTAGCTAATTGAAGATGAATGTGGTCTTTGGTTTGAATTAATTTGGATTTAATTTAGATTTAGGCCAAATTGACCTTTAGGCCAATTTAGCTGGTCAAGTTGACCAATTGGGCTCAATTGATCAAATTGGGTTTAATTATGGCTTTGGTCAAGTTCAATAATCAATTTGGAATGAACTTGAGCCATTGCTTGCAATCAATTTGGGTTAGATCATTATTTGACCTGATTTGGTCCTTTAAGCCAATTTGGATCAATTTGGATCAAATGGCCAATTGGGCTTAGTTTGCCCCATTTGATTGCAATTGATCATCCTAGGGTGATAAAAAATCATGGTGGAAGGTTTTGGTAAGCTTGGTTCAATCCAATTTAGGTTGGATTAGAAGTTGGCTCAATTTAGGTCACCTTGGGTCAAGTGGACCTAAGTTGGTCAATTAGTTTGGTTTTGCTTTGATTCGAGTTTAGTTGAACTTATATATGAATGCTAGATTGGAATATAAATTCAATGATAATCAATTTGGAGTCTAAGGGATTTTGGCTCATTTAAAATTTTCAAGTCAAAAGGGCTAGGTTGGGTTTGACTTAGGTTGGTTTCGATTTGATTTGATGATTGTAGGTTTCATTTATATCTGGGTAGATAATTGAATGAATGATTAATTCAAGAGAAAATTCATTGGTTTTGACTTGATCTGGATAGAATTTAGCTAAGTCCAAAGAATTGGCTTAAAGGGTTTAGATTGAGTTTGGATTTGATTTTTAATATAGTCTTAGTCATTTGAATTTGAATTTTATTTATACTTGTGAATATAAATGAAGGAATAATTGATTTATAAAGAGATCAATTGAGTTTTATTTGATCTAAGGGAATTTTTTTGGCTGCTTATGAATGTGGTTCATATAGCTTAGGAAGGGTTTTAGGATTTGAATTTGATTTTGGGTTTCAATCATTTGGAGTCAAATTTGAAATTAGATTTGGAATTTGAATTTGAATTTGAGATTTGGTTTGAGAATTGAATTTGGGTTTGATTTGAGAAAGTGTATCTGGGTTTAGCTATAGGATGGGTGATTTCCTTAAGCCTAAGGCATAGCTAATCTTATGATTAACACTTCTAAGTCACTAGGCTTAGGTTAAGTGTTCACCAATCACTAGAAGTGTCTTATGACTAGGTTCTTAGAAAAGTCTTAAGTCTAAGGAGAGGAGGTTAAGAGCTCACTCAAAGTGAGGTCAAACCTCATGAGCATAGGTGTGTTCATGACACGCAGCCATTTTTCTCATCTCATCCTCATGAGCACGATGAGGCCTTCAAACTTGCAAAAAAAATACAAGCATATATATCCACTTTTACACATTGATCCCACATGTTGACTCATTTTTTGCTTTGCGAAGGAAACGGGTTGGTAATCAAAACCAAGAGATGAACCCGCCTCATGATGATGTTCTTCTCCGGTTGCAGCAAAGTGAAAATTGGAAGGGTAATGCAAGGAGTGTGACGCTGAACTGAAAGAAGAACCCACCTCATGACGGTGTTCTTCTCTGGTTGTGGCAAAGAAAAAATTGGAAATGTAATGCGGAAAAAAATAAAAGAAGAACCCACCATGACGGAGTTCTCCCTGTGAAGGAGATCATGAAAATGAAGTAGGAAATTCAGATTTGGAAAATGGGGGAATTTGAAAGTTGATTTTTGATTTTGGTGAAAATGAGGGAAAAATAAGGAATTTTGATGGGTAAGGTAAAGAGGAGAAATCTAGATTTATAAGGGTGAGGGAAAAAAATTTTGATTTTGGAGAGGGGAAGGAAATAGGGAAAGTAATTTTTGGATTATAAAAAGAAGAAAAAGACACAAAAGGAAAGAAGAAAAAGGAAGAAGAAGGAGAAGAAAGGAAGGAAGAAAAGGAAGAAGGAAGAAGAAAAGCAATCAACCCTCTCTGAGGAGAGAGGAAGAGGTTTCTGATGAGGAGAGAGGAAATGTCTCCTGTGGTTTTCCTGCATGATTGGGAAAAGGTCATGGTTGAAGAGAGGAGGAGGGAATTGAATAAGGAGGGAGATGCATGCAGTCATGTGAAGGGAGAGGAGAGGCATTAGTCATGGTCTGTAGCTAGATGAGAAGAGGAAGCCTCCTTTCTCCAAAGAGAGACTGGTTAAGAAGGATGAAGAATTAGGGAACAATTTGAGCGAATGAGGTGAGGGGATTTAGGTTAGGTTTAAGTATATTATTGCTTAATGCTTTAATGTGAATTTTATGCTGAAATGAGTAGATAATCATATATATATCAATATATTTATTGATCTGGCTTTCACAAGGTCGTTGGTTCAAGTGATTCAAATCAATTTCATGTGATTTTTGATCACCAATTCAGAACTTGTCAAATTGAGTAAAAAAGTCATATTCAATAGATTTTGATGTTTTAAAGCTAATGAACAATCAATTTGGCTAAGATCATTTATTTGTCGTTTTAAATATTGTGATTCAGCTTGATCGTGATCATCAAGTTGTGCATTATTTATATTCAACTTTGATGTTCTAAATGATGGCAAAGTTTGTCATCGATCGAGGTCATTTTGTTGATTTTGAAGTCAGTGTATTTCATTGATTTTGACGCCACTTGATTATTTGACATTTGCATAGACTCATTTGAATTAAGCATGGATAGTTTCATTTAATATTTTTTGATGTTTTGAATCTAACGGCATGATCAATTTCATGAACGGAGGTCATCATTGACATCATCATAGTTTGATCTAATGCTTTTCGAGAAGCTCGACGCTGAGGTTGATCTTTAGATTATGCAATATTTATATTTGATCAATTTTGAGGTTCAACGTGATGGTGAAGTTGTTCATCAAGGTTATTTCATCTATTTTTTGTGTGACGTTGCATATTTTATTTCTTGAGAAGTCATCTTCATTCAGTGGTCTTTCATTATGACACATATGTGGAGGTCATATATCTTCACCATCTAAAAGCTAATTATCATATTTTGACAATTTGATCTCTATTATTAAATTAATAGAGTCAATGATTCAAACGAAAATAATAAACCATTATGATGGATGTGAAAAAATTTCATGAGGGGATACATCAAAATATTGTAATTTAAAATCAAATTAACTCAAATTAAGTATCAATCTATAAATTTAACATTTCATTAAGTATTAAATTTAAATGAAATTCAATCTTTAAAGGAATTTAAAGCTAAAACTCAATCCACCTTTCATTTATTTGGTGCAAATTAAGAAAATCTAGCTCAAAGGAGCCAAAGTTAAATCACACAACCATGTTTTACTCTCATAATCTCATGGAGGATGTGGCGTCCTCATCATGTGGCGCAGGCTCCACATGAGAGGTAGAGTTGATGGTTATGCCAAATGACTCCAATTATATCACAATCACAACTATAACTTGTATGTTCCTCATTTGTCCTTGAGTTGTGAACCATGGTATACTTGATAGGCAAAAGCCCTCAAATAAGGTAAACTTAACCCTATCCTTAGATATGGTCTAAGGATTTCAGAAATGATTAACAAGGATCCTTGTCAATAACTATCCACTAAGTAGAAGGGACCAAAGATAACTATGTGATCTAGATCAATTAATAATTTTAAAAATAATGATGAATCTACAAATCTAAATTGAAACATGTAATACTATAATACATTTGATCTAAATGAATCAAAAGTTCTCAAGATTGAGAGGTAATTAAATAGGTGCTCTATAGAAACCTAAAACCAGATCTAAAGCCTCACAAAATTAGGGTGAAATCTCTACACAAAGGTATCATTATTTCATCTACCTAAAAAATTTAGTGACACTTTAAATCAGTCTTCATGAGAAGTATGGAGAATTTTGGAGCCCACAAATTTCTGACTCTGTACAAGTTTCTCTTCCATCTTTGCTAGTAATCAATAACTATAATGATGGCATAATGAAATTAAAATTCATTTTATAAAATAAAATTAGTTGAAATTTAAAATTAATTTTATAATGAACATTATCCTAAAATTTTTAAGATTTTATTTATGCATAACTTATTTTAATGTACTACTATATGTTTGTTTTGTTGTATCTGCATATTGAAAGGAGATGATATATCATACTAATTACTAATTCCCATCCTTCATTGTGATGGATCTCACCCCATTCACTCTGAGTCATGGAGCCAACATCCACCTAGCAACATTGTAATTAACATAATGAAATTGGAGCTCTATACAATTTGGTAGCATATATTTCCTAGCATACTGCTCAAAGCTCTGATGAGAGAATACTATACAACTCACATCAACCAGTGACAAAAGAACCACTAAAACTCTTGCTATAAGTAGGTTCCTCAAAGAGAGCTTTGTATTTAAAGGCTATAATTCCAACCAAAGAGAATTATCACTGACAGAAAGTTTCAGTCATGTCTGTGAATGTGACTACTTTGCCAACCTTGCCTTTTGCAAATCATCTGATGTCAGCTTCATCTGAGAGGAGAGCTAACTAGAAGGCAGAGGAGAAGAGGAATGTTGAGCTATGAGTCCATCTCTCTATCTTACATGTCACCTTTACAACCAAGTGAGTATTCACCCACAACAAGTTTGAAAAAAGTGGGTGAAGAAGAAATCTTTAGTGATAATAAGCAATCATTTTGGGAGAAATGATATACTCACAAAGGAGGCATAATGAAACTATCCTCTAGAGTGACAGTACCAAAAGTCATTAAAGAAAAGGTCTTATGAAATAGATCGAGGCCAATCAAAGAAACCAATAATGTCAGAAGCTACCATCATAGTAAAAAACTCAAGATCATTAGACAAGCCATGGTGAGCATAATGACAATTTGGATTACATAGAATCCCAAAGGTCGAAAGGAAAGCAAATTAAGGCCAAAGCCAAGAAATCACTCTAGAGAATAACAAAGGCATGACATCAAACTTGTATTCTAGAGATGCTAAACATGACACAAGAATGGGTCCCAAAAATTCAAAAGAGTCTAGAGATGGTATCACACCCAAAAGAATCCAAGGAATCCCATAGCTAGAAGCTCTTTCTAAGGTGGTAGTTGACTTGACCAAAGCCCCAATTAAAGAAATGCTCATGTCATAGCGATCCTAAGATATAATGCTGAAGCTACAAGAAGAATATGAAGATAATGATATGAGACCATAGGAATAGTTTCTATATGGTGGGTCAACGATCACTGTTACTCAATTTTACAATCAACATCGATGTACCATCCTACCCATGCTCCTAAAGACAAGAAGAAGAAGAGAACTAGGTTCTTGATGATGAGCAAAGATAAGTAAGAGAGGAGAATCATGTTCAAGCTCCATCAGCCCAAGTGAGGCACATGCATCACCATGAGGGCAAAAGATAAAGAAATTAAGCACTTAACACTAAAATGAATGAGATGATGAAATCTCATGATCATATGTAGAGGAATGCAAAGATAGTGTCGCTATCTATTTTTCCCATTAATAAAGTTAATATCTCTACCAATCCAAAAAGAAACATCAGAGCTCATAGTGCTCATGGAGAAATGAAATTAATCGTTGGCTTAAATCAAAACTTGCCTAGTACATTAGAGAGCATGTGATATGCCATTTGAAAACTATTTTAAATGAGAAGATTAAAGTTGTGCTAAGAGAAAAAGTTGGTAATAAAGGGCACCAGAAGAATGTGCCATACCCAAAAGGCTATTCCAAAAGTTCAATACATTTGATCAATGGTAACCAAGAGTGGTTAAAAAGACTATGGAATACTAATGATGCATTGTTATTTCGTTAGTTCATTAGTAGTTTAACTTTAACTACTTTTGAATGGTATGTGATTACCAAATGACTAAAGATTTTTTAGTTAGAAATAATTTTATCAAAAGATTCATTAGTGGACAGATAACTATTTCTAACCATTAGAGAAAAGAAGAAAAGATGAGTCAAGCTAAATATACAATGTGGTGTAATATGAGCATGAGGTGAGAACAATAGTTGGAGGAAGAGCATACAATCCAATTATTGATGGGAAATATCGATGATAAGATGGAACAATATCTTTGCATGGCTTCCATCACTACTTTTCAAGAGCTACTCGGTATCAAAAATTTGAAAAATTAAATTTTTCTAAGTGAGAGAGTCAATCGATAGAGTAAAATAAGTAAGCCCTTAGACTCTAAAAGGAGTGAATCTCAAGCTACTTCTACAACGGGTAGAGAAAATGAATAATCTATAATATCAATAAAGGAAAATAGTCTATTTACATTGAAGAAAGAGTCAAACAACCAATCAATCCTTAGCCCAAGCTTGTCCTTGGAGGCAATGATAGACCTCAAAACTTCTCAGGTGGTGTAGAGCCCAAGGAAAATGAGAGATACAGAACACATATAACCATCTCTCAAAGAAAAGATGAGCAAAGAATATTCTTTTAAAAGAGAAAGTGTGACAAATTATTTCACCAAGCTCTTAAGGCAGGGATGGAATTACTAGAATGCAAAAGCCAGAATAATCAAATCAAACTAATAACCCAAACTATTGCCCATATCATTGAGTGGTTAGTCACTCAATTGAGGATTATTATGTATTCAAAGACTAACTAGAAAGAAAATATAAGAGAGGTGAATTTACACTGTCAATAGTATTCTTATTCACCCAAAGAAAGAAGCTGCAATGGTGATCACATCCTATTTCGTGCCTCCAATTGAGAACAATATGAAAGAAAATGAAGTACAAGAAGGAAAATGGGAGACAAGAAAAAATTATCAAAATGTTGAAGCTGGAAGGTGTTCCGCATCAAGTGGAAATCACCACTGAACCATGTTGAGTCGAAAGACATGTCTAAAGTAAGCACATCGCTTCTCAACGACAAAACTATAACACTCTATCAGGTACAAGAAAGAGCTATCAAGGATAAACCACATACATCAAATAAGTAAGGTAATAAAAAGAAAAAGATTAAAAAGAGAACTATAGTTCAAAAGATCATTAATAATCTAGAAGAGTATCATCGGCCGATGAGACAACCTATCAAGATTGTCGACTTCGTGGCTGGACTCCAAATTATTGAACCAAATAAAGAAGGTGATGATGAAGATGATGAATCACTTCTTAGAGAAACGTGTCAAGTTATTTCATTATCAAGCACTTCGATGAAGCTCATGCCCTTATGGTATTTAATGCCAAACATCCTCAATATATGTAGAAGGTTCAAATAAACTCAGGGTTTACCTCAACTAGAAGAAGGATGATTGAAGATGAAGCACTCAAGTTTTACTTAATGGCAAGACAAATAGATGAGTTTGGAAGAAGATTTATGCTTTCGAGGAAATGACTCAAAATCATCAATAAAACTCATATGGAATGCTCAAAATTAGGTAATGACTCAGAAGATTCTGGAGTAAATGCTGAACTTGAAGGGATTACCTCTTCAGAAGAGTCTAAGCCAAACAGAGTAGCCCAAGTAACTAAGAGGTGGAAAAGTACCACCACCAAGGAAAGGGCCACTAAATACAAAGATAAAAATATTGAAATTAATGAAAACATCACCCTAAAAGCTCATAATGAAGTCGGCCCAAGTAAGTGAATTGACTACAATGTCTGCCACATTTGAGGAAGATCACCGCACAATTGAGTGTGTATGAGGCCCTCTTAATGTTAAAGGATCTTGAAATCTTAATTCAAGCTCTTAATAATCAAGAGAAGTTTGAAGCACATTTTGCATAAGGTGTATGACTAAAGTTTTGCAATCTCAAGATCTCCCAATACTTATGTTGGAACATCATAGCATTGTTGTTATGTCATGGAATGATGATAAATAATATTGATCACTCAACCTCATGAGTCATAAGGGTTATCCCTTGACATTCAACATCTGTGGGATATAAGTTGATGATTCATGGCTTTAATGTGGACAAAGTCCCTCTTTGGCTTAGTTTGGAGAGCTAAGCTTCCATGTGATAGATGCTGATACTTCATTCAGGGCATTATTGGGATGTCCCTGGCTTCATGAATATGGAATGGTGCCATCCACCTTGCATCAATGCATAAAATACTTTAAGGATAGAGAGGAGCACAAAATCCTTGGCAATTTTCAACCATTTATAGTTCATGAGGCAAAGATCTATGAAGATGCAAAATATTTTATCCCAAAAGAGCCCAAGCCTCAGCAGCCTACAGTATCAACTTCAAACTACAAGATAATTGAAAGAAAATATAAAACAAAAGGAAGAAAGAAAGCAATGTCAATTCTTCCTAAATTGCTGAAGTACCATCCAAGCTAAAGAGAGTTCCTCACTTGGATGTGGAAGATGAGGATAAAATTCTTTTCAAGCCCAAGGAGACTTGCAAATCTTTCAAGAAAGGAAAGAAAGTAGAATACTTTGATTGATTATGAGTTTGAATCGATCTATGAAGGTCGGTATAATATACCTCTACAATAAGGAGGCAAACTTACTAATATTAGAAGATTCACTTGTGATCACACCACCCCTTCTTAATACTTAAAGAAATTACACGTGAATTTTACATTATTGAGGAGTTGAAGATCTTTACATGCATCCTTTGTGAGTGATAGACCTGAAACCTCATTCTACAAGTCCGAGGAGTGTTATCACTGGGATTCTGATTGGCTCATACAATTTGATGAATCTGATGATATGATTCCCATAAGAATGCCAAGGTATTATCATCTAAAAATTTTCAAGATGATGCACAAATTAGGAGTTGATGTGGAATAGACAAATGGTGAGCCCACTTCTTGATACTCTATGGAGTCTAAAAGTCTACAGACTTCACAAAAGTGTGATAATCACACCCAAAGGTCTTGGATACATCAAGTAAGCATCATGAAGGGCTTGTTACACAACAACAAAAATAAAGTTGAGACTAAAACTAAAATGAAGATAACATTTATAATGTTTACCTATCAAATGATGAAAGTAGAGCGCAGAAGAACTTGAAGATGGGACATGGAAGCAACCATGGATGAGTTGAAGGAAATCAACTTGGGAAAGAAGATGATCCCCATCCAACTTTTGTTAGTGCCCTTATGCCTGATAAAAAGGTTGAAGAAATGAAAGCCTTGCTATGTGAATTCAGAGACTGCTTTACTTGGACATATTCTAAAATGCCAAGTTTATCCCATAATAGCATTTCACAAATTATTAATGCAACATCAGTTAAACAAGCTCCTAGGTGAATGAGATTGGAGATCAAAAAGATTGTAAAACTAAAAATCTTATTGAAGCATGCTTCATTCGAGAAGAAAAATATAGATTGGATAGCCAACATTATCCCAATTAGGAAGAAGAAATCAAATCTATTGACGGGATCTAAATAAGGCTTGCCCTAAAGATGACTTTCCGCTTTCAATATCAGAACTACTAGTGGACAATACTTCCAACTACATGTCTTATTCATGGACGGTCATGGAGTATAACCAAATCAAGATGGCTCTAAGATGAGAAGCACACATCATTTAGGATGCTAATTGGTATATACCGCTACACTAATGTTGCCATTCAATTAAAGAATGTTGGAGCTACTTATCGAGAGCTATGACACGCATCTTGACGAGATTGATTCATCAAAAGTAGAATGTTATGTCGATGTTCTCTAAAAGTATCGTGAAGATCATCTTGATGATCTAAGGATTGTATTTGGGAGAATAAGAAAATATAATCTCAAGATGAATCCCTCAAATGTGCTTTTGGTGTTTCCTAAAAATTTCTTGGATATGTTGTAAGGCACAGAGGAATTGAGATTGACCTAAACAAAATCAAAGTAATTGTCGACATGCCACCACCAAAGAGTTTGCGTTAGCTCTGCTCGTTACAAGGACAACTCAAATTTATTCGGCATTTTATATCAAATCTATCTGATAGATGCCATATCTGCAAGCCTCCTCCAATTGAACATCTCTTATAATAGAATAACAAAACAAGGGAGTCAGCATGATAAAAAAAAGAAAAAAAATAGAGCACAAATATTCAACTAAGAAAAGACAACAAACATAATCCATTTTGTGAATCATATTGTATTTGTTGACCTGTATGATCCATGAATCAAGCGTATGATAGTAACGACAAATTACAAACTAATATCACATGAGATTAAAAATACCTTGGTTCTTGTCGATGCCTATTGGACGACATCCACTCAAGAAATAGACAATGCCAATGAGAATATTAAAATTATTCTTAAGAGACTTTAAATTGATAAAGACTATTACAAGAGGGAATTAATATAATTTTGGTATGCAAGTAAAACACATAATTCTTGATGAATACCAATGATTAATTCATTTAAAGAGTGACATCCATATAAAAAAAGGGATTAGCATATAAATCAATTTAAAGAGATTAAGTCAAATTAAAATTAATCTAGATTAAAGTGTATACAAAAAAGGGGAGAGCATTCTTATATTTAAATTGAATATTAATTAGTTATATATATAAAATTAAAAAAAGGATTATTATTATTAAATTGAATAGAATCATAAAAAGGGGAAATAAGAGAGGGAGAATATATATATATATATATATATATATATATATATATATATATATATATATATATATATATATATATATATATATATATATATATATATATATATATATATATATATAAAAGAAATTAATGATAATAAATCAAATTTATACAAATTAAAACATAATCTCTTAAATATAAATTACATATATACATATTCTTATAAAATTATATATATTTGAATCTCATTAAAACCAATATTATTTCCATTAGAATCCTACCCAACATCACATATTCTTCATATAATATAAACATTTATATATAAAACAATGCATAGAGTCATCGCCATTAAAGCCTCATTTTTTTATACATGTATTAAATAAGTTTTCTTTTATTCCTCTTTATCCTCCACCACCCAAGCCCCTTCCATATGGCATCCACTACCCATACCTATGCGAAACAAGTAGATGGATATCATTCTTAGTAAAAAGGCAAAATAAAGGGATCTGGTTTTGAGGAGAGACAAAACTAGGTCATTCTCCCTCACTCTCTCTTCATCATTCTATAGCAACGAGAGGTCAAGCTCCCTCTCTCTCCCTCCCTTAGCTCTGGATTCCCTCTCATGAAAACTCTCTCTCTCTCTCTCTCTCTCTCTCTCTCTCTCTCGACTTCCCTTTCACACATGACAAAGGCAAGTCTTGCCAAATTATCTAATCATCAGTGACTTTAGCAATTATCACACTACAACTCTCCTCGACCTTGCCTCATGCAAAATAGTAGATTGTTGTCTCTGTCACTCTCACTCCTCTTCAACTGAAATCCTCCTCATCTGCTCCTTCCTGTCTTGTAGCCGACATCAAATGTCTACCTCTCAACCATCTCACTAGTTCATCCCTATAGAAATTGATCCATCCTAGGTCATATGAGCTTCAAATCAGTATAGTCTTCCTTGCCTTTCTAGTTGACGCCATCCCAACCTCATTGGTCAAGAAATCCATCCTAACTACTGCTTCTCTCACTAATCGAACCATGTCCACCTCTATAGTCCTCTCCCCCCCAAACAAACATGAACTCAAGAAGTTGAATCCTCACTTCACATGTCTCTTCCTAAATGCTCTTTTCCTTCACATTTCCATTTTTTTAATTTATTTTATTTTCCTATCAAATCTTGCGGTAACATAGTTTATATGCGATGCCACCACACATTTTTTCTCTCCGCCACCTTACCCTCAAGAGGTGTAATGGCTTTATAAATTCAAGTCGATTTAGGCCCATTATACACTTTCAATTGAATGGATCTTGAAATATCCTGAAAATCTGATATATATATATATATATATATATATATATATATATATATATATATATATATATATATATATATATATATATATATATGATAGTGTTGTAAGTTATAAGTTTAGAAGAGAAAAATATATATTTGAAATAAGACAAACAAAAAAGAAGATTAGTATATGTAAACTTATATTATACTATATATTGAATACCCACGCTTAGAAGAGCTTGGTGGGATTGAAGACTGATATAAAATAAAAGACTTAGAAGAGCTAGGATGTCAAAATAGCCTGATGCACTATAGGGACGATGGAGGTGAATTTATAATAATAATGGACTCAAATGAAGTTAAGTATAATCTAACTAGCTTAAATAAAAAAAATAAGCAAGGTTTCATAAACTAAAAAAAGCATAATAGGAACTAAGGTAGAATTAAGAAAAAAAAGGAAAATTTGCAAAATAAAATGAATTTAAAAAATGGACTTACAAGGGGTTTAGAACCTTACTCTAAAAGGCAAGCAAAACTTTCTCACAGAACTCGGAGATTAATAACAATTGAATGAATCTGAATGAAAATGAGTCAATAGTCTTCTATTTATAGATAGGAAAAGATACTAGGCACTAAATAAATTAAAATATATAGATGAATTTGCCATCCAAATAAAGCTAAAATTTTGAAAGAGCATCTTTCTAAGAATATAAAAGGAATTAAGTTAAAAGTAATATAATTTCAAATCTTTATGCCACCAGACTGTAATTGAAGTCTAGAAAAAGCGTTGACTCAAATTTTAAATGAATAGTGCATGCATTCTACTCAATACAAATACTTCAATTTTCATTCAAAAAAATATTAGATTGAAGTGAATCCTACATAAATTACAATGCATCATCTTCTAGTTTGAGTATTTCAAAATTTATGCAAGTACTTACATTTGATAATTTATATATGCATTGTAAGGCAATCCTATGTTTGGTTTACTTGTGTTGATATATGTATAAGTGCTTTAGAAGATATTGAATTCTCTAAAATGCGTAAGCATTCAAGTTGAAATCAATCAAATACATGGGCTTAACTATGTTGAATGCTTAAACTGGTCGAGATGATTTGATTGGTTGGACCGAAGATAACAAAACCTAAAAATTTAATGATGTTATTATAATATCTTCAACCTAATAAAACATCGGAAGTTAATTCTATCATATATAAGATATGATCCTCTATTTTTAAATTAATAGAGCCAACAGATCCAAATAATAAATAATAAACCACCCATGATAGTATGTTGAATAAAAATTTCAACTGGAGGGGATACTTTCATCAAAATGTGATTGCAATTTCAAATCAAATTAACTCAAATTAAGTATCAATCTAAGTGTAAAATTTAACATGTCATTAAGTATTTAATGCTTAAATGAAATTCATTCTTTAAAGAACTTAAAGCTAAAACTCAATCCACCTTTTACAATTATTTATCGTAGGTGACAAATTAAGAAAATCCTAGCTCACAAACTTGATAAAGTCAAATCAAGTACACAACTATGTTTACTCAAACAATCTCATGCTAGTAAGGATGTGGCGTGTCAATGTGGCTTGGTTAATAGACTCCACATGATGCTTATAACTATTCAAGGGTGGTTGCCAAATGACTCCATATCACGGCCATGATGTGCTGTATGTTTCCCAATGGCTTTGTCCTTTGAGTTGTGAACCATAGGTTATACTTGATAGGAAAAAAGCCCTTTAAATTTAAGGTAGACTTATATCTCCTTAGATAAACACCAAAGTCTACAAGATTTTTTGATGAAACCCATGGCTTGACAAGGATCCTTCTATCTTGGGTCAACTACCTCCTCAACTAAGTAGACTAGTGATGGGTGACTAACCATGAGATCTGGGATCAGGCCATCTTCCCAACAATTTGCTTTAAGTTAAATAATGATGAATCTCACAAATCTAAATTCTAAAACTCCACATCGCTAATATACAACATTAAGATCAAATCAGCCTTAATCAAAAAAGTTCTCTCATTGAGAGGGTAATTAACTATACGTGCTTTAAATAGAAACCTAAAACTAACTAAAGTCCTCACAAAATTAGGGTGAAATCTAGGTCTTAACTACTATTCCATCTGAAAGTTTAAGACACTTTAAATCACTCTTCATCGATGATGGTAATCAGCACTGATGTAAGCTAATGTTTTTTAGATGTTTTTATTTATATTGTAATGTAGGTGGTTTTTATTTTTTTATTTTTTTTTATATAAATGTTATATTGTGTATATATATATATATATATATATATATATATATATATATATATATATATATATATATATATATATATATATATATATATATATATATATATATATATTGAAAAGGGTTATACTTAAAGGAGCACTATAATAAATTTAAAATTGATAATCTTATTCATAGGACCTTATTTGATTAACCTCTTAAACATGGTTGATTAGTATAAGCAAGCTTGGCACGTGCTTGTACTAAGTCTAAATATATTTAATATAATTACTTATATGTGTTGTTGTACAACTAACCTCCATTTTATAAAATTTAATTTGGTTTAATTTTTAAATTTCAAATTTAATTGATACAAGAACTAGGTTAGGACATGGGGTTTAAAATGAGCAATGGCTAAAAAGTATAGACTTGGGAGGCCTTATGATGCTTGAAATGCTAGTATCATGGCGGAGAAGAAACATATTATTCTTTTTCTTTGTAAAGGCACTTCACTAATAGCTCAAAATGGAGTATCTGCCTAGTGAGGATGGCCACCTTGGAAAGATTACCTTCTAATTTTGACTTGGCCTTTAACCATTTCTAATATTATATGCATGGCATAAGTGCATACCCACATCTCTAAAATAAACTTGGTGTCTAATAAAATATAAGATATTACTAAATTGATGTATTAATCAAGAACATTTCATATCAGACAAGATCCTCTATTAAGGAGTGAGTGTATGTTTCTAAATTATTTTCTACATTAATAACAACTCAACTATCTCACATCTTATAAGATTAACCACATAGCTTTAAAGCAAAAGTGGTGTTAGCTAACAATCCATCGAAGCATGTCATAAGTCTAGAAAAGTCGATATAAGTTCGTACTCCCTCGTGAAAATAATTTTTTTTTCATTAGACTAGGTCAAGCTTGTAGTTTGTCCTAGAAGCACCTTTAATTTTAAGATATGAGGTGACTTATTTTTTTCTTGCCACAGGAGTAAGTCCTTATCTTCAAGCCTCTCCATAGTCTTGTGTTGTTAGAATATAAGTCTTAACTTTATAATAAAATATTAACTCAAAATAAAATAAATCTCTACTTTGGAAATATAAATCTCAATCATATGATAGATTGAAGTGCTTATTAGGATTTTTAGTATCTAAGTGCTTCCTACTTATCTTCCTCTGAAATTTGATTCATGGGTCCCACAAATGCTTAAACTTAGTGTTTGGATGTCATCTTGGTTGATTCTTCATTGGTGATTAGTTGTTAACAAAATCTAATGATGTTGTTATAGCTTTATCCGCCTAAGAAAATCTCTGAGAAGCTAATTCTATCATTTGACAGTATAATGACTATCTCCTAACTCCCCAATGATAGCTAAGTTGATTGAAGATATCAACTAGAGGGGTAACTATTATCAAAATATTTAAGATATTATATTCAATATTTTCAAATTCAAAACCCTCAAAATATAAATCTAGGTCTGATCCTCTATTATTAAATTAATAGAGTTGACAAGATCTGAAATAATAAATTAAATAATTTAAACACCACGGGCCCGACACTATGATGAATGAAATTCAAGTGTAGGATGTCATTGATTGATTTAGTCTTAGAAGTCCGGTTAACAAAACCAAAAAATCTATTATAAGAATTTTAACTTAGTAAAATATCTGAGAAGCTAATTCTATCATGTGATAATATCCGATCCTCTTTAGAGCTAAACAAAGCGACAGGATCTAAAGTTCTCAAATATATTTGATTCAATCAATTAACCACCCGATGATGTGTTGAATGAAGATTTCAATGAGGGGATAATTACCATCAAAATATGCTTGAGCTCAAATCAAATTAATCAAATCCAAATATCAATACAAATATGAAATCACATAAATCACTAAGTTCTAAATATCAAAATGAAATTCAATCTAAAAACTTAAAGCTAAAAAAATCCAATTCACCATTCATAATTGTTTGTCGAAGGTGACAAATTAAGAAAACTCTAGCTCACAAAGGAGCCAAAGTCAAATCAAGTACACAACTATGTTTACTCTCAAATAATCTCATTCTAATAAGGATGTGGCCCGTGTCCTCTGACTACATGGTTTGGCCAGTAGGCTCCACACATGATGCATTTATGACCAGAGTCCTCTGACCAGATGGTTATCGCTAAATGACACCATTATATTACTCATGATGTAGCTCATGCTTCCCAATGGCTCCTTTGAGATGTGAACCATGGTGCACATGATAGGAAAAGCCATCTGTTAACTAAGGTAGACTTAAGCTTGTCTCCTTAGACAAACACCACCCCAGGTCTACAAGGACACCTTGGATGACGTAACCCATGTGTTGCTAACAAGGATCCTTCGCCGGTTGGTCACTACCTCTTCTACTAAGTAGACTAGGACCACACAACCCGGAATGACGGAACCATGGGATCTAGATGGGCATCATCATTCCCCCAACCATCTACTTTAAGTTAAATATAATGAATTTCATAAATCTAAATTCTAAAACTCCACATGCTTATTATATGCTATGCCAAGTATCTAATGACTAGCCTTAATCGAAAGTTCTCTCAAGCATTGAGAGGTTAATTTATGCTTGCCTATAGGAAACCTAGAACCAGATCTAAAGTCCTCACAAAATGAGGGCAAAATCTGGGGTAGTGTTATCTACTATTTCATCTACCTTCTAAAAATTACTCCGACACTCTAAATAACTCTCTTCAATGAGAGGTTGGTGGCGAATTTTTGGAGCCCATAGATTTCTGGTGACTCCACTGGGGACAGGTTTCTCTTTCCATCTTTGGCTAATCGAATATGAGCTATAGTAATAGTGGAGTTAAATAAAAAAAATTTTGATTTTCTAAAATAAAAAAGGAACCAATTATGAATGAAATTAAATTTAAATCAATCATATTCTTATGGCTAATTTGTTTGTTCTGTATATCGATGGATCTTCAGAACATTGTTCATCATGCAACTAGGTCGCAGAGCCAATATTCATCTAATTAATGTTGTAATCAATACTGAGGATGTTGGAGCTACTTTTCAATTTGGTAGTGTAGACTTCCCAGTCATTGCTGCTATAAATAATCCTCTACTTGAAGCACCTACATATTGTACACACCAACCTGTGCAAGGGAGGAGGACAACTGGAATGACCACTACTACTTTTCTACATGGATCATTAGATACAAATGTCTTTATGCAACAACCACCAAGTTTTTAAGATAGCCAATATCCACATTATGTTTGCAAGCTACATAAAGCCATTTATGGACTCAATCAAGCTCCTCAGTGATGGTACCTTACATTTACTACACACTTGCTTAATCAAGGTTTTCAGTTCAGTAAACTTGATTCATCCTTGCTTATATTACATCATGGGAAAACACATATATTTATTCTCATATATGTTGATGATATCCATGTCACAAGCAATGATTCTTCAGCTCTCAAAAACCTCACTAATGATCTTCAGTAACACTTCAATATGAAGAATCTGGGACCTATCTCATATTTTCTTGGGATAGAATTTCATAAATAGATCGGATACTTTCTTAGTCAAGCTAAATATGTCGCTAATTTACTTCAAAAATCAGGCATGACTTCAAGCCTAATTCTCCAATGTCCAAGTATTCTTTAACTTCTACATCTACCTTTTCATGATCCAATGTATTATCATCAACTTGTTGGAAGTTTGCAATACTTGACAATTACTAGACCGAACATTACCTTTATAGTCAACTTTCTTTGTCAATTTATGCATCATCTCCTTGAACATCATTTCAAACTATTAAAATGATTGTTACATTACATTCAAGGCTCTCTTACCTTGGGATTGTATAACTAAAGGAGACTTCTCACTACACTCTTATTCGACTTAATAGGATCCGATAACAAGATCTACCATAGCCACTACACCTTTCTTGGTTCAACTTTGATTTCTTGGACTATTAAGTCTATAGTGGCAAAGTCTTCTACCGAGTATTTTGCTTTAGCAGCCGCAATTTACATTGTCCGCTTCATCATTTGTTGGTTGACTTCAATATTTCTATTTCCACCAACTCGCTTCACTGACAATACCTCACAATGGTAATTGCTAATAAATCGGTCTTTCATGCTCGCACTAAGCATATTGAAATCGATTATCATTTTATACGACACATATTCAATCAAAAGAAATTCAAGTCCATCATATTATCTCCTCTGATCAACCAGCCGATATTCTTACCAAATCACTCTCCATCACTCATTTTCAAGAACTAAGAAGCAAATTAACCATTTAGTCTCTGAATGCTCAATTTGAAGGGCGTGATAAGATAAGTCTTTATATGAGTTTGTTATGATAAGATAAGTCTTTATATGAGTTTGTTATGATAAGTAGAATACCTTATCTCCTCTTTACTTTGCTGCTCAGCTGATCCTCCATCATTGGTTTAATCTCCACAGTTCAGCTGTAACAAACTCTGGAATTTCCTGCTATATATATTTCACTATTGTAGTTAACTAGGCAAGCTGATTTTCTCAAATGAATTCACTTCAGCCTTCCTAGTTGGTCCATTATAATTCTTCCAATGTTCTTTTTTATCTTCACTGGCTCTTATTTTTTAACACAAAGGATAATGTTTTTAACTTTTAATATCAAATTTCTTCAGCTCTCTCTCTCTCTCTCTAATGAGTTTATTTCTGCTTATAGTTCTCTTCATTGATTAAGATTATATGTTATTTTTCTCCTAATATTGTTTTTATTTAATTAGAAGACTTTGTTCATGCTATTAGTTTAAGAGTTATGAATATAATTATTTTTAAAGCATGAAAAATGAGTGTAATATTAGGATTTTTGCTTTTAAACAATAGGTCATTATAGATATCTACTAGTACATTTTCTTTTGATTTTCTGGTTGCTGCAAAACATTAATATCACATGTTCTTATGATCGATCTCATGATGATTTATCTATAATTGCCAAAATTATTGTTGATTCCAACTATCCTAAAAAATAGATAAAAATCTTCATTTTTTGTATAACTCTTAGCTAGTGCTACAAATATGCAATTTTTTTAATGAGTAAAGAATTTCCAGACTCTAAAATTTATAAAAAATACTTAATAGATTCTCACTACAAGAAAAAATAATTTGTCAAGAAAATTTTAGGTTAGCATTTTTTTTCTTAAAATTTAAGGGAGATTAGATATAAATTCTCAGAGTAGCCAAAAGATATATATTTCTTGTCATATATAAAAACACTCTCTTGCATAGTTTAAAAACCATCTCGAGTTAAAATTTTAAGAACCTTTTATCCAATTTTTTCCACTAATTGTAATTAATAGCCTTATTCCTTTCTATGTTAAGTTGATGGTAGAGTGGCAAAATCAATAATGATCCAAGTTAGGTGTGCATTATTTGGTTTTAACTAAAAACCAAACCGAACCAAAGTTTTTGAGTAATTTGGTTTGGTTTTGAACTTAATAATTTGGATTTTGGTTTTAATTAATGAAAACTTTGATTTTTGGTTTTGGATCTTTGTTAAATAAAATTTTGGATGGAACCAAATAAACCAAAGTAATTATATGATATACATTATTAATTTATATATTATAAACTTATAGTAAAAAATTACAAATATAAAAATACTATTGCTTATCCAAAACCATTATACAATAAAATTGTTATTTGGCAAATATTTTAGAATCCAAAACCAATTGGTTTTAAAATTTATCATCCAATCCAAAATGCACACCCTAATCCAAATTTGTATTGTAATTAATTTTAATAATTTTCTTTTAATATCTAAAGATTTTAATTATAAATATGCAATCTATAAAAATGCAATATGAATAATGAATGATGCTTCTTTTAGTAAGATATATTCCAGTATATTCTATACAAATGATAAATTAATGAATGAAATTTTTAAAATTGAATCATATTTATTTTATATTATCATTTATTTATTTTATTCAATTTTCAACAAAGATGATGGTGCAACTGATAAAAAAAATAAATGATAATATAATTCAAATGTGAATTGCATTAATCAATCCCCCATTTCTTAGAAATTAATTAGTATTCCAACTATGACAAAAATGTTGAATTTTGCACTAAAAATTATCAATGTCAGGAATTAAAAAAAAACTAAATTTTTTTAGTTACAGTGCAGGATGCTAACATTATAACCTCTATTTATATTCTTTGATTTATCCTAAATAATTAATCATATCTGATCATTCAGAGATGCGTATAACTGTCTTTGATATATTGCTCAAATCATCATTCAGTAATTATTATGTTGGTTTGTTTAATTTAATACATCCATCATGATTAAAATTCTTCATTAATTTCATTTCAAGAAATTAATGATTGTATTAAATAAATGAATAATTTATATAAGTTTTTCCATGAAGAGTTTAATAAATTATAAATTGTGTAAGTAATAAAGTAGGAATGAAATTTGACATTGACTATATTATTT
>JAKCPB010000657.1:0-113319 GCA_021442155.1 Cymbidium sinense
ATTGGCACTTTTTCCCAAATAGGAATCTATTTATTTTTGGGCAATGTCAGCAAAATGCCCTATAGGAATCACCTTGGCTATTTAAACCAAGATAAGACCCCAGAGGCCCTCACTTAGTAGTCGACTTAGGTCTTGTTCGACTTGCTGCATGATCAGAGGGTCACCCTGGTGGTTGATTCCACTTTGGAAGATGTGAGTCCCTGAGCTTTCTTCTTAATTGATAATTAGCGATGGACAACCCTAGGTTGGATAGTTTCTACTATATGTTGATGACTATCCCTTTGAGTTAGTAAATCTAAGATAAGTCCATACTTCTATGGCCCTTCTTTAATGTGACTCATTGCACCTGGGTCCAATCTCATATGTTTAAGGTTAGGATCATGCCCTTGAGGCTTCTTTCCTAAGTGACTATCTTAGGTTTGGATTATGTCATTATGGCCCCTCTCTAATGGTTTCCCCTTTAGGTTGAGTAGTATCATTTTGCGGATAAGTGTACTACTTTTTTGGCTGGTAAATCTAAGGTAGGTCTAGGCTTCTATGGTCCTTCCTTAGTGCGGCCCATCACAAACCAATGGGGTTTACATCCATTCAAGAATTAAATATAAAATCAAAATTGATATGAGTTGCCAAAATCAAACAAAATCCTTCAACATGACCAATCAGACCAATGAAACCCAATCAACCAATTAAATCAACTAAATCAAACCAATCAAATCAAACTAATCCTAATCCAAATCCTATCAATTCCCAACAAATCTTCATTCATTCCCTTGGCATGATTCAATCCCAGTGGATTTCCCTTCACATTCTTCATATGAAGACAAACTTTAACCAATCACTTCCAATGAATTCTCATTCATGCTCTTGGAATGATTCAATCATCAACACCAAACTTCTAAACAAGTTAAATCAAATTCAAGAACTCTCTTTCCCTACCCTTGGTATGAAAACAAAACAAATCAAACTTAACTAAAGATTTGAATTCTTGGTGCCCCTCCATTTTGTCCTCCCTTGATATCCATGGCCTTCTTGGATGCCATTGATCATTCGGTCAATGTGTGTGGAGCACCTTGCAACCCACTATTATGGGTCCTTTGTTGACCTCACTTTCAAAGTGAGGATTGTTCATTCGACTCTAGTCAGGATTCTTCTAGACACTTATGTTTCCTTAGTACTAAGAGACTTCTAGTGGCTAAGAGAATACTAAACCCAGGCATAGAGACATTTAAGCTTAACCTTAGGCATAGAGCTTACCTTAGGATGAGTAGGATTCACTTACCCTAAAGCCTAGACTGACACTAATACCCACCAATTTATTTGAACCAAAGATAAATGATTGAAGCTACAACCTCAACTCATCAATTAACCATGATTGCATTTGATTACGGAATCCAAGCTCCAAGCCAAATTTAGTTTGAACCTTAACTCAAGCCAACCAACTTCCTAATTCTATTCAAACCAACTAAGTGAACCAAACTTAATTCAATTCTCTCAATTGTTCTAATTATTTAATAGATCATATCAAACTATTTGAACATACTCACAATCAAGCCAACTAAATCGATTAGATTCAAGTAACTCAAGTTGACCCATTTGGCCTAAAGAGTTCAAATGAGTCAAAACCCAATCAAACTCAAATCAATTGTAGTCAAAGCCACCAATCAACTTCAAATTCATCATTGAATATATTCCAACCATCCATAGCCTCAATTGTTCCAAATTGACTTGACGAAATCACTTATCCCAAGGTGACCTAAAAGGTCCAGTTAGATCAAACTTCAATTGAATTGAACCCCCCCTTCCTTTGCATGAAATCAAGCTATCCAATCTCTATATTGATGATTGTAGGTTACTATTAACACTCCACTTGAACCCACACCAATCCCCACCCACCTTAAAAGTTGGCTAAATTGGATAAATTATATTATTAGCCAAATTAATTATAACCAATGACTCTCATCAATCACCAATTGAATATGATACAACCTTCAATTGGATTGGTTTAATTTAACTAATTGGCATACTTTTTGACCTAAAGGGTAAAATTGAATTCCATAATCCAAATAAATTCAAATCAACTCTTCCAATCAATCATAAATGATCAATTGAACATACACTAA
This sequence comes from Cymbidium sinense, assembly GCA_021442155.1. Classification (NCBI taxonomy): domain Eukaryota; kingdom Viridiplantae; phylum Streptophyta; class Magnoliopsida; order Asparagales; family Orchidaceae; genus Cymbidium; species Cymbidium sinense. The sequence goes on from JAKCPB010000657.1 coordinate 2,121, forward strand.
CCCATGCTCAAGTCAACTTGGCCAATTGGTCAACATGAACCATATAAACCAAATCCAATTCTAGTCAAAATTGAATCAAACCAATAACACTAATTCATTCCAAATGACCAGTTGAACTTAATGAAACCCCCACTTTGACCTAATTTGGGTCAAAATGGTCAATTTAGCACCTTGACCCACTTGACCTACATGAATCAAATTAAGCCAAACCCATCCAAACCAAGTCAAAACTCAACCATTGCATGACTCATCCTTGGGTCACCATCAGCCAAGTGGACCCAACTCATGGTCAAGCTAAGTTGGGTCAAACCCATTGAACCAAGCCCTTCAAATGGGACAAAATCCCCATTTGGAGGGGTGATCCAACTCCCCACCTCTTGACAACCACCTTTAGCCTTTCTTGGACAAAGAACCACTAACCCAACTGGGTTGTTGGGTTTAGCCTTTCCAAGAGGGTGAGTTCACTCATGGGCAACCATTGGTCCACATAAGGAGGAGTGTAGACTCAATGGCAACCCACTATACTCCCTTAGCCTCTCACACACATCCACCTCAATCCCCCACATTACCATGAACTTTGACCACATGACTTCCAAAAAACCCAATCTCCCTTGGTTCAAGTGAGAGAGTATACTCCTCCCCATTCATTCAAACCAATTAGAGACCTTCCTTAGAGCATTCCAAGTAGTCTTAGACCATTTCCCAAGCTCCTCGTGCACCCCATTACCAATGAGGCCAAGCTCCCTTCAAACCCGAGAGCCTCGTCCATCCAACCTCATCAAATCTCCACCAAAGCTAAATTAACTTTCACTGCATCTTCACCACACTCGAAAATCCAAAATAAATCGATTCTCGATCGATTTGACCACTAAAAGGCACCCCTAGACCAACTCTGAATTTCTCAATGGAATTTGGCTCTGGCTGTGGGGAGGCATATGAGAACTTCACAACAAGGCTTCATCTCATCAAGATGAAGCTACCTCGACAATGCCAATTTTTAGCTCGAGGTAAAAATTTGGCAACCGTAGTTTAGGCCTCTAGGTGTTGTTGTTTTGTGAAGCAAATTTTATTTTTGTGTGATTTCCACTGTAGGATATTCCTAGATCATTTTGGAGTTATTTTTGCCAACAAATGAGCTCCGATGAGCTCAGATCAAGTGGTGAAAAGTGGACAGTGTTCATCTTTTAGCGTTCGCAGGAGAACGAATCACTATCCTTCCATTGCATGTGATTAGAACAAATGACCATGAGTAATCATGCTATAAATATTGATTTAATCCTTTCATAATCATGGGATTAATCTCAACCATTCGATCTGAAATTGGACAGCTGGGACAAAATCACGTCTACCACTGCTAAGTTAGAAACCACGTTGGATGTTTTAAGTAACCAATATTATGACACAACATGGAAAGAACTAATATGTTAGCATCCACATGACACTAACAGTTGAAATCGATTAATTAGGTTTTAAAATTTAATTTAAATGGTTAGAAACTTCAAAAAATCATAACTAATTTTAGAAAAATTTGAAAAATATAAATAAACTTATTTTGGAAAGTTAGATAGAGGAGAATTTAATAAAAATAAAATCCCCAATTAATGCCTAGTGCTTAATTAAAGTTTAAAACTTAGGCTAATTATCTTAATTAAAGGTAAATTACTTGGTTAATTAATTCTAAATTTAACATGTTGATTCTATGGGATTTCCTCTACCTCCCATATTTTTTCTTGAAATTATTTACCATGTAATTTGGGAAATCCCAAATTTTTAATCCTAAGTACCCCTTCTAAATAATTTAATAATGATTAAAAATAAATGAATAGTGAAATTAAGTAATTAAGGTTGATTAAATAGTGAAAATAATGAAAAAAACTAAAGAATTAATTAGGATTCCTTTTTCCTAATTATTTTCAAAAGTAGTCCCTTATTAAACTTAATTAACATGTTTTGTAATTAAGGGTAAATTAAGAAAATTAATGATGAAATTCAAGTGAATTTAATTTAAATAACTCAAGTGCAACCCATTAATCCCTTTATGTGTTTAATAACATAAAGTCATGAAAGAAATTATGATTACCCCATTGGTGTGGGGAAATCTTAAGAGTATTTAGCTTAAATATTTTCTCTTCTTTAATTTAAGTCTTATAACCTCTTTAGGTGCATTATTGATTTTAATTTCCCAAAGCATGTCATTGTAGGCTCATGATGAAGTGGTTAATTAAATTAAAGAAGCTTGGAGAAGGGTAACAAAATTGATGTAAGTCATGGATTGAGCCTAATTACCTCATAAAACATACTTAATTTCTTTCCTTAAACATATTAAATAACCAATGTGGGATGGAGTGAATCTTAAGTATCACATCTCTTCTTTAGGTTTTAATAACTTGAATGTTAGAATTAAACCTTATGAAAGCTTTGGTTAGCATTAAGAAATGTTTATTTAACATGATTGTCCTTAGAATTCAATGAAATTGGGTAAGTTATGTGGTAACATTTAATTACTCCCTTTTAATTATTATAAATGTGCATGCCATGTATTTCATGTTTTTTAAAAGAAAATTAAAATAAAATGATTGCATTCAAATAGCATGAGTTGGATAAATGATATTTTATAATGTGGCTATTATCACTAATAATTCTAAAATTAATTTTTTGAAATTATAAGTTAATGATGAATCAAATAGTTTGAAATTTAAATCAATGTTTCTATAAATACTTAATGAAGTTTTCATTTGATTGTAAAGATGGCAATGGAACATTTTATCTTTAGGTTTTATGCTTATGTTTACATGTATTTTAATTAGCAAGTATATAGTTTAGACATCTCAGGAGCATGATGCTTTAAGTATCCCCATGGAGGTCTTAGATAATCTCACTTTCCTAGTTTAACAATGATATGTACTTGCTTAATTTCATTTATGTGTATACATATGCTAGAATATAAAGTAAAACTCATTTCTTTATGCTATTAAACTTTATATAAATAAAGGATTTAATATAACCTTTGCATCATTTTGTTTCTATGCCTATGTATATGCTTATATGTATTTAAATTAGCAATTATATAGTATGGACATCCAGAATACGAGGCATTAAGTTGCCCCAATGAGGTCTTAAATAATATCACTTTCCCAGTTTAATAATGGCACATACTTGTTTAAGTTTATATTACATACTTGCATAAGCTTAGCTATGGAGTGAAATCTCCTTTTCTATCAAATTCATGCATCAACGTTCATTAAGTGTGCAAAACATGGGTATATTGCATGTATATGCATGTATTACATCAAATATTAAAGAAATTAAAAATCAAATAGTGTGAATATTATTGATAATGAAAGGGGAATAGTGAATTATTCCTCATGTGATGGTGACTTAATTTCATTAATCCTATGATGCCTTTCATGTTTGCATAAGATTCATTAAAGCTAATATAAATTTAGGCTCAATAAAATTCATAATTGATTCATTAAGAAAATTAAAACCATAATAATTGACCTTTAGAAAATAACTTAGGTTAGGGATGAAGGAGTTAAGCCTTTTTCTTCTCTTTATAATAATTAGATATTAAGTGAGTATTGAACAAAAATGAAAACATATGAGTTAAAATCCAATCAAACTACTAAAACACTTAAAGTGAAACCATCCTTAATGAATAATTTAAACAATCCTGAGATTTTAGACAATCATAATTAAAAAGCTCAATCAAGATAGACCACTCTAAGCCTTAGCACACATATTAGAATATTAAATCAGTGACCTTAGTATTAGGTTAGGTTAGAGTATGTTATGGTGATATATTTTATTTTGTGATGTAATATTTTAGACTAGATGTTAGTGCTTTTGCTTAATTATTAGCACAATCCAATTAGGGAGGTGGGCTTGGTTTGCCCAAGTGTAGGGTGCTAAGTCCAAATATGTGGATATTATTTGCTTGGATTATATACTTATTTAGCTAACATCTGCTTTGCATGAGTGGTTAGATTTCATTTTTCATAAAAATGTAATTTTTTGTAATAGGATTAGGATTAGTTCTATAGGGTTTAGGATGAGTAGTGGCTAGAAGGTAAAGACACGGGAGGCCATGAAGCTGGAATATTTAAATCAACAAAAGAGAAATAAAATTGAAGACCCCATAGAATTCATTTCATTTATAAAATTTAATTATAATATGGGTTGTATAAAGAGAGCTCAAACTTTTTCTCTTCTTGAGGTGTTTCATTTTATGCGACCTTTTTTTATGAAATTTAAATGTTTGATTATTATGTTTTAGATTATGTAACAAAATTGGCATGTTTTCATATGTTTCTTAAAGTGTGATGACTTGATATATTATGGTAGGCTCTTTAGGATAAAATTAAATTTTCTATCATCATTAAAAAACTAATAATTAAATTCTAATGTAATTCATAACCTCACTCTAAAGTTTGGGTATATAAATAAGATAATAAAGATTTAGAAACCCCTTAGTTGAATGGTTGTATGCTATAACAACATGCATATCATATTATCTCACTCTTGAATAAAGAGGATCTCCACTCTTGCATGATGAAGCTTGACCTCTAAAAGCTGCCCCTTGTAGTGGAGAACACCTCTTCTCATGGATTTAGCTCACAACTCAATTTCATCATGCATTTAGGCATAATTGTCCAAAGCCATGGTTTAAAAATAATATGTCAAAATGATTAAAAGAACATGTAAATTTTCAACATTAATTAGTCTAATGCATGCATACCAAACATTATATAGTCTCTTAGAGAGTGAGTTTAGGATTCTAGCTTCCTTCCAAATTAAATGACAACCTAACTATCTTCCATCTACATAAGAATGACCCACATGATTTTTTAAGTGTAGGAGGTGTTAGTTGGTGTCCACTCAGTGAGTCTAAAAGAGTCAAGATGTGCTCACTCTCTCTTATAGAAGTGGACCATTATATCCCATTTTTCATGAGTAGAATTAGGTTGAGCCCTTAGCTTGTGTTAGAGCACCCTAGATTTAGGTTCCAAGGAAGCTTGTTTGTCTTTTGCTATGAGAATAAGTCCTCACCTCTTAAGCATTTCTATAATCTTGTATTGTAGAAATCTAAGTCCTAGCATTCTTATAAAATTTTAACTCAAATAAATAATTTTCTCTTTTTCAAAAATATAAAGTGTCACTATGGGGTAGATTAAAGCACTCACTAGGCTTCCTAGTATCATGTGTGCTTCTTACTTATTCTCCTTTAGAATTTATGAAGAAGTTTTCTTATTTGAACTATTTCATTTGATTTCTAATATCAACCAATTAATTGATAGTCTATCCTTGAAATCTTTGTAGACATTTATTGACTACTTTAATCAAGCATATTTGTTGAAAAATTTTTATTTCCTAGGATGTAACTATGAGGGCTTGCCTCCATAGGAAACTAAAGAACTGGCTTAAATAAACCCTACTTTACTTTATCAATTTAAAGTGGGAAAGATCTTTGGTATATTTTAAGACACATCTAGGAGTCCTTATTAGGTGATTAAGAACATTGTATGGAGATATTTCTACATTTCAAGATAATACACCATATCTCAATGTCACACTTGATCAATTCAATAAGTACCTCTAAGATGTAGTGTCCCTACAAAACCAAATTAAAAACACCATAATGACACCATATATTTTTATTTTTTAACTAGAGATGGAGAGAAGTAATTCTAAGTGGACTCACCAAAAATTTGTTCAAAAAAAAACACATCATTTTGAAAACTCTTCGCCATCTTGCTTGACATGGGCAGAAGTATGTTCTTCATGAGGCACATTGATAAATATTTAACTAGACTTTCCTTAACATTATGTTAGGGTTTATTTAGAATTGGGTTCTACTTCACAATCATTCATAGTTAATTACCTCTTTTACTATAGTAAGAGAGAACTCTCAATTAAAGTTGGAAATAATATCAATTTTTTATATAAATTGGTGTCTAATAGTGTGTGTGGTGTGGCAAAAGATGATTTTCCAAAAAAAAATGGAGATAGTCCTGATCATGATCCTATAGTTATGTCATCTCATGAATATGTTATTCTAGAATACTAATATTGGAGGGCTATTGTAATGTTTAGAGAGTCGATTAGACCATGGGTTACCTTATCTCGGATATCTTAAGTATACTAGAGTTTTAGTGTAGGGGCTGTAGTGTAGGGACTTTCACATGGTGAATAGGTAAATAGACTAAATATAGAGGTGTTTGCATGGAGAACAAGTTGATTGGGCTTACATTTCTTTGGAATGAAGGTATCGATATATATTATTCTCATGGAGATTGCATAGATTGGACATGCATCCCATATGGATATAGATTCTTCACATGGAAAATGCATAGATTGAACATACATCCCTTTGGAATGTTTATATGGTGAATGTATAGATTCGGCTTACTCCCCTTTAGAATGCCATTAGGGTATTCACATGGTGAACATATAGATTGGACTTACATCCCTTTGGAATGCCAAAATTAAAAATGTTGTGAACAAATAGATTGTGCTTACATCTCTTTGGAATGCCAAAATTAGAAATGTTTATATGGAGAATGAAAAGATTGGACTTACATCCCTTTGGAATGTCAGGATTAGAAATGTTTGCATGACAAATGAATAGATTGGGCTTGTATTCCATTGGAATGCTAAAATTAGAAATATTCATGGTGAATGAAAAGATTGTACTTACATCCCTTAGAAATATTAGAAGGGTATAGATTATTTACATGATGAATGTGTAGACTAGACTTTAATCCTTTTGGATTATCATTAAGGTGCTCACATAGTGAACATATAGATTGGACTTACATCATTTTAGAATGCCATTAGGGTGTTCTCATGGTTAACATATAGATTAGACTTACATCCCTTTGGAATGCTAGAATTAGAAATATTTGCATGGAATAGATTGGGCTTACATCCCTTTGGAATGCCACAATTAGAAATGTTCACATGAAGAATTAATAGATTGGGCTTACATCCCTTTGGAATGCCATTAGGTGTTCACATGGCATATAGATTAAACTTTCATCCCATTGGAATGCCATATAGATATAGATTATTTGCATAAATGTATATATTGAACTTACATCCCTTGGAAGGGTATATGGATATAGATTATTTGCATGGTAAATGTATAGATTTATATGATGTTCGCATGGTAAATATTAATTGGTGGTTCTATGGGTCAGTGCCTTGGTGCTAGAAATATAACGCCTAAGGGCTATCATGGTAGTGCCTCAGCATTGGGTACTTAACATGTAGAATTAGAAGGTAGAAATTCATGTGTTAAAACCTGAGGTTTTAGTGCCTCGGTACTATAAGATGGGTGTTGTAGTGCTTTCAACAACATGTTTTTGGAATAGTAAAACTAAGTTGACTGGTTGATCAACCCCTAGGAGCTGGTAATTTGGCAGTAGTCAAGCTGTTATTCAAAAGCTAGTGACAACATTTTTAATGAAAAAGTAAAAATTTTTTACCATCTATGTGGTGCTGTGTTGGGGCACCATGATGCTAGATAAATGTTTGGCCTCACTTTCTGCATGGCCTCGGTTACATAATTAATTATCATAAATGGCATAAATATGTCTTTTGATCACGATGATCATTAGTTTCTTGATAAGAACATCGGTCTTTGCATGTTCAACACTACGTTGGTCCGTGGTTCAAAATTGAGAGACTAGCACTTTGGTCTGCTAAAAATAGCCATGATGCTTGGGAAAAATCTATAAATAGGCAACCCCTTGGTACTCATTTATCATTCTAAAGCTTAGGTTCTATTCTAGAGTTTACACACCCTTTCCTCTTTTAGCATTTATTTCACTTTAAGAAATCCAACATGTGGGTAAAAGTATGTAAGGGAAAGAACAGGTCAGCTGTCTATGACACTAACAAATCTATTAATGTAGAGGCAAAGGAATGATACCACCACACTCAGATACAAACATCTCATCTTAGAGAAGAGTTTCTTCAATCTAAGTGGGAGCATTGAGGATTATCAATGAACAAGGCAGGGAGAAGTTGGCATATGTCAACAACGCATTGTTCCTATAGTGTGAGAATTATTGACAATATGAAGGAGCACCAGAATAATAGAGTTTTCATCCAGGGAAAACTAGTAAGTTTTGATAGTAGTACTATTAATACATATCTTAATTTATAAGATGTATGATCAATATCTTTTTTATTATAATGATCATCTCAATTTTGATGAAAGCCTTAATTTCCTCACTATTAAAAATTCTAATGTTGTGGAAAAAAAGGGAAGATAAGATTATTAATTTTCCTACCACCCACTGAGGCTAAAAGCACTATTTCACTTCTACCAAGTTAATGCCCACTAGAAATATCAGTGAGGTGATTAGGGATAAAGCTATTTTGAATTTTGCAATTCAAAAGGTACTTCGGATATAGGAAGGATCATTTATACTTTAATTTTTAATATATTTAGAGGTAGTACTATTATAGGGTATGGTCATTCTTCTCTTATTTTTTCTTTTTTGTTTTGAAGAGTCTAATGAAGTCCTAGTTCAAATGTCTCCACTAACTAAAAGAATAATTGATTTAAGGATTTGAGATGGGAGAAAGCTCATGCACTCCTGTCAAACCCAAATCCTCCATGACCTTAAACAAGCAACTCAAGAAATTGGAGGATAAATCTTTGGCTTAAGAAAAATGGTTGGTCAAACCAGGTTGGCAACAACCAAATTGGAGATAATTTGACCACCATATGGGTCAACAAGAGCAGCATTTTTCATGGTGAGTTTAACCCAACACTTATTCATATCTTTGAAAGCGTAACTTTTTTGAGGGCAGGGGGCTTCTTTTCTTCTAGCATCCCATTATTAGCCTTTTATTGGATCGGAAGAAGAAGAGAAGGAGGAGGACAATGAATATGATAATTAGTTTTTCCCTTTATTTTTATTATTTGTATATCTCACTTTCCTCTTTTTCATTATAATAACTTTTTGGTGTTAATAAAATATCTTTATTTGTATGCTTTATGTTTATCTCTATTATGTAGAAAGCATCAGAATTTAAAAGCTTAATAATAAATATTTTATTTCAAAATGAATAATATTGAGGGCTTAGCACCTTAGTGTTGCAAATTCAGTGCCTTAACACCCTTGAAAGACATAAGTTCAAAACCCGAGAACTCAATGCCTCGATGCTACATGGACAGATAGCATGCTCGCTCACATGTGTCACGGGATTAATATTAGAGATATCAGCTCCTCGATGTTATAATATGACCGCCTTGGAACTATCAGTTAGGTGCTTAAGGTATAATTGTTTGAGAGCACAATGCCTCAGTACTGAGCTATTAACGCCATGACACTAAAAGATGAGTGTCTAAAATGTAATTTTTCTGAGAGCGCATGACCTCGACACTATTGGATATTTTATAAAGTTTAATTTTCTAACGAACTTAGTGCCTCAGAGCTAGAACCTGAAGGCCTTGATGCAATTTTATCAATGCCTGAGATTTAATACTTTTGGAAAAATTTTAAATTTTAGCAGCATTACTTTTTTGCAATGCTAGGTTTCATGGTGAAAATTTTCAAAATTCTCTTTTATGAGAAAAAATTGTATAAAAAAATATTTTTAAGAATCTTTACCTAAAGTTAATGATAGCCAGCTTCAATTTTATCTCATGTGAGAAGAAAACACCCTTGTACAGATCAATAAATGCACTATGGAGAGAAAAGAGTTTTGGAGAGTACTTAGAGTTAAGACTAAGAGCAAGCATGGGTGTAGTGGAAGAGAGGAAAAGGTGAAGAAGCCAAAGTGGACAGTTCCCCCTCTTTTTATAGAGGTTTTTAGGTAACTATTTCTACTTCTTAGGTAGTTTCTATCCCTTAACTACTCCACCACATCCCCCTAGGTAGTTATCACTATTGGGGAAGCATTTAGCTGGAAGGGTTAGTTTTCTTGCTTTTTAAACTGAAGGCCATTACAATAGTGCAAGCACTGGATTATAGCATCATGACACTCTATTTCTTAAGTAGATAACTTATGGGGGTGATTTGTGTTTCTAGATTCTATTAGGAGATGATAGTGTTTAGGCACTGCGATTGCAACATCGCAGTGCCCTAAGTTGGGATGTTTCATTTATTTCATTTTTTAGATGCAAACAATATCCAAGATTAAATACCATCATTATCTATTTCACCTCATATGTGTTCTTAGGCAGTAATGTCTCTTCCAAAAACTCAAGTATCATATGAAAAGATCTTATACTCTAAGAGTGTAAATGCTACAAATGAAACAAGTGCAAAATAAATAATAACTTTGAGAATAAATTACATCTAGGATATAATGCTTCAAATGAAATAAGTGGAAAATAAATAATAACTTTGAGAATGACTTGCATCCAAGATATAATTATGCTCTAATATCCTCTAATAATTTTGCATATTTTTTATCATCAGTTGATGGATTTTATTGTGCTTATCCACCAAGTTCATTAAGATAATATTTAAACCAAATGTGTTTCTCAATAATTTTTTAATATTATATAAGTTTGGTTGTTCAACTTGAAGGGTTAATTGATCATGATTAAAATCTATTATAAATACTTCACTTAGCAATATCATGTTTTTCTTTATGTTAATTCCACACAACATATCCAACAAAAAATTCCTTATGAAATTAAGTGATCCTTAGTATCTTGCATTGAGTGGAAATATCCAATGATACATAATATATACATGGGCATAAAACTTTACTAATGAATTTTTTCTCTTACTCACAAACTCCTAAAAACTTTTTAATTATTTTATATATTCACGATCTCATTTTAGCACAGTCAACCAACTATTACCCATTTTGAATTAATTGCCAAGAAAAAAAATTCTAAGATCAAGCTTGTGTTTAGAGGAGTGGTATGGTAGCAGTGCAATATAAAAACACACCAATATGCCATTTGAGAATTTCATTCTAGTTGCATTTTAAAGAATATGTCGTGTGAAAACTATGTTTTCCTTCCTAACCTGGTTAACTGCAATGAGAATCAAAAAGCTAAGGTTTGATTTTTAGAGAATAAAAAAAATTTGTATACCCACTACAACTTCTTCATATAGTAGCTTCTTATGTCGGAGCTCAACGATTGCTTTGTCATACATATGTAAATATCCCCAAAAAATCCTAAGAATAGTAGAACTAAAAATCATAATTAATATATCACTTTAATAACATGCCTAATTTACCAATAATATTTTCAAAATTTTCTTTCATAAGCATTGTTTAAAAGCATTAAATTAGCAAACATAGTATCAAAAGAGTTGATTGACTCCATGTAGGCCACAGAGTATCAGAAAAGTTGTCTTCTCCTTTCTTATCTTTCAATCTATTTCCTAGCTATGGTAACATCTCCTTTCTCAAAAATTGAATGAGAGAGAGAGAGAGAGAGAGAGAGAGACTAACTCATCATTCATAATTTCTTCTAGTGAAACTATAACTCATCATTGAGAGAAAGAGACATGCAAAGATTTCCTAGAGTGGGAATGTGTGAAAATACTTTCTTCGACAATAAAGTAACCTATAGTACCCATAGCTTGATGCAACAACTAATAGTTGAGGCCCACTTTCTTTCTTGGTGGTGAGGCTATAAAGCAAAACTAACCTTTACTTGAAAATTTTTTCTTGTTCAAAAAAAAAAAAAAAGAAAAAAGAGTAGTAACCATAACATAAGCTATTAATGTCTGCAAAGCAAGGGAATAAGCCAAGGTAAATGGATTTATAGTTTAATGCATAATTAGAGGAGAAGGTTTCTTTTTAAGATAAATAGTTTGAATCATATATTTTATGATTTATCACTTATCATTTGATAAAGATATAAATGAGAAATATTATTTTAAGTGTTAAAAAGTAATCAATTTTAAAGGGGCAAGAAATAGTACAATCTCTCATATACTAGATTAACAATCCCTCATATATTGAAATGCCTATTTACATTACAATCTCTCATATATTTTAAATAGATTTTTTACCAATAATGGGATGCAAAAAAAATTTAGATGTTTTGGAGTACAAACTAATACTAGATTAACAATAAGTTATTCTCTCAACTTAGTGAAATTATATTTCTATGAATTTTATTTTTTTTCACTTGAATTAACTTCTTATCATGGCATCACATTCCTATAGATCGTTGACCAAGATGGATTAGCACATTTTAGCCTCCATGTGCCAATATTAGATTTATGATTGGTTTATAAAGTATGTTTTCATTTACATAAGAAGTGAATTTATTTTAAAATCTTTTAAGTGACTTCATCAAGTATGCACATCAATTAACTACACCTTATAATTAAATTAAAATTATATAAGTCATTAAGAGTATTATTTGACATTTATTATTATAGTTATATATTATCAAACGTTATAGGAATGAACCTCTTCAAAATGTTATGGTATCATACCTAATCAAGCTAATCTAAGACTTTGTTATATATAATTCATATAAGTCAAATTCATTAGATCATTAGTTATTTATACAACACCATCTTTTATGTTAATACTTGTAATAAGTATACATCCCATCACTCTTATTATGTTTTTCATTAATTTCTTATCTTATTTTTTTCTTGGAGGTTATGTTTCATTCATATTCATTCAAATAAGTTCATCTCTTATAAAAATGCATACTCTTATAATTATATGTTTTATTTTTTGCCTAATTAAATATCATAGCTTGATAATTATAATGAATAACCTTTGTAAAATTTATCTTTTCTATCAAGTATTTTGAAGTGATTGAGCCTTAGTACTTTTTAATGATAATGTATTACATTTTTCAAGGTAAATTGAGGAAGATTATTTTTCTTAGATGATTTCCATAAAATCTAACCTCCTCATTGTAAGGACATTAACACTAGTAGATTGATGATCCATTTAGGGTAGTAGAAATCTAAAAAAGCTATTGTGAAGCTATAAAAAACTATGGTCAAAAAATTGTTGAAGCTAATCCAAAATTTTGTTTGAAATATTCAGTTTTGAGATGATATGTTGCAGTTGTTTGGGGTAAAAGGACAACAATGCTCTTATATACGTTGTATTTTAAATTCAGATAATATAACAATCCTCTTGTAATATGTGATTAACAATAATTTTGACAAAAGTATAAAGAAGTTTTTTTCAAATAAACTTTATAAAAATAAAATTGTTATTTCATTTTGAAAATCATTGTTGACCTCACTTTTGAGTGAGGTTGATAATCATCTCCATAGACCTAGGATTTGATTTATGCACTAAGACTCTCTTATAAATAAAACACTTCTAGTGGCTAGATGAACACTAATCCTATGCTTAGAAGACTCCTAGAGTTCAACCTTAGGGTTAGACCCTAACATAAGTTAGGCAAGACCTACCTACCCCAAACCCAAACCAACTCCTATACTTAATCCAATTCTCCAAACCAAAGCAAATTAATTAAAAATCAAACATGAACCAAGACCAAATGATTCTAAACCCAATTTAACTTATTAGGGCAATTTAATTGGCTAATATGACCCATTTGAGCTTAAAATGGCTAAATCCAAAATTAATTCAATCTATTCAAAATTGAACTCACCAAAGCTCTCTTACAACTCAATTAAATCTAATTGAAGAAGGATTATGATCCACAACAACAATAACAACAACAACAACAAGCCTTAATCCCACTAGGTGGGGTCAGCTACATGAATCCTTTGTCTCCATTGTGTCCTATTATGTGTCAAATTCTAATTTAATTCAAGTATACTAAGATAATTTTTATACATCTTAACCAAGTCTTTTAGGTCTACCTCTACCTTTCTTAATATATAAGGCAAATCTAATGCATCTACTCTCCTAATGGGTCATGGGATGACACTTTATGTGGCCAAACCATCTAAGGTGACTCCCTAATCTTATCTACCACTGGAGCTACTCCAACTTTTCCCGAACATACTCATTTTGCATTCTATCTCTAAGGGAAAAGCCACTCATCCACCACGAGCATCCTCATCTGTAACACTTAACTTAGTCTTATGTTTCTCTTTATTGGCCAACATTCGCACCATAAGTCAGGTTTACCACCATCTTATAAAATTTTTCCTTAAGTTTAAGTGGAACTTTTCTATCACATAATAGGCCAGATGCATTCCTCCACTTCAAACATCCAACTTGAATTCTACTAATAACATCTCCATCTATTTCACCATCATTTTGAACAATAGAGCCTAAATATTTAAATCGCTCACTCTTATTAATGACTTGATCACCTAAAGTCACAACACTACCACTAAAACTTCTACAACTAAAATTACACTCCATATATTCTGTTTTAGATCTACTTAAACAAAACCTTTAGACTCTAAAGTTGACCTCCATAATTCAAGTTTCTATTGGACGCTCTAGTCTTATCAACAAGAAGAATGTCATCAAAAAAAGCATACACCAAGGTACATCTTCTTGTAAATGCCTAAGAACATCCAAAACTAAAGTAAAAGATAAGGGCTTAATGTTGATCCTTGATGTAATCCAACTGAAATAGGAAAATATTTTGTCAATCCTCCTTGTGTTTGGACACAAGTAAATGCTAGCATACATATCCTTAATGACTTGAATATAACCAATATTAACTTCTTTATGTTCTATAACTCCAAAGAACATCTCTTGAGACTTTATCATAAGCTTTCTCTAAATCAATAAATATCATATGTAGATCCTTCTTATTTTCTCTATGCTTCTCCATCAAACCTCTAACAAATGTATAGCATCCATAGTAGATCTACGCATGAAACCAAACTGATTGAGAAACTTTTGTATCACATGCTACTCTCACCATAATTTTAATGTATGGCACATTAACTTAATTCCTCTATAATTTGCACACTCTTGTGCATCACCTTTATTCTTAAATATAGGAACTAACAAACTCTTTCTCCACTCATCTGGCATCTTTTTAGCTTTTAAAATAACATTAAAAAGATTTGTAAGCCAAGAAATTCCTTGATCTCCTAAACATTTCCACACTTCTATTGGAATATTATCCGGTCTAGCTTTTCCACATTTCATTTTCTTTAAAGCTTCACTAACTTGATTTACTAATATGATAAAATGAAATTCTATTTTTTTAGGGTATTAAGGTTGCTAAAATCAATCGTTTCAGATCTTCATTGAAAAGTTTATTAAAATACCTCATCCACCTATTTTCAATATTTTTCTAAGAAAAGAACTTTATTATTTTCATCCTTAATACCCCTCACTATGTCTTTACATCTTCTCCTATCTCTTTGGTTGGCTAACTTATACATACATCTTTCACCTTTTGGTATCTAATCTATTGTATAAATCACTAAAAGCTAAATTTTTTTGCATCATATATTGCTTTCTTAGAATCTCTAGAGGCCATTTTATATCTTTCCCAATTCTCGTTTTACATCTAAACCAAGTTTTATAATAATGTTTCTTATTTCTTATCTTTTCTTGCACACTCTGACTCTACCATCAACTATTCTTATTAAAAGAAGCTTTTCTCCTTGATTAAGCACATCTTTAGCAACTTGCTTAATTTATGATATTTTTCCACATAATGTTAGCTTCCTTATTAACATCCCAAACTCTAATTTCTTGTGCTTGCTCTTAAAAATATTTTTATTTGTGTTCTTTAAGTGTCCCCATCTAATCCAAGGACAATAAATTAGATTATTTTTTTTCTTACAACCTTTCATCTTAAAATCTAAAATTAATAGTCGATGTTGGGTACTTAAAATTTCACTTGGAATGACCTTACAATCTTTACAATAATCAATATGTGTTTTACTAGATCCATTTCTATAAGTAATAATATGTTCATTTCTTTTCTTAAATAAAGTATTAGCAACTACAAAATCATAAGCTAAGGCAAAATTTAATATAGTCCTACCTTCTTCATTAGTCACTCCAAATCCATAACCACCATGAATAATTTTAAAATCTTCTACCACTCTACCAACATGTCCATTTAAATCTCCCCCAATAAATACTTGTTCTTCAAGAGGTATCTTTTGTATTAATCCCTCTAATTCATTCCAAAAATTTTCTTTTGCGCTTACCTCCAAACCTACTTGAGGAGCATGGACACTTATAACGTTGATAATCTTAGTATCAACAATAATCTTTAAAGCTATAATTCTATCTCCACATTATCTTATAATATTATCCTTCAAACTTTTATCTATAATCACACCTACACCATTTCTAGTTCAGACTTTTACGAATACCAAAGTTTAAAACCTAAACTATCAATCTCCTTGGCCTTCTCACCAACCCATTTAGTTTCTTGAACACATAAAATATTTATCTTTCTATGAACCATAATATCTATTAATTCCATTAATTTACCTGTAAGAGTACCTTTATTCCAAGATCCTAACCTAATTCTAGGGCCAAAAATTGAAGATGGATTATGATCCAATTAAACAAAATTGAATTAATTTGGCCTTTGACCCAATTGAACCTTATAGGGCCAAAAATTCAATCCCACTTGATTTAAGCCAAATTAAATCAATCAAAGCCTCATGGAAAATCTAATCACTTGATCAACATTATAATTGACTCCAAATCCAATTTGATCAATTGTTCCACCTAACCCTATTTACCCTAAAAGTCTAAATTGAGTCAAAACTCAATCCAATCCAAATTTGATTCAATCAAAGATACCAATCACTTCTAAGTTGATCATTAAACATTATTGATCTCATTTTTGGATGTGGTTAACATCATCCCTAAACTAGTAATCCTAAAAAAATCATGAGCTTAAGATTGGGTCATAATGGTGATATTTCTATCTCTTAGAGTGAAATAATAAAATTTTTATCTTTAGTAGATTGATAGATGAATCACTTCAAGCTTTTTTAGCTCAAATTAATGAAGAAAGCTTTAGTTTTTGCCACTCAAAAACTAAGACACTACATGCTCTCTCATAGAGTAAATCTAATTTCAAGGGTGAACCCATTGCAATAACTTATGACTCACTCAAAGTTGTCTGGACATCTAGCATGTTGGTCAATGATTTTATTATAATTGGAGATCATGTTTATTCCTCTCCGTGCTATAAAGGGCTAAGTTGTAGCTGACTTCTTAGCAACACGTCCTTTACATGAGGGTTCTCATTTAAATGATAATCTTTTAGATGAATAGATCATGACATTAGAAGGTGACCTAATGCCACTTGGGAATTATATTTCGATGATACAACATCATCAAAAGAAAATTAAAGAATTAAAATTTTTATCCCAAGGAAGGCAGAGATTATAGTGATTTTCATGACCCCAGATAAAGGAAAGATGAGGTACTCTTATCATTTGCCAAAGAAATTACATGTCCAAATATAGAATCCTTTTTCTATAAAGGTCCACAATCAAAACATTCTATCTCATATAGATTTAGATTACTTGAATAGAAAAAAGTATAAATGCAAAGGATAGCCACTCTTGCCAAAAGTCAAGAAGTGTATGACAGGCCATTCATTGACTACGAGTAAGGAAAGGTTTGATGAAGACAAGTCACTAGCAAATCAAATAATGAAACATGCCTAGTCCTATGCATTAATTAATAATGTGTTGTGCTATAGATCATTCGATCAAATGAGGCTACACTGTTTAGAAAAATAAGGAGCCCATAAGATCATGACTAAAGTACATTCTATATTATGTGGTGTTTACCAATCCAAACCTGAAATGAAATTGAAAATTAAAATACTTAGATATTATTGACCGTCAATGTTAAATGTGTGCATGGAAGCGCATCATTGTCATCAATGCCAAACATATGGTGTAGTGTTACATTAGCCTACTAACACCCGATTGCCTCTTGACCCTTTGAGAGTTGGGGTATGACATCAAGGCCTATTGACCTATTGAGGATAGAGTTGGACCAACCCTCCCACCTTCATATTAAAGGAAAGTTATTAACATTAAACTCAAAATGGTAGAGTCAAACTACCTCAAATAGCACTAAAAATAAAAGGCTAATTACTCATTTTGAACCATTAAGAAATTACCTTTTAATTCATAAATAGGAGGAAATAATAAAATTCCCCTCATCATAAAATTTTAATTGAGGTGTCTTTGCCCTTCTTAGAGAAGTTTCTTGCAAAATTGAGCATTATAATGCTCTATAAAAAAAAGTAGAAGGAAAATGAAATGAAATGAATGAAAATGAAAATGACCATTAATCAAGGCATTACATAATTTTATAATTTGCCATCTTCAATTATAAGTGACTTCCTGATGTGGCATTCCACTAAAGAAGCTTCTAAGATTATCTTCTATGATGAAGATATACTACTAAGAACTCATCAACATCTTAGTCAATATGAAAAATTCAAAAAGAAAATCTCCATAATGTTTGTCGATCTAGGTGCATTGGTCAACATCAATCATAAAAAAACATAAAAGTGAATATATAAAGGCCCAATTCTAATCTAATCCTGATGAGATGGTGTCATGTAGATTCAATCAAGAAGAGAAAAGACTCAATAAAAGTTTAGTCTTGGAGACTTACCTTGAAAAACTTAAATCACAATCATATTGTTGATTGAGGATAATAATTCAAACATAGAAGAAGAATCTTAAGAATTCAGAAACATCTTTAAAGCTCTTAGATGGTCCTATCCAAGCTAAATAAAAAAATGAAATGAAAGAAGAAGAAGAAAAATAATTATTATTATTATGAAAGAATGTTTATATCCATTATGTATTCATGAGTGTAGAGTATTTAGAAATGTCATTTTTGTCCTAAATGAGAATTATTAAATCTAAAAATTGAGGCATAAAAAAGAAAAATATATAAAAGTTTAAAATTTGTTTAGTGTGTTATCAAATCTTTCATTCATTCAAAGAATTAAAAATGTCTTACTAATTGATGTGATTACTCAAAATAAGATAAGAATTGAGTGTAAAATGTGGTATCAAATGTTATATTCAGACAAAGAGTTGAATGCATCCAATGTCCTAGAAAATGTTGTATCTAAGAAAAATATCAAATGTAATGTTTTACAAGGAGTTGAAATGTTGATAGAAGAAAGAAAGAAAGAAAATAAAAGAGATGGAAGGACTATATCCAAGAGCAAAAGGATGAAGCCTAATATTTTTGAGTATGTGGCCATTTTAAATTTAAACTCCTCTACATCAAAATAAAGTTATAGGGTTAGAAGTCAAGAATTACCCCTTGCTTAAAAAAAATCAGATGTCTGATACTTTATCATCATGACCTTTGCCATGTTGGGTGCCCTCACATGGAAGGTCAAAGAGACAATGGATTTTCTTTTCCAAGGATCCTTATCCTTTGTCTAATAAAATTTCAAATGAGTATAATTTGATCCCCTTGCAAGTGGCCTATAGATAATATCCAAAAGCAAGAAAAGCTATGAAGCATTCAATAAATTGAAATCAAAAGTTGTCTTAAGATTTGTATTGAGCCATTGTAAGATGAGAATTGTTAAATAGTCGACTTTCTCTTCAAAGGAACTCTAACATATTAAATGAATATTTTTTAGATGTGTCTGCAGACTTATATAGTCTTCAAGTTTAGGATGCACCCTTAGAATTTGGAGAGAAGCTTAAATCTACAATTGACAAGCTAAGGAAAATCAATTTATAAGTAGAAGTTGGTCTACAACTAATATAAATAATCTAACTCTTTGATGAGTCGAATATTGATGACTTAATCAAGCTATTCTTAGAGTTTAATGATTACTTTATTTGAAATAAAATAGTCTCTAGATATAGCTATTTATAAGCTCAGACTTGATGCCATTTCAATAAACTAAGTCCTTCAAAGTGTACGATTAAACTTCAAAAGAAAAGCAAGATGTTTCAAGACTAAAATCTAGTCAATGATAGCCTTATATGAGAAGAAAACATTCTTCTTGGTTGGCTAACATCATCACAATAAAAATAAAAAAAGAGAAAGAAGAAGAGAAAGAAAAGATCAAATTTGTATGTGTTAAATCTTGATATTAGGACAAATCTTTATCTTGAAGATGGGACCCATACTTTATTTCAAAATAGAAAAGCTTTCATGCAAAAGATTATCCTCATTAAGGACAACTTATCTGAATATTGTCAAATCAAGATAATTCTAGAAAAGAAAATTGAAAACATACAACATTCAAAATCCTTACAAGATATTCTATTACGTGGTCGTATCATTCAATCTCAAAATATTAGGACAATTTATTATAGGGTCATGATCAAGATTTTGATAACCTCACTTTTGATCAAGTGAAGTGTTATATTGAAAATCTTGCTAAAAATGAATGAATTTAAAACATACCTTTGAGGTAATTTTAGAAACTTGTAGTGGAATTTTGAAGGAAAAATAAATAAACAAATAAAAAATTTTTAAAGCCATTTATGAAATATCATTCAATAAAACCTTTAAAGAATAACAATTTAACTTTGAAAATTTTATTTCAAAATTATCAGGAGAATATTAATTTGTTTAATAATTTAAATCTCTCAAATCCTTTATTGATTTGGGGTAAAAGAATAGAAAATATATCTTTGGGAGAATTTAAGAGTTTGCTACCTTGATTCTCTTTCACTTTTGAAATATTTAAAGGAATCTCTTGATCTTTATTGAATCTAAGAGAAGGCCTTATAAGTTGTAGGTTCATGTGAATAAAAAAAATGAAATACATATCAATTGTAGCGATCGAAGTCAATAAAGAAAATAAAGAACATACCATAAAGGTTACATATTCATACCAATAAAAAAATTCATTTATGAAGCATTGTTTGACTTTGGTTTTTACTGCCTAAGAACTAGAAAGTCACATGCAAGCTCAAAAGGTAAAATTCTTAGGTTAATATCATATGATGTCTTGCCTAAAGTGGATTAGACATATAACATGACCATATGTAACTTTGAGATAAAAAAAAGAGAAGATAGAAAAAAATGAAATTCTATGCTTATGTCATTGGCATATTAAACATTTCCAAAATGTACCCAAATCCTTCTTCAAAATATACTTAACTCTATGAAACCTTCCTCATCAAACTTATGAAATGGAAGCAAACCTTTAGACATCTCTCACTAATTAGACTAATCAAGTTAAGATTAAGTCTATATGACTCTGCTTATTAGTCAAAAGACTTGAGGATTAGAAATTAAGTCACTAAGGCTCCTTTTCCTCGTAAGACTTGAGGAT
This sequence comes from Cymbidium sinense, assembly GCA_021442155.1. Classification (NCBI taxonomy): domain Eukaryota; kingdom Viridiplantae; phylum Streptophyta; class Magnoliopsida; order Asparagales; family Orchidaceae; genus Cymbidium; species Cymbidium sinense. Next base: position 23,293 of record JAKCPB010000657.1, read on the forward strand.
TAGAAATGTAATCTCTTTATGACATCTTTCTTATACATATCTTGAGTTGGGAGTAAGCCCTCTGGCACCTTTCTCATGTCTTCCCTATGAGTTTAGGATAAGCCTTTGTGCACCATTCTCATAAGCTTAAAGTAAGCTTTTTTATGGCATAACTCTTTCTTTCTATAAGTTTAGAGTAAGACCATTTATGACACCCTTCTTATAACTTCATAGGTTTAAAGCAAGCCATGCATGTCACCATTCCTATTATTCACATGATAAGATTAAGTTATTAAGACCCCTTTCCTATCAAATAGACATAGGTTAGGATAAAGTCATGAAGACCTTTTTCCTATTAGCCAAAATTTGAGGATTGGATTAAGTCACCAAGACCCCTTTCCTCTTCTTTAGCTATCTAATTTGGATTAAGTCATTGATAGCTCACCATATAAGTGTAAGTCTTAGAGAACTCATTTTTTTAGATGATAAGGTTAGAATAAAGTCATCATGACCCTTTTCTTTTTTATATAAGTTATTTAGGTTAGGAACAAGTCATGAAGACCCCTTTACTATTATCCAGAATGTGAGGATTGGATTAATTCATGAAGACCCATTTCCTCTCCTTTAGCTATCATCAGTTAGATTAAGCCATTGAAAGCCTCACCTTAATAGCTTAATAATATAGGTGTAAGTCTCAGAGAAGGCATCCTTTCAGATGATAAGGTTAGGATAAAGTCACCATGACCCCTTTCATTGTCATATAGGCTATTTAAATTAGGAATAAGTCATGAAGACCTTTCCTATTAACCAAAATTTATGGATGGGATTAAGTCAACAAGACCCCTTTCCTTCTCTTTAGCTATCTAAGTTATATTAAGCCATTGAAGGCCCTATCTTAATAGCTAATCAAATAGGAGTAAGCCCCTCAGTAGGCATCCTCTCACATGGCAAGCTAAGATAAAGTTATCAAGAGCCCTTTCTTATCAAACAGGCTACTTAGATTAAGAATAAGTCATTAAGACCCCTCTTCCTTATTATAATTACTCAAGAAAGAATTAAGCCATTAATAGCTAATCATAAAGGAGTAAGTCCCTTAGTAGGAATCCTTAGAAGGTTAGGATAAAGTCATTAAGACCCCTTTCCTTTTCAAGCTACCCATGTTGGGATTAAGCCATTGAAGGCCCCTTTTGTTAGCGAACTTCATTAGAATAGGATTCAAGTCCTTGTGACTCCTTTTTTATAGTGCAAAAAAGAAAAATGTGTATAAATAAGCCATTGAAGGCCCCATTCTAATGGACTATTTAGACCAGGAAGTAACTCCATCTGACCCCTACCTAGCAGTAAAAATATTAAGGTTTAGGATTAATCTATTAAATTCCATTCTCCCCAGCTTAGCTCTTTAGATTGGAATCAAGTCTTCAAAGACCCCTTCCTACTAGATTGCTAGATAAAAGTAAATCCCTAATGGTATCTTTCCTTAGTTAAAATTTGATATAGTTTAGATCAGGAGTAAGTGTCCATATTACAATCTTCTACAACTACTATTCTCAGATAGTAGTAAGTCCCTTGAAGGCATCTTCTCTAGCTAAAATGGTTGTGTTAGGATTAGACCCTTATTTAAGTCTACTTCTACTGACATCTCTATTCTTCTTAGAACTTAGTGAATTTAAGTTCCTAAAAATAATTCATTACAAATTTAAACAAATTTAGGCATGTTTATGCCAATATTTCACAATCAAATCCAAAACCCAAATCTTTAATCAAAATCAAAAATGAAAAATCTAAATTTTAAAATAAAATTTGAACTCCTTCGAGCTTATGCTTATAGTGTTGACTAGTTTTGTCAATGCCAATATGTGCTGTGTACTATGGTGAGTCCACTACACATATTGGGGGTCAATTTATTGACCTCAATTTTGGATTAGATTAACATCATCCATAAACTAATTAGGACATCTAATCTTAGATTAGAAGCATGTTTATTAGATACTCAGGACACTACACCTTGTGACTAACACATTCTTCCTAGGGTTTGATTTAACTTGATGGATTTAGGTAGATTCAACCTAAATCTTAAACTTAAATGAAACCATACACCACTTGAAATATGAATTTAATTAGGCTTAGGTTTAATTTGGAGAATTAAACCTAATTATTTAAGCTAAAAATCACATAAACCCATGAAATTTAAATTAAATAAAAATAAATCCAAGTCAAGTTAAGTGAAAAGCATGAAACCATGGCATGAACATGAATGAATCCATATCCAAATCAAGGTCAAAAAGTGTTTATAGCACATATCAATGAGGCCCAATCAATTAGTATTACACAAAAAAATCCATTATAGAAACTAATACAATTAGATCAGCTATTCATAAAAAAACTTGGGATTTTTAATCCCTGATAAGACCGGTTCAGGATCATGGGATCCTTTTCTATCAGATAAGAAAGGCTATTACACAAAATGCACTTCTAAGTAATTACTCCATAGATCCTATATCTATCTATATGAAGAAGAAATCATGTAAGGTAGGGGATTCTTATTTGTACAAATGGTACTTGAACTTGGAGCATAAAGAAATTCATGATACTTCTTTATCTTTTGAGTTGTTACCGGATCGATTATCAAGATCTTTGGTCTTCATCCGAACGATGAAAAAATTGGATCACTTCTTATGGATTCATTGAGAATGATGATTGATCTAGTTCATGGCCTATTACTATTATTACTATTAGAAGTAGAAGGCGCTCTGGCTCTAGTGGGATCCTCATAGACAGAAAAATATTGCAGTCAGTTTGATAATAATCGAGTGACATTACTTCTTTGGTCTGAACCAAGGAATCAATTAAATATGATGCAAAATGGATCTTGTTCTATCATTAATCAGGGATTTCTATATGAAAAATATGAATCAGAGTTTGAAGAAGGGGAAGGGGCCCTCGATCCACAATAGATAGAAGAGGATTTATTCAATCACATAGTTTGGGCTCCTAGAATATGACGCCTTTGTAGAAATCTATTTGATTGTATCAAAAGGCGCACTTAATTGGGATTTCCCTATTGGACTAGGTCATTTCGGGGCAAATGGATCATTTATAATAAAGAGGATGAGCTTCAAAGAATGATTCAGAGTTCTTGCAGAGTGGAACCATGTAGTACTAGACATGAGATAGATCTTCCAAAGAACAAGGCTTTTTTTGACCAAGCCAATTCATTTGGGACCCTACGGATCCATTCTTTTCCCTATTCAAAGATCCGCCCTCTATCTCTGTGTTTTCACATCGAGAATTCTTTGCAGATGAAGAGATGTCAAAGGGGCTTATTGCTTCCCAAACAGATCCTCCTACATCTATATATAAAACTGGTTCATCAAGAATATGCAAGAAAAACACTTCAATTGTTGATTCATTGAGAGATGGTTTAGAACCAATAGTTCATTATCTAATGGATCTTTCTGTTCTAATACTCTATTCGAGAGTTATTAGTGTTTATCAAATCTATTCCTATCTAACGGAATGCTATTAGATCAAATGACAAAGACATTGTTGAAAAGAGATGGATTTTCCTGGATGAAATGAAACATTTGATTCATGTAACAGGAGAAAGATTACCCATCCCTTAGCTATAAAGATATGTGCCCATGAAAAGGGGATTAACTGGAATAGAATTGGCTAGATGGTAGAGTCATGGAAACACTTGTTTCTTCCATCTTTTTGGCCTTAGTTTCAGGGAAGAATTTAAATCTTAGATCACTATGTGGATGATATGAACTTTTAAACAAGAATTCTTGAACTGTGAAAGAGCCTATTACTCACTACTTAATTTTACTAATGAAACCATGTAAATACATTTAGAAAATACACATGTCCGAAATGGTTGTTTCTATCGCTCCAATAATGAATCATTAGTTTCATTGAATAACTAAAGAAGATAGATAAATTTTTTTCTTCTCGTCGATGGATCTCCTCAATTGGAAGATCTCCAATATGGATAAAACACATTCCAGTTGACCAAGCCTAATTCTAATTGCTTTGTTCCAAAGAAAAGATATCCATGGGGATGGGTTCATCCTATTCAGATATTCATGACCAAGAGGTACAATCTGCTTTCGGATAGGCCCTAAAAGGAGAAGGAAGGCTGAAATGCCAGCCTCTATTCTCTATTAACCCGACCGATAGTACCCATTTTGAGAAGTCCGGTGCCAAAGTGAATGGGTAAGTTGCTAATCCTTAATGTAATGTACTTTATTTATTTGGGTTAGTGCGGTGGATATTTTACTAGTTTCTACCAATCTACCTTGTGTGATTCCTATTGAATCCTATACTCGAGGGGTGCGCGTAAGGTGGATGATTTCCAAATGGACTCCTATAAAGAAGATCGCCAAGATTTTGTGATCCACTGCTGATTCCAATAGCTCAGACTCAGATTGTGAGGATCATCGAAATACATCATATCAATAGATATGATACTCATCAATATTGATTAGATTTGAAATCTATTTTGGAATTACTCATTAAATGAGCATTCTCAATATTATGCCTTGAAGAGGACTCGACTCACGCTCTTTGCTTTGAGATTTTGAGTCTCGCGTGTCTACCATTTCACCATCAAGGCATCTTGAAAGTGAATCGTATTCCATGAATATGATATCTATCTAGTGTGATATATGGAATATATGACAAAGGTGGAGTGTTGGAGTATTTTTATCGATCGGCATGTCATATAGGCCGTCGGACATCAGTTGCTTCGATTGGAATTACCAGGGATACCTTCTATATAAAAGATGTAAAATCAAACCTCTTTCTCGATTCAAGAGAAGCCCAAAGAAGTGAATAGAGTACCCAAATAATGATAGATATGTTAAAAGCGGTCTGATTATGCCTATTCCTATCCTAAATAGAATGTAACGACGTAGGGATCCATATGTATACAGAGTATCTATTTACATATGGTCAAATGACCCCTTCTCATAATAAGAATGTACATAACCTATTTCGGCCTAGTCCAGCCTAGAATGAACTTATAATCTGATGATTGAGTCAATTTCATGATTATAAGTTCATAACTCAACCATTCCCATTTTAGGTGGAAAAGAATTCTTTTATTCTAGTTAGTAAAGGGATCTTGAACTAAAAAAATAGACCTAAAGAGGGTATCAGCAATTGTAAGAATTGGGTTCATTGATATTCTTGGTATAATAGATGCTAGCACACATACAGTCATACTCAATTTGATGGAATTGTTTGACCTTAAGGGAGATCTTCTATAATTTCTCACGAGAGGGGTTATTTCTTAGTTTCGCCCAGTCATTAATAACTTGATTATTTTTAGATAATAGTAGATATAAACAACGCTCTTAAGGAGTCCTATCAAAACCAAGAAATATTGTTCTGCCTGCCATCCACACCAAAATAGATAGAGTTTTCTGAAAAAACCTACCAGTGGAGGAAGACCCCCTAGGGATAAGAGATTATGGGCTGAAGAGAGAGCCAAAAAAGAATCTTTTGTGTATAATCCTACATAATCTCGAATGTGATCAATTTGGTATGTAGACCAAATGATACAATGCAAGCAAAAGTTCCTAGATTCATGGAGATATAGAACAACATATAAGTTATCATGCTTGCATATCCATCATTTGAGTCTCCGATAATTATTCCAATAATTACATATCCGATTTGACCGATGGATGAATATGCAAGCATATGTTTCATACTTGTTTAAGTAAGAGCAATGAGATTCCCCAATATGATGCTAAGAATAGCTAGGATTTCCAAAAGAAGATGCCATTCGGTTGATGAGAAATAAAAAGGAATATCAAAAATTACTTCTTTCTCTCATTCAAAATCATGCATAAGACTTTCACCTCGCATGGCTCCTGAGTGATAAAAGATAGAAGAGTAGTTCTTCTTCTTTTTTTGATTACCTTCCTCGCATATGTATAAGACCGAATCCATTCGATTTCTAAAAAGGATTACTAATCCTTAACTTTTAGAGGAATCCTTCATCGGTGGTTATGAATGAATTTTTCAATCCTTTGACCTTGGTTCCATAGGAACAAGTCGGAAAAGATTGAGAAATAGAACCATCGATTTGAATCATTCTCCATAGCCATGAGATAATCATCTTAGGGTGATCCTTTTGTCAACGGATGTTCATTACACTCGTAGTCTCGAAGGATGAGAACCAACTATGTAGCATCTACATCGATAATTCAAGTATTGTATACGTCATTAGTCCAACCTTTGTAGAACTACCCGTAATAATGAACTTGCAAAGGGATCATTTATCATAAAGAGATTCGTTGTTCCAGACTTCACCTTAATTGTTATTTGAACAAAAGGATCACAATAAACTTTTGGTCAAAGTGATGTCTTGGTCGAATGGGGATATCATTTCTACCATGCTCACCATGCTTGCTCGTGATGATTTGTCTTGTCAGTTCAATACTCCCTCCATCGTTGCATCTACCACCTCTTCTGCTAGCTGCTCTTCTACAATAGGAGTGTTGTATCTACGTATTAGGGCACTAAATCCCTTACTTCTCTTACTTTACTTGATTTCTATCATGTACCTCCACCCAAAGCTGATTCTACTTATATATTGTCTACTTCAGATGCTATTAATTTTATTCCTATTGAAAGCTCTCCGAGTCTAAAGAAAAATAATAGCTCTAGTAGTTTTGATCCTTTCCTTTCTAATTCAGAGTCAGACTATCCTTCTCTGAATAAATCAGGTTCACCACTTAAGATTAACATGGAGTCAATTGACTATGAGAATCCCATAGGAGAAGTTGTTGGTATTCCTAATGAGAAGGTAGAACTTTCCACAAGCTCATCATTCCAAGAAGTCACTAAAGTCAACCTATGCAGTGACAAAGTTTTACCTCTTAGGGTAGCACCTAAGGATAAGGGTAAGGAAGTCATTAGTTCTAATGAGCAAATAGCCGTTCCATAAGATTCTCCACCCTAATCTAAAAAATAATAACTAATACTAATAACTAAACTAACTAAACAAAATAACTAAACTAATAACTAACTAACTAACTAACTAAACTAATAATTAAATAAACTAATAACTAAATAAACCAACTACTAACTAATAATAACTAAAACTAAATAACTTACTAAAAAACTAAACTAAACTAATAAAATTAATAATAACTAAAATAACTAACTAATAATAACTAAACTAATAACCAAAAAAACTATAATAACTAAACTAATAACTAAAAAACTATAATAACTAAAATAATAACTAACTAATAAATAAACTAATTAATAACTAAACTAATTACTAATAATAAACTTAATAACTAAATAACTAACTAATAACTTACTAAATAAAAACTAATAAATTAATATGTAAAAGCTAAACTAAAAAATAATAACTAAAGTAAAAAATAAGACCTAACTAAAAAACTAATAAACTAAACTAATAATTAACTAATAAATAAACTAACTAAAAACTAATAACTAAAACTAAACAAACGAAACCTAATAAAACTAATAAAATAACTAACCAAATAACTAACTAAACTAATAATAACCAAAATAACTAACTAATAATAAACTAACTAACTAAAAAACTAAATAATTAAACTAATAAACTAAAAACTAATAACTAATAACTAAACTAAAAACTAAACTATACTTAGCAACTAAATGATCACTAACTAAATAGAAACTAATAATAAACTAAAACCCACAATAATACTAAACTAATAATAAACTAAAACTAATAACTAATAATAACAAATTAAACTAATAAATAAAAATAACTAAACTAATAACTAATAAAATAGCTAACTAAAAATAACTAATAAACTAATAAACTAATAACTAACTAACTAATAAAATTAATAATTAACTAACTAATAAATAACTAACTAATAAACTAAAACTAATAAATAAACCTAAAATTAAAACTAAAGTAATAACTAAAAAACTAAACTAAATAACTATAATAAACTAATAACTAATAACTAATAATAATAATTAATAATAAAAGTAAAAACTAACTAATAATAATAATTAATAATAATAATTAAAAATTAGAACTAATAAAACTAATAAAATAATAACTAATAATAAAAGTAAAAAACTAACTATTAATAATAACTAATAATAATAATTAAAAACTAGAACTAATAAAACTAATAAAATAATAACTAATAATAAAACTAACTAAAATAATAAGAAAACTAATAATAACCTAATAATAACTAATAAAAACTAAAAACTAAATTAATAACTAACTAAATAAACTAATAACTAAAACTAATAATAATAACTAAAACTAAACTAACCTAAACCTAAACCTAAACTAGAAAACTAAACCAAAAAATAAATAAAATAAAATACCTAAACTAAAATAAGTAAACCTAAAATAAATAAACTAAACAAAATAAATATAAAAAAACCTAAATAAAAATAAATAAAATAAAATAAACTAAACTAAATAAACCTAAACTTACCAATTTACTTATTTGAAAAAATTAAAAAAATTAAGAAAAAATAAAAACAAATCCTAACCCTAAACCTTAAACCCTAAACCCTAAACCCTAAACACTAAACCCCCAAACCCTAAGCCTAGAACCCTAAACCCTAAACCCTAAACCCTATAATCCTAAACCTAAACCATAAACCCTAAAACCCTAAACCCTAAACTAAACCCTAAAACACTAAACCCTTAACCTTAAAAGCCTAAACCCAAAACCCTAAACCCTAAAACCATAAACCCTAAACCCTAAACCCTAAACCTCAAACCCTAAACTCTAAACCCTAAACTAACCCTAAACCTAAACCCTAAACCCTAATCCCTAAACCCTAAAACTAAAAAACCTAAACCTAATGTAAATAAACCTAAAAAAAAATAAAATAAATGACTAAAACCTAAATAAATAAAATATAAAAATAAAATAAAATAGAAAATAACTAAACTAAAATAAATAAAATATAAAATAAAAAAATAAATAAATTAAATAAAATAAAATAAAATAAATAAAAATAAAATAAACAAAAATAAAACCTAAAAAATAAATAAAAATAAATAAAAAAAAACATAAACCTAAAAATAAAAAAATAAAAAAATAAAATAAACCTAAACCTAAATGAAAGTAAACTAAAGTAAAATAACCGAAAACCAAAAACCCAAAATCTAAACTTAATAAAACCAAAAAAAAAACAAAATAAATAAGCTTAAACCTAAATAAAGTTAAAAATAAGATAGATAAAAACCTAAAATAAAACCTCAACCTAAACCTAAACCTAAACCTAAACCTAAAATAGAATAAAATAAAATAAATACAAACTAAATAAAAATAAAACCTAAACTAAACTAAAGAATAAAATAAACCTAAAAAAAAACCTAAATAAAATAAAACTAAACCTAAAATAAAAATAAAATGAACCTAAAATAAAATAAAATAAAAACTAAATAAAACCTAAACATAAAAAAAAAAACCTAAAAATAAAAAAAATAAAACATAAACTTTAACTAAAAAATCCTAAACCTAAAATAAAAAATAAAATAAACATAAACCTAAACTAAAATAAACTAAACTGAAATAAATAAAACCTAAACCTAAACTAAATAATATAAAATAAACTAAAAAGTAAAACTAAACCTAAACAAAAAAAACCTAAACAATAAACCTAAAAGAAAAATCTAAAACCTATACCTAAACAAATACTATAAAAACCTAAACTTCATCCTAAAAGTAAAAAATAAAACCTAAACCTGAAAAATAAAATAAAAATAAAACTAAACTAAAAAATAAACATAAACCTAAACCTAAACCTAAAAAATAAACTAAAACAAAAAACCAAAACTAAACTAAATAAACCTAAAATAAATAAACTAAACTAAATAAAAATAAAAATAAACCTACATAAAAATAAAAAATAAAATAAACTAAAATAAATAAAAAATAAACTAAATAAAAAAATAAACCTAAACATATCACTTTACTTAATTTAAAAAATAAATAAAATTTAAAAAAATTAAAAAACCTAACCCTAAATGTTAAAGCTAAATCGTAAACCCTAAATCCTAAACCCTAAACCCTAAACTCTAAACCCTAAACCTAACCCTAAACCCTAAAACCATAAAAATAAAATAAACAAAATAAAATAAACCTAAACCTATATTAAACTAAACAAAACTAAAATAATCCTAAACCCTAAACCTTAAACTAACATTAAACCCTAAACCATAAAAACCTAAAAACCTAAACCTAAACTAAATAAAACCAAAAAATAAAAGAAATAAATAAACCTAAACGTAAATAAATAAAAAAAATAAGATAAAATATAAACCTAAATTAAAACCTAAACCTAAACCTATAAATAAAATAAAATATAAAATAAAAACTAAACTAAAATAAATAAAAACCTAAACTAAACTAAATAAAATAAAATAAATTGAAAAATAAATAACATAAATAAAATAAAAAAATAAACTTAAAATAAATAAAAAAGAAAACCTAAACCTTAAACTAAAACCTAAACCTAAAATAAAAATAAAATAAACCTAAACCTAAACTAAAATAAACTAAACTAAAATAAATAAAACAAAAACATAAATCTAAAGTAAACTAAACCTAAACCTAAACCTAAACTAAATTTAATAAAATAAATTAGAAATAAACCTAAACTTAAACTAAAATATAAAACCTAAAAATAAACCTAAAATAAAAACCTAAAACCTAAACCTTAAGAAAAAATTTAAACTTAAATCTAAAAATGAAAAATTAAAACCTAAATTTGAAAAATAAAATTAAAATTAAACCAAACTAAAAAATAAACCTAAACCAAAAAAACAATACTTAAATTAAAATAAATAACCTCCATCAGTGCATCAAGTTCAGAAAATATGGGATTGAATACCGTGTCAACGAAGATGAAAATTAATTTTTAGTTAGAGAGGTTGAGATTCATGAGGATGCGACCTATTATCTTCCTCAAAATATCCTTTTTGTGAACTTGGACAAAATTCAAATGCAAAAACAAAAGAAAAAGAAAATAAAGAAAAAGAAAAGCTAAAAGAAAAAGAAAAGAAAAATAAAAGTGTAAGTACACAAGAAAAGAGAAATAGAGAAGAAATAGATCTACATATCACATTCCACCCATAGTTCATTCCATCATATGGACATGTGGGTAGGATGGCTCAACCTCCACCAAAGGCAGGGTAGAAATAGTTTTAGAGGTGGGAGACCTAGTTGGCCTTCACCATAGAGGTCATGTTCAGTTCATAGGAGTACTCTTACTATTCATATAAACTTGGAATCCAGGTCGAAGGATGAGTCTAATGTGATTAGTATACTAGCCAACCCCTCTTAGCAGGTTCCATTACAGGTGACTTTTAACTCAGATAGAGATGAAGACTAGGTCTTTAAGAAAAATAAAGTATTCAAATCTAGTTTATGTGAAACTATTAGGCAGCAGTTGGGAACCTTAGCTCTTACCTCACATACACCTTACAAAGTTGAAGGTTTGATAGTTAAGAAAATCCCTAAGTCTCGGACATGAAGCGTAAGAGGTTCTTTTTGGGATCATCCTCCTCAAGCTCTAAAGTTGATGTAGAGCATGAGGAAGATACATTTAAAGAATTAATGGAACTACCGCTTGACTTTTACTCTCCTTGTGTTTAAAATTTTGTTTCCGCACACATGGTCTAAGCATAGGTTAAAGTACTTCAAGAAGCTATGGAATAATACAGGTAGGGAAGCACAATCAAGAGTAGGACTAGGATTCGGTACAGTGGGTTTAATCGATGATGAAGATTATTGCCTTGTTATTACCAATCATTTAGAATATGATAGGTTCTTCTCACACATCACCAACTCTTATGAGAATGTGTGTTTAGAAACTTTAGATGATCCTAATGATCTCCAAGTCAAAGAGGCACCGCCAGAATTTGAAGAAGAAATTCATTCAATAATTGACAAACTTAAAGAAATCAACCTCGAGAAAAAAAAATCCTCGCTTGACATACATCAGTTTATTGCTGAGTGAAGAAGAAACCAATGACTTAGTTAGGCTATTGACTATGTTTAAAGATTACTTCACATAGAGTTATGAAGAAATGCCTAGATTATCTCCTAATGTAGCAGTCCACAAGGTAGTAATAGATCCTAACATTACTCTTATTAAGCAAGCTCCTAGACGCATGCGATTAGAAATTGAACAATAGGCCATTTTTTAAGTTAAGAAATTGATCGATGTTGATTTCATCAAGGAAGAAAAATATCCTACCTGGTTAACTAATGTCATCTCAATTAAGAAGAAGAATTGCTAAATTTGCATCTATGTTTATTTTAGGGACTTAAATAAGGCATGTCCTAAAGATGAGTTTCCTCTTCCTATACAAGAATTAATGGTGGACATTGCCTCATCTCATGCTATGTTTTCTTTCATAGATGGGTCATCTAGATATAACCAAATCAAGATATCTCCTGAGATGAAAGAAACACTACTTTTTGAACCCTGATCATAATCTTCTATTATAGGGTCATGCCTTTCGGCCTTAAAAAAGCTAGTGCTACATACCAACGGGCCATGACTCAGATCTTCAATGAACCCATCCATCATCAAGTTGAGCGCTATATTGATGATCTAGTAGTCAAGACCAGTGAAAAGAAAGATCATCTCTTTGACTTGAGAGTAGTTTTTGAACAATTAAGACAATATATCCTTAAAATAAATCCCCTGAAGTGTGCATTCAGAGTTGCTTCAGGAAAATTTCTTGTGTTTGTTGTTCGACACCGGGAATAGAAATAGATCCTAAAAAGATTAAAACTATCTTAGAAATGCCACCTTCTAAGAGTTTAACTCAACATAGATCTTTTCAAGGATGACTGGCATATCTAAGATGCTTTATCTCAAACCTATCAGGGAGATACGATCCATTCTCAGCACTTGTTAGAAAGGATGCTAAGTTAAAGTGGGATGACAGGATAACATACTTTCGAAGACATCAAAGAGTATTTGGTGAAGCCGCCAGTTCTAGCAGCCCTTATCTCAGGCAGGCCACTCATCCTCTACACTGCTGCTTTGGATGACTCTCTCGGTGCTTTGTTGGCCCAAGCCAACGATGATAAGAAGGAGAGCACACTCTACTACTTCAACTGTCATTTGATTCCTACTGAAGCAAACTATCCACCTATTGAGAAACATTGCCTAGCTTTGATCTTTGCATCTTAGAAGCTATGGCACTACATGCTTTCTTATAAGATGAACTTGATCTCTAGAACAAATCCACTACAATATCTCTTAACATGCCCAACATTTTCTGGATGTTTGGCTCGTTGGTCTATAGCACTCTCATAGTTTGATATCACATTTGTACCTCCGCAAGTGTAAAAGGAGGCACTAGCAAATTTCTTAGCAAAGACACCACTTCCTCACGAGCTTGATGATCTCTTCGATGAATGAATCATGAACTCATGGGAGGCCAGTAACCGCTGATGGGAGATGTATTTTGATGGTGCTGCTTCTTTTCTTAAGGGTGAAACACCACGATCTATTCTCTCAGAAAACATAAGGGTAGGAATAGTTCCCCTAACTCCAAACTATGATGTGCTGAGATTCTCATACTATCTTTCTAACCCCTGCACTAATAATGAAGCCGAGTATGAGGCTTTGATTGCCAGTTTGGAGGTAGCCATCACTATCAGTGTCAAGAGCATCAACATCTTTGGGGATCTTAGTTGGTCATCAACTAGATATCGGGTCCTACCAGTCCTCACCCCAAGCTTCATCATTACTATGGTATACCATGAATTGGCTCAATTCTCCAAAGTCACCATCTACAAGGTTCCCGAGTAGAAAGGCGTGGCAGATGCTTTTGGCCAAACCAAAGAATTGGCATGTCGAAGATGAGTCCATTTCAATAATAGATAGTCATATCCTTATTGATTTGAACTCATCGAGACTTTCTCTTGAAGGGAGGTTATCATTACCAAAATGGACAAGGCTAGGTGGAGGCAACCATTCATAGATTACTTGAACACTACCTCAAGAGAAATCCATCAGTGAAATAGAGGCTCTCTCTATCTTGTTGATGGCACCTATGACCTTTGGAATGTGTTACATTATTTAACACATGAAGCCCATGGCATTATAATTAGGTACATTCGGTCTATGTGAGCTCATCAATCCGGATGAAGATGAAGATGAAGATTAAAACTTGGATACTAGGCCTGATGATCAGTTATGGATGTAGCTAGGAGATGCCATCGATTAATGGGTGCGATGTGGTCCTCCACCAACCACCCAACATTCTACACCTACATTGGCTTCATGGCCATTTGAGTGTTGGGTACGACATTTCAATGATCTTCTTCTTTCATCTTATTCACTTTTCCAAGTGGGAAAAAGCATCCCACTGAGAGGTCAACTTCATATGTGCTTCAAGTTTTTGAACCATATCATATATAGGTTTAGGTGCCTCGATGAATTATAATAATATCATTCAAAAGCAAAGATCAAGACTTTTGAAGACACGGTATGGATTGGTGACTCCACCATCTACTACTATGGTTTAACAGCATTCAACAAAACTCTCATCACCAAAAACAAAACTCTTGATGACATAAATAAAAGATGGGAACAGCGGTTGGTTGAAGCATGCTACCTTTTGCATAGAACTCAGTCATTTTTCCTTTGTATGGGTTGGAGTATTCTTCCTTTAGAAGTTCAACTCCTTCACTAAGGATAGCATTGTAACAAGATCACTCGAGAAAATGCAAGTTATTAGAAGAGCTCGAAGGTTTGGAGGAAAGTCTGTGTGCGAACCTCGAGTTATATAAAGCCAAAATGATTCAAGCTCACAATAAGTTGGTTAGCCCTAGGTCTTTTCACAGGAGAACTTGTGTTAGTCTAAGAGACCAATTTTTCCATCGAAAGATGGAGGCAAGTTTGAACCCACTTGGGAAGGCCCTCATGTCAGAGAGAAGGAGGAGGATCTTATCACTTATTGATTGAAAAGGGAACATGCTGCTTCCAATTAATGGGCTCTATCTAAAGAAATATTACCCATGAAATAAAACTTGTTTGAAAATAATCATTAATAAGAACAAAATCTAATTCCATTCATCAAATCTTCTCTTCTTTTGAAGTGTTGTTTGCTTATCCAGGAATTCATGTGATGTGTTTAGGGTAGTGTTAGAGTCCCCAGTGGCATCCTATCCCTCATTCACAACACAAACATAATCTTTCGATGCTTTTAAAATAGGTGTGAGAAAACTTGAGAGGCATCCTATTTCTATTAGCATAACTAAGATAGGTGTGAGATAATCCAAGCAACATCCATTCTTAGAGGGAATTCATATTGCCATCTGTGGCATCATCTCATAATTCTACTACGTATTTTAAGGTAGGTGTAAGAGTCCCCTAGAGGAATCCTATTCCTTTTGACACATGCACAAACACAGACAAAATCTTTTGTCTCAGACAATTTTAATGTGGGAGCAAGCCCTCTGTGGCACTCACTCATTAGCTGCTCCAGGTCAAGTCTACATCCTACCTAGTATGTCCCCCCAATAGTCATTGGTTGGAAGATGTGAGTCCCCGAGTTTTCTTCTTAACTTAACCATTGCAAACCAACAAGTTTCTTGTTAGTTTGGTAGTCTTCATTGCCCAGCCAGTAAACTACCTCATGTTGACTTTGCTTAAGAAGATGTGAGCCATATGCTTTCTTCTTGAACTAGCCATCATGCACTAACTAAGTTGAGTATATTTGAGGTTTAGGATAAGTCCCCCAAAGGCTCCTTTCTTCTTGACTACATTTGAGTTGATATAAGTCCCCAGTGACATTCACTCAGTAGTCACCCTAGGTCGGATAACTTTTCTCGGCAAAGAGACTATCCGTCAATTCCTATAGGAGGATGTGAGTTCGAGCTTTCTTCCAAGGCGATTGTTGCAAAGCAGGCACCTTAGGTTGGTTGATGTTGCTATGTTGATGACTCACCCGGTGAGTACACCACTCTTGCGGATATGAGTCCCAGCATTCTCCTTGAGTTGGACATTGAGTACTTATTGAATTTATGACTATCCATGTCATTTTCTCTAGGGTATTGGATTAAGCTCTTAGCGGCCCTATCCCCTATGGGAACTCTATTTGGATCAAGTCCTTTGTGACCCCATTTAGACACTACCCAGGTTACTTTTGGATTGGACATTCCACTTTCCTAGTAGCCACCCCTGTGGTTGGAAAATTTATTAGCGGATGCACAGATTCTCCCTTGGTTCAGTAAATCTGAGATAGGACTAGGCTGATATAAGCTCCTTCTCAATTTGATCCCTCACAAACTAATAGGGTCCATGATAAAATAAACTAAAATAAACAAACAAATAAAATAAATTAATTTACTTGTGGATTAGGAATTCAAGCCCCCAAAGGGCCCCTTCTCCCAAGCAGGCATCTATCTTTAGGTCAGTGTCAATAGAACTCCCTATAGGAATTGCCTGACTACCTGAGTTGAGGTAAAATCCCAGGTTGGTACTCACGTAGTCTCCCTTAGGGTGGGTTCAATCTATTTTTCCATAAGCAGGTTACCCCGATAGTCATTCCACTTTAAAAGATGTAAGACTATGATGCATTCTTTCTAGCATGATTGTCACAAACGGGGCGACTTTAGGTCAGTTCTTGATTTGTTGCCCAAAGCAATCACCATAGTGATCTTTTCTAGTGGAAGATGTGAGTCCTAGAGCTTTCTTCCCTTCAATTGAATATTGCAAACTGAAAGGCAGTCCTTTGGTTGGATAGCTCTCCCATCGGCTGGGAAGCTACTTCCTTTGGTTCAGTAAATCTAAGATAGGTATAGGCTTACAAAGCCCTTCTCGATTATCTATCATGAAACCAAAGGAATCCATTAAAATAAATTAAAAAAATGAAATAAATCTTTGACTATCCTTGAGCTAATTTAAGTCCCCCAGAGGCATTCACTCAATAGTCAGTCCTAGGCCGGGTTCAATCTATTGCCCAAATAAATTGATCACCCTTGTGGTTCTTTGTCTGTAGAAGATATGAGTCTCCATGCTTTCTTTTTAAGACTTGATCATTACAAACTAAAAGGCACTCCCTTGTTGGATAGTCCTACCCCTATGGTTGGTAGACTACTCACTTTGGATTCATAAATCTGAGTTAGATCAGGGCCATCATGGCCCCTACTTAGTACAATTCATCGCAAACCAATGGGATTCATAAATCAAAATAAACAAATCTAAAAAATGAAATTAATCTTGACTATCTTTGAGTTGATCTAAGTCCCCGGCATTCACTCAATAGTCAACCCTAGGTTGGGTTCAATCTATTGCCTTGCCAATGGATCACCCCAGCAATTGGTCCCTACTTTAGAGGATGTAAGTCTATTATGCTTTCTTCCTAGTACAACTGCATACCGAAAGTCATCCCTTTGGTTGGCTAGTCCAACTACATGTTTAGTAGAATACCCCTTTGGATTGATAAATCTGAGTTAGGTCTTAGCCTCCATGGCTACTTGTTACAACCCATGTAAACCAATAGGGTTCATCTAAAAATTTAAACTAACCAAATTAAAACAAATTCAACCCTCTTCTCCAGTGGAACCAAATCAAATCTTCTTCTCCTCAGTGAGAATCAAATCAAACTTCTCATTCTCTTGTGGATGACTTGAACCTGCTTCCCTAGTGGAAGGTTCACACTCTATCCCTTAGTGGATTCTTCCCTCTCTCTTATGTCTTGGACATAAGTAGAGCCACATTGCACTAAGCTCTAGATTCTTTCTTTTCCTTGGGTTAAGGATAGATTGTTTGTGTTAGTACTTGTGATCTCTCGGTATTGTTGATCATTTTGGTCAACACCAATATGTGCGGTGTTCCTTTGTCACACCACACCTATTGGGCATCCTTTGTTGACCTCATTTTTAGAATGAGCTCTCAACCCCTCCATCTTAGACATAGGACTTCTCTTAGACTTTAAGAGTTCCTTAGTCTTAAGTCACATCTAGTGATTAGGTGGACACTCCAACTAGTGATTTAGAAGATTTAGCCATAGGAATAGGTCATGCCTTGGGGTGTTAGGAAATTTGCCTACCTTTAGCTAAACCATTCCTCTCTTTCCTTTTCAAATCAAACTCCAAATCATTCTATTTGATTTTCTCCAAATTCAAATCAACTCCATATGATTGAAATCCATGATTGAAATCTATGATTAAAACCCATGATCAAAATCCATCAAAATTCAGTCCAAATTTTGCTAAGTCCTTAATTTTCCTTTAAGGACTTAACCAAAATCATGATCAAAACTAATTCAAATCTATGAGATCTTCCCATGATGAATTTATATTCCCATTTATATTCACATATATAAATGAAATATAAATTCAAACCCATCAAATCAAACTCAAAATTCAAAATCAACTCATGATTAATTTCTTTAAGTCCTTAATTTTCCCTTAAGGACTTAACCAAAATCATGATCAAAACTAAATAAAACCTTGAGATTTTCTCATACCTCATTTATATTCTCATTTATATTCACATTTATAAATGAAATATAAATGCAAACCATCAAATCAAATTCAAAATTCAAAGTCAATTCATGAAAATGTTTTTAAGTCCCTTTAATTTTCCATTAAAGGACTTAGCCAAAATCAATCTTAAACCTTGATCAAACCTATTCAAATTCATGAGATTTTCTCAAAACTTATTTATATTCTCATTGATATTCTCATATATAAATGAAATATAAATATAAATCAATCAAATCCAATCCAAAAATTAAATTCCAAATTTAAAATCCTTGAAATTCCCTTAAATCCTTTAAATTCCCTTTAATAGATTTAACCAAAAACATGATCAAACCTATTCAAACTCATGGGATTTTCTCAAAACTTATTTTTATCCTCATTTAAATTCTCATATATAAATGAAATATAAATATAAATCAATCGAATCCAATCCAAAAATTAAATTACAAATTTCTTGAAATTCCTTAAATCCTTTAAATTCCCTTTAAATTTAACCTAAATCATGATTAAACCACTTAAAATCCTTGAAATTTTCTCATGATCCATTTATATTCTCATTTATATTCACATATATAAATGAAATATAAATTCAAACAATCAAAACCAATTCCAAAATCAAACTCAAATAAACTCAAAATTCAATCTAAGCCTTTCAAGACAAAATCTTGAACTTAGCCAAATCACTTTCAAATCAAACTATTGATTTTCTCTCATGGTTCAATCAACCCTACAATCATGAGCTCATATATAAATCAAACTTCAATCAAACAATTAAAACCTAAATCAAATCAAACCCAAAACCCCTTCATACTCTTCCTTTGAATATGAAATTTTCAAATGGATCAAAATCCATTTGACTTCAAACCACTTGTAAATAAATTTATATTTCAATCATAAGTCCATATACAAGATCAACTTCAAATCAACACCAATCTTGACCCATTTACCCAGTGACCTAAGTACTCTTATGAGCCAACTTTTGATCCTAACCAAATTGGATTGAACCAAACTCATATATCCCTCTCATCATGATCAATAATCATCATGGGATGATTAATCAATCAAATTGGGTCAAACCAAGTCAAACCTAAGGGTTGACCAATTAACAAATGAAACCTAACATAGCCAAATTCCACCATAGGCCAAATTGATTGAAACCATTGATCTAAGTTCACTCATGACCTATGTTTGAACTTGACCAAGTCAACCTTTGAGCCTAACCTAGCCCATTTGGTCAGCTTGACCCATTTTGACCTAAAGGGTCAAAATGTGTCAAAACTTGACCTAAGCCAAATTGATCCAAACCAATGGGTCAAGTCCATTCCAAATCACTTGTGGAACTTGACCAAAGCCTCAATTGGCCAACTAGACCCAACCTAGCCAATTGACCTTAGACCCAACATGACCTAAAGGGGTCATGTTGAGCTAAAATTGAACTTAACCCAAATTGATTGGAAACAAAGATACCAATCCATGACTGACTAACCAAACCTATCCTTGACCTACCCCAAATTGGTCAAATGGGTCAAATAGGTCAACTTGACCCATTTAACATAAATGAAGTCATGTGAGCCAAAACAAAATATATACCAAATTGAACCAAACCAAAGCAAAACATTTCAATTGGTCATATGAACTTGACCCAACCCTTGGTTTGACCCAATTTGACAAATTCGTCAACTTGACCCAAGTTGACCCATTTTGACCTAAATGGGTCAGCATGAGCCAAGCCCTATCAAATGGATTCCAAATTCAATGAAACTTGGCCAAATCTAGTTTCTCCACATACCCAACATGTCCAAAGTGAAAAAATAAAAATGACCAACCTACCCCTAGGCCATAGAACAAATTTTGGCCTAATCCATGGGTATTTTGGTCATACCCTCTTCACAATCACTTGAGGCTTTCTAAAAGCTCAAGAGGACTTAGTGATGAGTGGTGCACCCTACCCAATGGGTTTAGGTCAGCCCATTTGTTCCCTAGACCAAACCCAACCACCTAGCTCAAAATTGAGTTTTCAAACTCCCTCTTAAGCTCAAATTAAGGCACATGGGAGGTTGGCAATCCACTCCTTGGATCAAAGCCATGTGCACACTGCCTAAATAACCTCTAATCTCATCAATTGGATCAAAATAGCATGGACATTGCTGATTGTCTAATCCTTCAAGGAGGAGATATACTCCCCCTAATTCAATGAAATTTCAATTCACTCTCTGTCGATTGAAGCCTAGGAATTTAGAGCACCCATCTCAGAGTACTCCTAAGCTTCTTACAGGATTTGAATTCCCTATCTCTCAGTTTTGCATAGTGCAAAATAGGGGAGCTCAATCTAATAGCTAACTTTCTCCACACTTGATCTCCTTCCAATTACTCTTGCACTCCATGGGTCAAGTCAAATTGGCCTAAGCTTTCTCTGAAGTTCTAGAGGCAAGGAAGAGCTCAATTCAATCAAAGCTAAAGCCCAAGTGAAATGGTGTTGGTCCACCCATTGATCCACTCAATCCCAAGGCCTAGGAATTTCAATTGGGCCTCATCTCCACCAGACAAAGCTACCTCATCGATCTCTAGTGCTGGTGATCACCTTCGGTATGGTATGGAATTATTCGATCACTAAACTCAATATGGAGTGGAGCTTTGTGTAGGAAATCTTCACCTCAATGAATTTTGACTGTTGGATTTCCCATTCTGTCTCTCTAGATGGTGTGGGTTAAATTTTGTGTGATTCCATGGTATATCAAGCTTGGATCTCCCCTTAGATCATGGATGGTCCTCATTGATCCTCAGGGAAGAACTTGGCATATCTCAACCATCCATCTGTGCATTTTAGATGGAATGAGATTGTTTAGCATGTTTAGTAATTTGATTTTCCTTTTAAAACCACGGGGGATTTCTCGTCCATCTGATCTTTGATCGAATTGTTTGGAATATAAGCGTGTGTGCTACCATCGCCTTTGTGAGGTGACAACTTAAGTTGTCCCCTCACGCTCATGTAAGCGCGCCACGCCACCCGCGTGTCGCGAGCTAAGATTAGGGGATTAGTTAAGTAATTAATTAATTCCCAATTAATTTATAGAACTTCTAAAATTCATAATTCTCCTTAGAAAAATCAAAAAAAATAAAAGGAAAAATGTTATAGAAAGATAATTTCATCTAGAATAATTTAGAAATAATTTCAATGGATTTTTTAATTACTCATTTTATCAATTTGGGATTCTTTGGGAATCTTAATTAGCTAATTATCCTTTAATTAGGTCATCAATTAATCTCAAATTTCTAGGGTTCATTTTAGGGGATGACCTCTGCCTCCCCTAGTTTTCTTGAGATTTATTTGAGGGCTCAATTGGAAAAAATTGCTATCTCATTCCTTATTACCCTTTCATGTAATTGCATAATTAGGGTATGATTAGTGGTTTACCCTATGATTAGGTTTGATTAAGGTCAAATTCAGTAAGTAAGAAGTCTATGGAATAATTTTGGGGCATTTCCCCTAAGCTATTCCCTAAACCCCCTCTTATCTCCTTAATCTCCTCTAATTGGGTTATTTCATTAATTACCCCTTAATCAATTTTAAAAATTCTAAAAGTTCCAAAACTTAATTAATCTACCATGGGTAGATTCTAGGTGTTCAATAGCCTAAGGTCAATTAAGGAAATCAATATCCAATTCACATGTGCGAAAGGGTATTTTGAAATTACTTAAGTTAAAGCCCTTAATTAACTTTTAATTGTGAGCCAAATTGCATTAGGCCTTTTCATTATTAGGTGCATTGCAAATTTAAATTCCTTGCAGGTTTTATGTCATCTCATTGGCTCATAACTATTTAGTTAATTCTTCTAAGGTTGTGTAGGTAAGGGTTAATTAAGTCACTTAATGCATACCTTAACCTAATCAACTCATAAAAATGGATCCAATTATCTAAAAATTGAAGAGAAATATCAAACACATGTGGGAATGGGTTAGGAACAGCAAACTCATCTCCCATTTTCAAAATTAAATCAAACTTCATACTAAACAAAAATCACTTTGAAATTCACTTTGATTTATTCTAAATTTTCTTATTCTATAAGAATGTCTTTAGAATTTAAGTGAAGTGAGTTTGTTTACATGCTTTCATTACTTTGGGCCTTTCCTCGACATGTTAAGTTGTATGCCATTTGATTCCATACATTCATAATTTCATTTCTTAAATATTAAAATGAAATTGTTTACTTTATGTCAAATTTGAACCTAAATCCCTAGCTAAGCATACCACACAAATTAAAAACACACATTAGCCTAATCACTTTAATTCTAGCCTTGCTAAATATAATGGTTTGATGTTTATTTTATTTTAGGTTATAATTTTGCTGGATGTGGTGTATTCTTAGAATGAATGATAGGATGTTCTTATCTTATTCTTTTTTAAGAGGAGATTTGCTTAGAAGTTATCAAAATAAAAAAAATGATTTTGCTTATCCTTTATCCCATGCATAATCCATAGGAAAGGTACTTAGTCATACATATTGATAAGCCCAATAAATTCTTGTATCCATTACAACCTTTATTTTGCTTTTTATTTCCACTTTTTTCCTTTTCTTGAAAAATTTGTATAATTAGGATTTTTGGAATCTTTTAATAAAAACTCCTTATAAATCTTGAAGAAAGATAGGCATGTCCATCACACACTAGAATAGATAGAGTTTCCAAAAAAACTTAAGATAGCCTTTTATCTTTAGGAAAATATATTCTTAAGAAAGAAAATTCGTTGAAGCTCATTCTTTATTTAATTAAATGCCTCTAAAGAAACATATATTTCATGGTAATGCATCCATTCTTGTTAGGAAAGATGAAAGAAGAATCTAGATTCACTTAATCCAATGCCACCCACATAGTAGGTTTCTTAGAGTTTCTTTACTATCCAATTTCTAGCATCAGATATACATTTGTTCATGTAAATAGTACTATCGGTCTTACCAAATCTGAGATTATTTAAGTAACTCACATAATCATTGGCCTCTTGCCAATTGATTTTGGTAGCTTTATCTGAAACAAATTGTGAAGACTTCTAATTACCCAAATTGAGCTAGTTTCAATTTTGATTTGACTCTTCATGGTTTTAATTTGAGTGATTACTCTTGAAATAAAATACCTACATTAGCTGATTCTAGCATTGAATAGATTAAGAATATTTGTCCATGTAATAAAATTACATTAGTGAGAATATAATGAAACATCTGATTAGTATATTATTGGTAAAGTAGTCATACTTCCTTCACCTAAATGAGAACTTGATTTAGTGGCTCTTTCCAAAGTCATGAATGCAAATAAAAACATCTCTAGATAAACTTGACCTGGGGTCTTCTTAATAGAAGAGACATTTGATGATAAACTGTACTGCTTGGAGAAATCATCATAAATTATTGAATGTGTTGTTCATGGTACATAAAATATTCAGCGAGCTCCTATAAGGGCGAGATATTTGTTATAATCTACTATTTTGGCCACAATAGTGTATTCCATTGCCTCCTTCTGGAAGGTAGTCACTAATTGAATGAAGATGCTTTTTGACCAATAGTTACATAAACACATATTAGATTTTGTCCTTTTTGATTGAGAATCATATCTATGCTTTGCTATTTTACTGTCTTTGTCTCAATAATTAATTCTTTTGCCTATCTAGGGATCATTGAATAAATAGCAATAAGTCACGTTTGAAGGGTCATATCTGGAACATCTTGAAATAATACAGGGCAAGAGATTCAATTAACCGATTGAAGTTGAAATTTCACCTATCCCATCATTACATTTAGCCAGAGCATTTATGACAAGACCCAAAAAAGCCTCGCTCATAGAGATCTGAGCGATTCTTCATGTTGCTTTTATCGAGCTTCCCTCTTTTATTAACAAGCCATCACCCATTAATATAACACCAACATTATTTGATTCCAAATTCATAGCAATACCTATGGTACCCTCTTCAAATTCTATTAATTCACCTACCATTACTTCATCAAGACCATGAATACAAATAATGTCGTATCCCACTTGAAGTACGGTACTAGTATTCACAATCTTTACTTCTTTTATGTTGTTCAATCGTTGCATATAATATTACTAATTTTGGTCATCAGGATTCCCTTAGTATCTCTTTTTTCATTTTGAAGGAAGGGAAAAAAAATATACCTAAACTCTAAACTAAAAAGGCTAATGTTATTTCTTGATTGAGAATACCAATATTTTGCATGGTATGAAAATGTAATTTTTCTATTCAAACAATATTCAAAATTCCTAGAGCTCTTTGTAATAGTTGCAAAACTTGTTATTTGGACTGATTAATGCTCTTTGTTTTCAGAAAAAAGAGTTTCATTTTGTAATTTTCTAATTGTTCCAAACTCTTGCAAGTAGTATTAATCAAATTTACTTTTCTTGTTCTATCTCAGAATATCCATTCATTTGATACTCATGCTTTGATTTCCACTTTCTCGAGCTCTTTCAGGCTTTAATGGCTCCTTTTAATTCTTCTAAATTTTGAATAGTACTCAAGATCCTCTTTTCTTATTCTAATTAAATCATTTAATGAAAGTAGATTATCTTTCCATTCATTTCACAACTATCATATCTCTTCCGAAAAAAGAATATTTTTGATTCATTTGGCTCTCCTCGCTCAATTGTTTCTTTTTCTTTGATTGATGGGCATTCCCATATTTTGAGCCTATCTCTCTTTTTTGTTCGTTAATATTCAAAGATATCCCGATCTAACATTAATCTCTAGGAGGACTCTTTAGACTACAAAAAATAAAAAAATTATAGTTGTTTATTTATTTGTTCTTTATTTACAACTTATTTCCAAAAAAAATTTTTAAAAGAAAAGATTATAAAGAAGAAAGAATAGAATTCTTTCTTCTTTATATGCTATGATAAATTAGATCAAGATTCTAATAGAATAGAATTATGAACTTCATTCTCATTATTATTTAATTTATATTTTTTTCATCCAAAATTATCTTTTTTATAAAATCTTTTATACAAATACAATACATAGGTATGATTGTTGAGTGGACAAAAGGTGATCCATCTTTCCATTAATGGTTCAAATTTTATCCATATGAGTGTTCTACATGGATAAATTCCCAATTCTTTTTCTTTTTTTATCATTTTAAAACCTTTTTTGCTAACATAGTGGTAGAAAGAGTACCATGTTATCTTGCCTAGACTTCAAACAATTTATCTTTAACCATGTAAAAGACCTCAACATTATTGGTTGATAGAGAACAAAATCAAATTCATTTACCAATTAGTTACGAAATGCTATGATTCTTACATATGATTTCTAAATGAAATCCAATTCTGAAGTAATTCATCAAGATTGTGCACCCTTTGTTCTTATTTCTGCTATAAAAAATAATATAAAGAAAGTGCAGCTGGTGAAATCCAACCTATTCTTGAAATACACAACTTCTTTTCATTCCAAAAAAAATCAATACACAGCACTAAAAGATTTATTGGATTTGTTGCTAAAATATCGATATTAAACTTCGAAATTCCTAGCAATTAAAATAAAAGAATCAATTATATTTTTCATATGCTCTCCCTTTATAGATAGGACTAAAATGAACAGAGTTCTTTTTACACTCCTTATTATTCTTAATCTTACTGGAATTTGAGAATTCTCAAATTTATTAGTTATGGTTATGTTTTTATTCTTTTTTTTTCATTTTTATTGTTCTACTTAAACATTAAACAAAAGGATTTGCAAATAAAAGAGCTAATGCCATAACCAGTCCAAAATGGTTAAAGCTTCCATAAAATCCAGACTCAACAATAAAGTACCATGTATTTTACGCTCTGCTTCTAGTTGTCTCACAATACCTTCTACAACTTGGCTTGTAGCAGTTCCTTGACCAACCCTCAGTCCAATAGAAGCAAGCCCTATAGCCAATCCAACAGCAATAAAGCAATAGAAATAAGTGGATTCATGGTAAGTTCCTCTCACCAAAAAAAGAAATGATTAATGATACAACCAACCAATGAATTGGTACTTAATCTACTTCTTTTCTACTTCTCAGTAAAAACTAAAGCTCCAAATGGAATTCATAATATTGTCACAACTACTTAGATATCATTTTTCCTTTCTACCTTATGACCTTATGTAAATAGATATGTATATAGTTTTAGTAATTGCATTTCCTTATTTATAAACTAGTATATTCTTTCTCTTTCATTCAATTCACAATCACAAACAAAATAGAAAAAGGATGTATGGAATCCATATGCGTGTGGACTAGAAAAGAGATAGGGGTCATTACAATCTAACTAGTAAATAACATATACTTTTTCTTCCATAGCATTAAATCACACACTTTTTATTCTATTAAATTGTATTCTAGAACCATTATTCGAAACATACACGAAGATTGATTCTCATAAACATTACATATGTAGTAGGATCATTAACCCTTATTTCTTTCTTGTATATACATACATGTAGCTATTTGCATTTTATTACAACTCGATTGGATTATATGGAATCCCCATTTCTTGATTTGGGATAAGCTTCAAAAAAGTATTTCAAAGTTAGTCAATGATGACCCTCCATGGATTCACCTATTAGTTGAAAAAAAATAAGAGCTTGAATACCACTGTAAATAATCCAAGAAACATGGCTTAGATACTCTTGAAGGCACTAAAGAAACAAGAACAAAATACTAATTCAACAAATATATTCCCAAAAGTTGAAAACTAAGAGATAAAGATTTGGTGAAATCTTCACAAATATCAATGATACTCAAAATACATAAACCTCATTCATGGGTGCAACTTCTCCATGAGGTAACTTTATGATTTTCCAAGGTAAAATTCGAGGTTAGAAACAAAAATAAATAAGAACATCATTCCAATAAAGGAACCCAAACTCCTCTCAATTTGAGTTTTGCTCAAGTCTTGAATAAATTCAAGGACATATTCAAAATATGACCATGTTGGAATGGTTTGTGGATTTGAAAACTATGATGGGAACCTAATAGATAGTAATTACAACCCAAGAAGTGATAAGTACTTGGGAATGAATTTGTAACTCCTATTTTCCAAACATAAATGTTGGCCTACTTCACCTGATATATCATATAACCCTTTGACTATTTTAATGGAACATGGTATAACATTCATATTGTCCTAACAAAATCAAACTTCAAAAGTAATTATTTTGATTCAACCATTTCTTTCTCAATTCATCTATGTTCATTCATGAATTTAAGTTTTTTGAATCGTATATTTTGGATCTGAGAAATCACAAAAAAAATCAATCATTTTCTCTTTTCAATATTATTTGATAGTCAAAACATAGTTCAAACTCCAAAGATGCAAACCAAAATAGTAACAATCAAGAGAGTTCACCAAAAATAAACTAATCTTCTTCTTTATTCTTCTTAATGATAAGAGTAAATGATAATCAACCATTTTTATATAATTGGAGCACCTCACAAATTGCAGATACTAATTAGGTAAGAATCAATCGAATCGAAGCTATAGCATCATCTTTGGCCAGAATAGAAATATCTGCAAGATCTGGGTCACAATTTGTATCAATTAAATAAATCATTGAAATACCCAAAATGGAACATTCTCAAAGAACCATATATTCTTCTTACTGATAAATGATAATTTCAATATCGGTCAATCCCATCATATATTTGATCCCACCTAGATATTCTTGCAAGGTAGATAACTTTCTCTTCAACATTGCTACATCTCCTTTGGGGAGACAATTGAATTTCCCCATCTTTTGTTCTGTTCTTAAGTCCCTAAACTTCTGTAGTCTTGTTTCTATAGTATACCAATTAGTTAACATACCACCAAGCCATTTTTTATTAACATAATGACATCAAGCCCTTATTGTTGCTAATGCTACTAAATCCCCTTTTTTTGGTGTGACGATTAAGAATTTTTTCCCCTTGCTGCATCAAAACTAAATCCAAGCTTCCGATAAAAAAGCTTGTATTAAGATTTGTAATATGAATACCCTCACGCTTTACAGAGATGTAAGGAGCCATTCTAGGATTTCATTTATTAGTAGCATGACCAAAATGAACTCCTGCTTCCATCATTTCTTCCAAATTGATGTTCCAATATCGTCTTCCCATTTTCCCACACTTTCACTTTTTCTTTTTTTTTTCAAAGAGATTCAGTACCCTATGAAATAAATAATTGTTCCGACGGAACCTTCTACCAAGATTGACCATTGATCTACGACCCAAACCATGAATTTCATTCTTTATTTTTTATTTCATTGATTACAAAATCCATAATTGGACCAAAGAGTTAAAGTAAAAAAATGAACCTCTTGTTAAGAATTAGTAAATTACATTACATAAATGATTGGTCTGATGTCTCATGGAAAGTGTTTGGGGCACAAGAACAAAATAATTCTCTATGGTATAATAAAATATCTCTCATTTCAAACTCGAATAGATCCTTCCTTTTAATTTTCAAATGAATTTTTTTATCTTGCTTTGAATGATGTACTAATTTTTTTGAATCCGGTACCAATCGATATAATCCCCAGAACAACATTCTCTTTCAGGCCTTTCAACCAATCAATATGACCTCATAGAGAAGCTTTTGCTAAAACTTGAGCAGTTTCTTGAAAACTCACTTCGGATATGAAACTTTGAGTATTAAGAGATGACTTCATTATTCCCAATAATATTGCCCGATAACAGATTGCTTCATCCAAAATGTGTCATGCTCGCTCGTAATAATCAAATAAATTCCCCATGTAAAAAAAGCATTATACATTCCATCTTCTGAAACCAAAACTCTTGATGTTACTTGAATAGAATAATCTCTATATGTCTATTATGGATTTGTACCCCTTGGGATCGACAAACCTTTTGGATCTTATTAACCAAAGGGATATGACTTTGGGCTATGGTTAGTTCAGCTCCAATCATGAATCCCCAAGGGATCCCAAGAATCCTTCGGATAAGTTTGTCCCAATCTTCAACTCTTCTTTCGAGGTTCATCGATATTGAATCAATTGAATGAACTTCTAAGATTTGTTCCACTTTTGGAAGACCTTGTGTTATGTCACCAGATCTAAATTTTTCATATATAAATGTAATTAATGTGTCTCCTTCAGAAAAGATTTCTTCATAATGGCCATGGATAGTTACTCGTGGAGTGACCAAATAGGGCTTAGATGATCTTATAACTAAAGAGTCAACATGAACAATGAAAATTTGACCAGATTTTTTTATGCGTGATCCATATTTCAATAGACATGCATTTTTACAAAGGAATTGTCCAAGGCTAATTATTGTCCATGCCTCTTCACAAGAATCGTGATGGAGAAAACACCAATTCAAATGGAATGAATTCCAAATGATGTTACTGCATGGATCGAGATTATAAATCCTATTATTTTCATCTAGGAAACATTATTGAAATGGAAGTACTTGAAGCACTTGGAAAGTTTGTTGAAAATTTTCAAGTAAAAAATATTTCTTTAAAAAGACTTGATTATAAGTTCTTAAATAGTAAGATGAATGAAGATTTACTATTTTAGGCACAATAGTACCTAAAGGACCCAACAAATCCTTAATTGGAGTCATGGGATCCGATCCTTTTGTCACATTATTATATCTTAAAGTATTGAAGGGACCAATTCAAGAGCAATTGGATGATGACAAAATTATGAAAGATTGGCATTCCTTATTTCGATTCAACAACATACCAAGAGTTCCCTTATGTTGGGGAAATGATTGAATCTTTGCCTTGGAATCAAAAGGATTTCTATAGATATGATCTAATTCATTATTGGAAATTAATCCTGAACCTGGCGTTTCATACCTTTTTTCGGTATACGAAATAGTGGACATTACTAACTCAATTCGGACGAAATCACGAAGCATATCATTTGCCATTATTTCAACAAAAGGAGCATGAACCTCTTCTTCCATATAACTCTTTTTTCTTGGTCCCAAGTTAATACTAAGCAAGCCTGAACTAATTGAATACTTGTGTGAGAAATTCCTCAATTTGACTTACCATTTCCAAAAAATATATAATTGACAATTTGAAGTTGGACATTATCCTTTTCCTGTAAGAGATCCTAAAAGAAAAGTGTTGCTAAATTTATTCCATCAACTATTCCATATGTGACTACGGGACGAACCAAAACAAAAGACTTTTTTTTGGTAGGTGTAATGCGTTGGACATAGATTCAATTTTTCAAATTTTTTGATCCTTAAGAATCATTTTTTTTCCATTCCTGGTGGTATCAAAATGCCACTGTGCCTAGATATTTTATCCACCTCTCCAGAAAAATGAATATCTTTAGAAAAGATTTTCAGTTTTATACTTTTTTTCTCCACTAGGACTAATCCACCTACTCGACTACTTGTATTTATTTTTAAAGCAAGTCGTGTATCTACTCCAATGATACTATTGTTCTAAACCATTATGGGCCAAGATCCGGGTAAGATATGCACTTCCTCGGGAATGAAAAAAAATCGATCTACTTTTATTTGCATTTGGTATTTCGAACTAAATTCTTTTTCTCCTCAATACTTAATCAAATTCTCTTTTTTTTTACAATTGAATCTACTTCATAAATCCCATATTTAGTAATTCCCGAACAACTTCTTCTGTATCTCGGATCATCAAAATAAGCAAGAATACTATTTCTACGTAAAATACCATTTATAGGTATTTTAATCGAAATACCAAAATAGGCTATTAGCTTTTTTTCTTGTTCTTGATCATATTGTAAGGAATCACTAATCTATTCCTTCACTTTTTCTCCAAGAAATTCTCTTGACAAATATAAGTAAAAGGCTCTATGAGATTCCAATGACCCTTGCTATGATAATGTTTTGAATAGTCAAGAATTTTCTTATCTTTTTTACCAAAAGTATCCAACAATTTTTATTTTACTTGATCATGAGTTAGTGAGAGATCAAAGATATATCTTTCTTCGAGAGAAATAGAATTAGTATTAAATTGATCATGATCCTTGTGGAGTGAAAAAGACCCTATCTTGGATCTGCATTGACCTCCTACTAATATCCATAAATGACTTATTTTTGGTAATAGATGAACATTACTATATGTATATTCGGGCGCATGATAGCCATCAGTTCCGTGGCAATTCTCCTTCTGACTCAGAATAAATATGTTTTTGAACCCTCTATTTAAAATGAAAAGTGGATATTCTGGCACGAATCTCGGCAATCACTTATTTTGATTCTAAATATTGATCATTTTGAACTAAAATCAAACTTTTTGTTGGAATATTCATATTATGTATAATATCTTGATTCTCAATAGTTACATACAAGTCAATAAAACATAGAAAAGCAGGATGCCCATGACAAGTACATGTGGGATGACCAAATCCTAATCAAATTTTTTTTTTCCATTAGAGGGAACTCGTACATATTCGGTAGTACTGCCTGTGAATATTCTGTCGGTATGAAAAGTTCTTAATGTTAGTTGAATCCCCGGTTACCCAATTGATTGACCCGCAATAATGCCTACGGCTTCTCCCAACTTGACCAGGTCACCATGAGTAGGACTCTGGACATAACATAATTGACAGATCCAAGATGTACTCCTGTAAGTAAAAGGGGTTCAATATATATTGGGGTGCTCAAAAGGTTATGAATCAATTAACAAGTCTAATTCCAATATCTTTATTTCGAGTGGCAATGCATCGTAGACCAATATATATATCATCTAATAATACACGGCCAATTAATGTTTGGACAAAAATCTTTTGTCATCCAATTTTGAGGACTCATGGACATACCTTGGGTAGTGCCACAATCCGTTCTTCACACAAGAATGTGTTGAATTACTTCAACAAGTCTACATGTGAGGTATCCAGCATCTGATGTTCGTATATCTACAACCCCTTTGTGGGCTCTATAGTAAGATATTATATATTTTGTCAAAGAAAGCCCTTCCTGTAAATTGCTTTGAATGGGTAAATCAATCATTTGTCCTTGAGGATCCAACATTAATCCTCTCATACCTACTAATTGGTGTACTTGAGATGTATTTCCTCAGCCCCGAAAGGAAATTAGATGGACTTAGAAGGATCGTCATCCAAAAAATTAGAATTCATTTCTTGTCTCAAATATTCAATTGTAGCACCATATCTCAATGGATTGACATAATTTTTCTACCACATGTACATTCCCATAATGATGGTTTTTCTAAAAGAAAACTTTATTGTTCAGCATCTTGAACTAACCATCCCTTAGAAGCTATTGTTAAAAGATCATCAATTCCTAATGAAATAGATGTAGCAGTGGCTCACTGGAAATCGAAAGCCTTCATTTGATCCAGGATATGTGATGTATATGCCATTCCAAAATGATCTATTAATCTACTGATAAGTCATTTTATAGCAATTCCATCTATCACTTTATTTTGAAAGACCAAATCGGTCAGTTCATCCATAAGGACCTCCATATTCTGATGAGTAAGATTTCACAATGGCCTGGGTCAGTAATTCAAGGACTTCCTTTCCTCAATCTTGATTCAGACAAAAATTAAGAAATTATGATACTGGTAAAATTGGAGAGACCCAAATTTCCACGAGTATGGGCATCACTAATAGAATTTTTTAGTTTCTATATAGAGCATGAGTTAGATAGCCTATGAGTAGGCATGCCAAAACCCCTGTATGGCTTCTTCTATTTCTCGATAAAAAGAAAGATGACCAACAGTAGTTCTAATGCATATACAATGAATTTCTCCCTTTACACTTCCTATTATTTGATAGTGCTTATAAATCTCATTATAATTACCAAAAGATTCATATTGAACTTTGATGGGAACTTCTCTTGAGCCAACGATGCATTGATTTAGTCTCCACTTGAGCCACAAAGGACTATCTAAATGAATTCATTTCTATCGATAAGCTCCAAGTGCATCATAAGAACTTCAAAAATATAGCTCTTTTGTATACATAAAGTTATTCTTGTAAACTATTTCCTTTTTTTTGCAATTAGGATTATATTGATTATACCTATTTACACAAATACCTCGAAGATTCTCGATCGTTAATACATAGAGTCCAATAAGCATATCTTGAGTTGGTATGGAAATGGGATCCCCAATAGCTGGAGATAAGAGATTCATATGCTAAAACATAAGTCAACGAGCTTTTGCTTGAGCTTCCAAAGATAAAGGTATGTGAACAGATTTGATCCCCATCAAAGTCTGTGTTGAAGCCCTTACAAACTAATGAGTGTAAACAAATAGCACGCCCATCCACTAAAATGTGTTGGAACGCCTGTATACCTAACCTATGAAGGGTGGGTGCTCTATTCAACAATACAGGATGCCCCTACATTACTTCTTGAAGGATTTCCCTTACAATGGGTTCTTTTTCCCTAATTTTGCTTTTAGCAATCCCTATGTTAGAAGAAAAATCTTGTCTGATTAGACCACGAATTACAAATGTTTAGAAGAGCTCTATTGCTATTTCTAAAGGTAATCCACATTGATGTAATGAAAGCAAAGGACCCATGATAATGACTGAACGCCCTGAATAATCGACCCGTTTACCAAGAAGAGTCTCACAAAATCTTCCTTCTTTGCCTTCAATTACATCAAAAAATGACTTGTAAACTTTTTATGACCATCTCTCATGTGTTGTTCGTGGATCCCATTATAAAAAAGTGTATCCACGGCCTCTTGTACCAATTTTTCTTGACACATTACTAATTCTCCTAGTGTATATCTGCTTATTGATAATAGATCGATAAGAGTATTGTTTCGATAAATGACTCTTCTATAGAGTTCATTAATATATGAACTCATTAGTTTACCTTCATCTATCTAAATGATTGGTCTCAACTCAAGAGGAAGAACTAGTAATAAGCACAAAACCATCCATTCTGGGTCTACATTTGTTCGAAGAAAATGTTTAGCTAATTCTATGCACATAACCCAAAAATCTTTTCTTCTTCTAATTATTTTGATCTTCCCATTCATTTCCTACGGACTCTTCATCTCTTAATTCCTTCCATTCTACCAAAGAATTCTCTGTAATAATTCATAAATCTAAATCAGTTAATTATTCTCTGATAGCACCTGCCCCCATAGATTTCAAGGAGAATCCGACACAATTTTATACATATACTACCCGGAGATAGAGTCCAAATTGAAATGAATCATTATGAATCAACCAGGGGATGTATAATAAACTAACTAACTAATAAATAATATTAGTTAGTTGTTTACTACTAGTTCCTGATTTTATGAGGAATTTCTACTAAACAGCTAAGCTACTACTCTAACTATAAAATGAAAGTGAAGGGATCTAAATCCAAGATTACTTTTAGCTTTATATTTTTAGAGATAGGTGCAGAAGCATTATTTTTGTAATGAGATACATCTAAAGTTTTTTAGAACCATTTGACACGTAGTGCCTCTATTAAAATGGCTCTCAAAAACTCCACAAATTTTCATTGTGTATTAGATGATGTTTTTATTTATTATTTATGTAGTTTATTTTCTTCAATTATATATTCATTGTAATGAACCATAATCTGAATTCTGATTGATTGATCCCAAAATAGAATATCCAATTTAGAAGAATTCAATGGAAAATGCTGAATTCGTTCCTTGGTCTTGCAATTTTAGATTTCTTCTAGTATGTACAGAAATTACAAATATGGTCCAAGTAAGAAATGTCCAAGTTTCCATAGGGTCCCAATTCCAATAAGAACCCTATGTATTATTAGCCCATATTGCTCCAAAAAGAATGCCTATGGTGAAAAAGGTAAACCACCCTAAACTAATGACACGATAACTCCAATAATCAAAATGTTGAATTCATTGATATTTATCAAAATTTTGAAATGAGAGAAAAGAAGTCTTTTTAATACACTTCCTTTTTCGTTCAAATATTTCATATCAACAAAAAAAATGATTTCCATAAACTCCAAAATTTCTTATTTTGAGAAAAAAAAGAAGAATCGATTCTTTTTTGAAATGTAATCACTATAAGAGCAACTGATAATAACGATCTGCATCAAAAAGCTGCCAAGCTCAAGAGTATCATACTGACATGCATTATTAACCACTAAGATTGTAGAGCAGGCACTAATATTGCAGGTTTATACATTTTAGATGAAAGACCTAACGTGGCAAAACCTTAGGTAAAAATAACACTTGGTGAAGTTATTGCACTGTTGAAATCATCTTTATGATTCCCAACATATGGAATCATATGAATAATGGATAAACTCCATGAAAGGAAGATTAACAATTTCTATAAATTACTTACAGGAAAATGTCTCGAAGAAATCCAACAAATAAATAAAAATCCTATTATAGAGAAAAAAGTAGCTATCATCCATTTATCTGATGAATTACGTAATCCTTTGATTTTGTAGACTAATAAGTTCATCAAATTAATTAGAGTCACAATTGAGATGATGGTTAAAGAAATATTCGAAGTAGGACTATCGATGAAATCATGCTTGATTCGATCTGCCATCAGTTTTGACCTTTATTAGTTTCCAAAGCATCAGATGGATTTCAGTCCATTTCTCGTTCAATCTATTTTCTAAGATAGGAATGCTTGATGTTGGTCAAAATTGTTTACTTTCTTTAACAAGTACTTAACCAGTTTGATCCATAGGCTCTTCATCATTCCCACTGATGGAATCTGTCCATTTATAATCTTATATGAGTCTTGATGCTCCACACCTTGCCTTGGATGAAATTTCAATGAATGGGATGTCTCTACATATTCTACCTTTGGTCTTGGTTGGGCCTTCAATGAGTAAGCACGTATGTATGTTGCAGGTTTCCAACTTGTTCAAAAAAAGAAAGATTAAAGAATGAATCCAATCAATAGTTTTGAAAACAAAACTAACACTACTTTGAGCTTTCACAAATGTGGAGGTAATCAAGCCAAGCATGTCAACAAAAAAGGACAACTGAGATCTACGCATGATTTTTCTCTGTGAGAGAGAAGACTAGCCTAGCCTTGCTAAGCACAAAATAGCTTATAAAAATAGAAGTTCTTCCACATCGTTGTGACCCTGAGATAGGGAAGTTAGCTATAAAGCACTCGAAAGTACAAAATAAAAGGCAATTGTTTGTTCTTCAACAGAAGAAAAAGCAAAAGTTTTGTTCTTTTTCAAAATGAAAGGGAAAAGGATAGCAACTAGCTTGAAGGTGGAAAAAATTGATGCCCCTCTTTTGCATATGTGATAGAATTTTCCCCTTCATGTGAAAGTCTGACTATTGATAAGACTCAATATCACTTGCTTCAAGAGAAAGAGATCTTTCTCCTTTTTTGAGTGCTATCGATTCATCTAACTCTCTTGCTTTCTTTCTCTTTTTCAAGTGAGCATTTTCTTCCTAACCTCTCGCCCTGCTCACCACTCCAATTCTTCTCTTTGACCCTTTCCCTACATCCTCAAAAGTAGAGCCACATTGCACTAAGTTTATTGAGCTTTCTTCTTGATACGTTTGATGCATACTGAAAGGCATCCCTTTGGTTGGCTTTTCCTACTACGTGTTTAGTAGACTACTCCTTCAGATTGGTAAATCTGAGTTAGGTCTTG
Organism: Cymbidium sinense; assembly: GCA_021442155.1. Classification (NCBI taxonomy): domain Eukaryota; kingdom Viridiplantae; phylum Streptophyta; class Magnoliopsida; order Asparagales; family Orchidaceae; genus Cymbidium; species Cymbidium sinense. The sequence continues at coordinate 60,359 of JAKCPB010000657.1, forward strand.
CCTTCCATGGCTCCTACTTAGTGCGATCCATCGCAAACCAACTAGGTCCATCTCAAAATCCAAATCTAAAAATTGAAATGAATTCAATCCTCTTCCCCAGTGGAAATTTCTCCTCAGCGAGACTTAAATTAAATCAAACTCCTCATCCCTTGTGGATGACTTGAACCTACTTCCCAAGTGGAAGGTTCATATACTCTATCCCTTAGTGGATTCCTCCATCTCTTTTATGTCTTGGACATAAGTAGAGCCACATTGCACTAAGTTTTGGATTCTTTCTACACCTTGGGTTATGGATAGATTATTTGAAAATAAGGGCTTATGTTCATAAAATTTGTAAAAAATGTCATTTGATTCATAGGCGAGGGCAAATTATAGTCATTTCTTCCAATCTGAGACATAAACAGAGATAGGGGTAATCCTTCTCAAGTTCTAAATCAAGAAATTTTTAAAAGAAAAACACATGCACATGTAAAAAGAAAGGATTCATTTTTATATTAAATAACTATCCCCGTATCTTTCTGATTCTTCTCTCTTTTTATTTTATTCTTATGAATATGACCTAAATATGATCTAATAAAAAATGACAAAACCTATAGTAAAAATTGGTTTACGTAAGAATGCACGTATTGGTTCATAAATGAATGAACATATAATACCAAAAGGAGTTATTCATGTTCAAGTGAGTTTCAACAATACTGTTGTAACTGCTACAGATGTACAAGGTCGGGTGGTTTCTTGGGATTCCACAGGTACTTATGGATTCAGAGGCATAAGAAAAGGAACACCCTATGCTACTCAAGCTGCAGCATTTAATGCTATTCATACATTAGTTTATCAGGGTATGCAACAAGCAAAAGTTATGATAAAGGATCCAGGTCTCAGAAGAGATACGACATTACGAGCCATTCAAAGAAATGTGATGCTATTAAGTTTCGTATGTGATGTAACACCCATGTCGCATAATGGATGTCGCCCCCCTAAAAAAAGACGTGTGTAGAAATAATAATTCAAGATATTCCAAGAGAAATAAATGATTCAACATAACATGCCACCTTTTTATAAATCAACTCATCAAAAATACCTGGCATGACTCTTTGGTATGTAGCTCCAGCATTTTTTAAACCTAAGGGCATGACTACGTTGCAATAGATGCCAATTGACATCCTAAATGATGCGTGCTTCTCATCTTCAGGTGCCATCTTGATTTGATTATATTTCGATGATTCATCCATGAATGAGAATATGTCGTAGTTGGAAGTATTGTCTACAAGTAGTTCTAAAATTGGAAGCAGGAAGTCATCTTTTGGGCATGCCTTATTTAGGTCCTGTAAGTCAATACAGAGACAAATTTGACTATTCTTCTTCCTAACTGGAACAATGTTGGCTATCCAATTAGCATACTTCTCCTCCTGGATGAAGCCTTCTTCGATCAACTTCTTAGTTGCTGCAATTACCTATTCTTCAATTTTCAATCTCATTCGCCTAGGAGCTTGCTTAATGGGTGTCGTATCTGGTTTAATAGACAGTTTATGAATTGCTACATCAGGGGATAAGCCTGGCATTTCAGAATATGTCCAGGCAAAGCAATCCTTAAATTCATAAAGTAGCACTTTTAACTCTTCAACTTTCTCATTAGGTAGAAGGGCACTGACGAAAGTTGGATCGGGATCATCTTCAGCTCCTAGTTTGATTTCTTTGAGTTCATCCATAATAGTTATTTGTCTACCATCTTCGAGTTCTTCAGGTGCAGGCTTGGCTTCTACTTCTTCATCAAGAAGAATTTCATGGAGATCATCTTCGTCACTCTTAGTTTTGATCTCAACTTCTATTATATTATAAGAAGCTCTATTTTGATGAGATTTATGGATGAATCCTAGACCTTTAGTGATAAACTTATCACTTCTTCATGATGCTTGAGGACTTCTTTGGCTCCACATCTTGTTAAAGATTTGAGTTCTATCTTTAGTAGTTCCAATATGAATTCCAAGCTTATGCATCATTCTTCGTAATTTTTGGGGACAATATATTGGTATTCTTGTTGGCACTATCTCATCATAATTTTCATGTTCAGCAGGATGTTCAAAATTGTGAGGTTGAGACTCTTCAGATTTGTAGAATAGAGTTTCTATTCTGCCACTCTCGCTCAACGATGACACATAGAATGTTATCAATTTTTCAATATTATGAACCTCCAGAGGAGTAATTTTTTTGAAGCACTATTGCAGGATGGGTATAATTTTGAGTGAGTCATCTGACTCTGCCAAGTGAGCTAATATGCTTGATGCAATCATCTGAACTCTATTTCCATAAGTAGATTCAAAGCCATAGCCTGAATCTGAATCACTTATTTCATACTTTGCCTTTTTTGAAAGATTATATGTTCCCTTAGGTTTGTCAGTATCTTCTCCTTCCTCTAAGTCACTTCCCAAATGAGGAATTGATTTTCTTGATTTAGGTGTAGAATCAAGTGCTTTAGGGAGAGTAAGCATTGCCTTCTTTCTTCCTCTTTGCTTTTTCTCTTTCACTTTGTGAAATTTCTTTTTAGTTCTGAAGTGATGCTACTAAAGAGGCTCTATTGGCTTAGGCTCTTTGAGGATGAAGTACTTTGCATCTTCATAAATCTTTTCTTCATTGATGCAGAATGGTTGTAAGTTACTAAGAATTTTGAATTCTTCTCCATCTTTCAGATACTTCATACATTGATGCATAGTTGATAAGACCATTCAATACTCATGCAGCCATGGTCGACCCAAGAGAGCTCTAAATGATGTATCAGCATCGGTTATATAAAATTTAGATTATGTATATAAATCCCAAAATTTGATCAGGAGAATACAAGAACCCAGGGTTTTATGCCCTTTTTCATTGAAATCATGAATCATCAATTTATCTCTCCCAAGATGTTGGATATCGAGTGATAATCCTCTCAATACCTTTAGACTCATAAGATTGATAGAAGAACCTGAATCAATCAATATTTGACTGATCAAGATGCCATCACTCTCTACAGTAACATAAAGAGAATGGTTGTAATCCGTTGTCCCCAACATAAGATCTTCCTCAAAAAATGTGATTACTGGGAGATCTTGAGTTTGCATTGCTTCAGTCATGCATTTATTTAGTAATGTAAGCTTCATAACTCTCTGAATATTTGAGAGCCTGTATCAAAGTTTCTCGGAGGTCTTTTGACATCAAGAGGGCCTCATACACACTCAATTATGCAGGGATCTTTCTCAAATATGATAGAATATTATAGTCTATCTTTTCTTTTAATTTAGACTTCATTCTAGGATTTTTGGGAATGATAGCTTCATTGACTTCAATTTGTTTTCCTTTGTCTTTATTTACATTTTCCTTCTTTGATGAAGGTGGTAGGACTTTATCGCTTCTCAATTGAACTTGAATCACCTTATCTTGCATAGATTCTTCTGAAGAGATAGTTTCTTCAAATTCTCTTCTTATTCTGGAGGATTGGCCAAAAGGGCTAGACTCATTTTTTCAACTTCATATGTTTCATGTGTGATGATATCGATGAGTCTGACTCTTCTGCATTAGTAAAATATAGATCTTCATCTAAACTATTATCATCTTATTGAGTCATTATACAAAATTTAGTTGTTAACTCCTCAGACTCTTCTTGCTTTCCTGACAAGAATTATGATGGGTCGAAATCAGTTCTGACTACTTGTCATTTCGAGTAACTAATGTTGAAGAACATCCGATATCACATAAATGATTCAACATGTCTCTACTGGACAAAATTCATCATTATCTTCTTTGTCTGATTCATTAATGAAAAGTTTAGGCATAAAGTATGCAAGCCTAAATAGTTTTTCCTTTTAAACTAATTTCTCCTTCTTTTATCTTTTTTGGATGATACGAAAAATGATGTAATCATCCTTGTAGACTCTCTTTTTGGGTTGATTAGAACACTATCAGATAGTCTAAATTTACCATATCGATACTTCCTTTCTAACCAATCCTTGAAGATTTAACAATCTTCAAAATGATGGCTGATCATCCGATGATAGGAATAGTAATTTGGATTACTGACTTGATCAGCTTCTTTAGGCCTTTCAATTTCTAGTAATTGTAGAGTAGCTTTGACTGCTTGTCAAAATAATTTAGCCACACTATCTCTTCTAAAAGAATATTTTTTGTTCATCTTTTCCTTAAGAGATGGATGCATTCGCTCATCATCTCTTATTGCTTATTTTAGATGCTCCCCACCACTTGGAAAAGTTTGAGGTTTGTCATTGTCTCCTAATATCAATTTTGGATGTGGATTAAGATAGAGAGGCTTCTTACCCTTATCATCATTATACATCGATTGTTTTCCTTTATCCACATTATATATCACCCACTTTTTGCCATTTTAGCTAAAGGAAGCAGCATGAATTTCATTTATTTTTGAGTCTGAAGGTTTGTTTCTCTTTGCTTTATATGCATAGATTGCAGACTTAAGGCGATTCAATTTTTTGAAGTTAGCCACCTTATCGAGCAAGCCCTGGAATGTTGCAATCGACGCCATACATAGAAATGGTGTTATTTTATCATCAATGTTGTCCATTAGAAATTAGATCACATGTTCTTCTTCCAATTGTTGCTTGCATTTCATGCTTAGGTTATGCCAATGAATTATTTTTGTCACTGACTCATCTCTTCTCCTTTTCAGTAAGGCAAGGTCAACAATTGTTATTTTCTCAGTTACATTGGAGAACCTCTTCATGAATATTACCTCTAATTTAATAAAGGTTAACTGAATCATTTGGCAATTCTGTATGCCACTCAAAAATAGCTAAAGTTAAGCTACTAACGAACTGACAGAAGAGCAGCACATCATTCCCCCTTGTGTTACCACAAGTAGCCTTAATTTGGGCTAGATGTTACTTTGGATTATAAAGCCCACTAAAAGTATTATATTTTGGCAGGTAACCTTTTCGCATAGACTAGATCATATTCATAGTGAGGGTAACCTTACTCACCGCCTTTTCAACCGCTTCTAAGGCTATGACGTCTTTATCTTTTCATTGATTATTATTTCTAGAGTTACTTGGTGTGTGCTAGCCAAATTTTGAATTATCGGATGGAGGTGTTTGGTTAACTTCATTTCCACTTGTGTGTAGTAATTCTAGAGCTGAGGTAAAAGTGTGATGGTATAGAAGTTGCATTTTTACCTACCTGTTGGTTAGCAGACAAAATAGGTGATGCACTTGATGCGATATTCTTCTACAACATCTCTATCATGACATTCATTTGTACCATCATATTGTTCATATTGGTACTAAGCTGTGCGATTTCTTTGTCTTTGACTTCTATTTGGTGTTGCATTTCTCTTTGCTCTCTAGCTAGTGATATGGCACCAATCAGTATAGGCTCTTCTTCTTCTTCTATTTCTTATCGTTGTCCTGCTCCCTACTCATTTTTAGGAGAAGAACTTGATCATCCTTCTCCTTGTGCATTTATAGGAGTAATTGTTGCTAGGGCTGAACAATGACACTGAGTATAAAAGCGTGTACCAGGCTGATCATTTCTTGGTTCAACCATATAGACAACTTTGACACCCAAGACCTTTTTTTCATTCTGGTCTTCTTCTTCAACAAAGATTAAAGATCCATCTTTTATTTTCTTCTGTGAAGACTCTCCTTCATAAACATTAAATTCAAGTTCAAGTTCCCTGATCATGTCATTTGATATGTCGAAATTTAAAGTTCATCTATATCTCGACCATATAGATGACTTCTACTTCCATAGTACCCTCTTCAATATTTTCTACTTGCACACAAATTTTTGATCGATGTTTTCAGTGGATCTCTGGTTCTATTTATGAAACAAACACTCCTTCTACTAAAGGACTCCGATCAAAGTCAACCTTCTCTTATAGGGGTGAATCCAATCAGCGATGGGATCTCATAGAGGATTCTCCAGGATGTTGACCATCATGTCTCTCATCAATGATATCCCTTCTTTTGGGTATCCACTTCTGATGAGGTATTTTTGAGGTAGATTTAAAGTATATGTATCAGATGTCACACCTCTTCCATTTTTTAGGATTTCATTACAGGGCTTTGGCCTCCATATCTACTAATCCATTCATCAGGACCTTTCAGTAGTGGATTCTTGGACAAGTGGTCCAAGTGTCATGCTCTGATGCTCACCGTGCAAAGCATACTGGGCTCGATGGCTAGTTACTAAAAAAGATGGCAACTTTCTTGGTGGAGCTTTAGTATTTTCCATCACAACATGCCTCTGAAATTTTCTTTTCATTAAGCCTCTGTCCTTGGCTACTTTGAGAACTTTATGTATCCTGCATAGTATCGTGCTATCTCCTATAGTTGGTGGAGCTTGACGAGTTGGTTCCAAAGGACTACTTTACTTCACCAAGAGCTATCCTTTTACCCATTTTAGATTGTCAAAGTTATTATGCATGGAATACCGCTTCTAGTGGCGTATCGCTTGTTCATGGGATTTCGAGCCCTCACCTCGATTTCTCCTTCGGTTAGTTTGCTTCTTGATGAGGAAGCTTCATGATCATGCTTTCCAGGTACAAAAGGTTCAATTGGCAAAGCAGTTGTACCATGAGGCATTAAAGAAACAGTTTTCCCCTTGACAATTCTTTTTGTCATGAGGGCTTCAGATTGATCTAACTTTTTGAAAATTAAAGTTCTCTATCAAGAGAACTCCTTGACAGCAGTTGGTTATTGAACTGATTGACAAACAAGGCTTGTAGGAGCTTTAGTAACTTCAGGCCTTCCTGCTTGGCCTCAGATGAATGTACCACGGGTGGGTACTTCAAGAGTTGTAGCTACGATAGCCAGTTGATGACGATGTTGGCTAGGCAGATGTTCACACCCCTCCCTAGCTGAATAGTGAAAGGAGTGCTCTGTAGATCCATTCTACAAAAGTGAAAGATAAGGATTAGTAATTAGCAATTGTTATTTCACCCCATACTTTCAAAATATCGAGGCACTACAGAACAACAATAATAGTGTAATAAAAATATACTCTACAGAATAATTCTTTCGATATAGAGCCTTGTATATTAGTAATATAAGTTTATTACACATTTTTGAATTTTTAAAAATTTTATTGCTACTATGGCACATGTATGACATGTCAAAGATAGAAAGAAAATCTTGTCCCCAGCGGAATCACAAGAAATCTATGGGCTCCAAAAATTTGCCACCAACCTCTCAACAATATTGATTTGAAGAGAGTGCAAGTTAAAGTGTCGGTGTAATTTTCAGAAGGTAGATGAGATAGTAGATAAGACACTACCCAGAGATTTTGTCCTTATTTATTGAGGACTTTAGATCTGGTTCCAGGTTTCTATAGGCACAAGCCCCTATAGTTAATTATCCCTCCCAATAAGTGAGAGAGAACTTTCGATTAAGGCTTGTAGTTAGATCACTTAATACGTAGCGTATAGTAGCAACATGTGAAGTTTAATATTTAGATTATGAAATTCATCATTTCTGCATAAACTAGATGGTTAGGGGAATGATGATGTGCCCAGATCCCATGATTCTGCCATCCCAGGCCATGGTCTCTAGTCTATTTATTCGTGGAGGTAGTGACCCAACAAGGGATCCTTATCAGCAACACATGGGTTACGTCGTCCAAGAAATTCTTGTAAACCTGGGATGGTGTTTGTCTAAGGAGACAAATTTAAGTCCACCTTAACTAACAGAGGGTTGTTTGCCCTATGAAGTATATCTTATGATTCATAATGCAAAGGGTAGAGCCATTAGGGAGCATACGGGCTACGGTCATGATCATAATATAATAGAGCCTGACTGGCCAAATCACCCGATCAAAGGGCACTAGTCATAACTGCTTCATCTATGGAGCCTACTGGCCAAGCCATGAAGTCAGAGGATACAGGCCATGTCCTTACAAAATAAGAGATTGATTGAGAGTGTGAACATAACAGAACATCTGATTTGACATTGGCTCCTTTGTAAGCTAGAGTTTTCTTAATTTATCACCTTCAACAAATAGTTACGGAAAGTGGATAGATTGAGTTTTGTTATAAGCTTTTAATGATTGAATTTCATTTAAGCAATTTTAAGATTAATATTTAATTTGAGTTAGATTTGAAAATAGAATCACATTTTGATGAAAGTATCCCCTCCGGTTGAAATCACTATTCAACACAACCATCATCGGGTAGTTAATTTAATTTGAAAATATTCAAGAGCTTTAGATCTTATCGACTCTGTTTAGCTCCTAATAGAGGATTAGATCTGCTGTCACATGACAGAATTAGCTTCTCAGATATTTTACTAAGTCAAAATTTATATAATAGATTTTAGGTTTTATTAACCCGACCCTCTAAGACTAAACCCCAACGTGCCAGCAACATTTTCATAGTGTTGGGACTCATGCGAGTGTATTTGAGAATGCCTTAACTAACGCCTTTTGTTCACTTGTATGATGTGTTGTGAATTCGGTGGTAAACAAGGTGTTGTAAATTGATTTAATATCTTATTAGATTATTCAGATTAATATTTAATTGATTCCCATTTAGAGTGCACAATCTTTTTAGAAATTATAATTTGTACTTTAAATCTCTATGTCTGAGCATATGCAGGTATTTAAAGCTTAGATAATTTCATCTAATTAATGAAATCATTGACATTATTTCTTCTATTTTTGATCCAAGGAAGCCTTATGATTTTTGTAGAATTTGATTTAGTATTGCCTTCTATCTGCTTGACCAAAGAATTGCAGATCCGGTGGCGATCATTTGAAAGTTAGCACAAGCATTGAATAATAATATATTCATTTTAGATATGTGTAATGAATTTATTCTCATTCAAGCATTTACATGCATTTTGGAATATTTGACCCAAAGGAGTAATCGCTATAAGATATTTGCTATGGCATATTTCATGCAGTTGTATTCATACAAGTTTATATGTATGAAGTTCACCCAAAAGAAAGTTTCAAGTTCTCTAATTTTATCATTTAAGGACTCTTTTTTTCTACAACAAGAGAGACCAACTTCATATCCTTCCCCATTTTAATTTAAAGTTATTTAATTTTAAGGAGTTTAGATGAAAGAGAACTCACTTTATCGCTTCAATTTAAGCCATAGAGAATTATAATTAAAGCGTTTATTATTAGCCTTAAATTTTATTTGCATTTTAAATAGGTGTTTTATTCTTTCCAAAAAACATTTTAGGTGCTCTCCCCATATTTCTCTTTGATTTAGCATTTATCTTCATATTTATTGTATATCTTTTTATTTAACATAAATTTAGATGATTTTCATTTGAATTTGTTGAAGTCTTAAATTTCAAGATATTTCGTCCATCCCCATGTTCAGAGTGTTTGGCTTTATTTCTTAATGAGTAATTGGTGTCTCACACCATAATTGATTTCCATCTTGTAACATCTTAATGAGCATGACAAGGCCTTTAAACCTAAAAGAAGACATATAATATATATATTTCATTCTTCTTTTCTAAAATCATAAAAAATTTTGGTTATTTTACGGGAGTGACATCTAACGAATGTTGGCTTATTTGTGCGGTGTTTATTTTGGGATGTGGGACACACAAATCTTAGGGTACTTATTGAAATGATCGTATGATTAAGGAATGATGTACTATCTAAAAGATAGAAATCACCACTATAATGGACCCAATCACTTAATAAGGACAAGACATGAGTCAATATACCAAATATCTTTCCTACTTTACATGAAAAAGTAAAGTAGGGTTTATTTTAAAATTCATTGTTCCCTATGGAGGCAAGCCCCATTGTTAATTACTTCTAAATGAAATCCCAGAAATAATTCTAATTAAAGTAGCGGATCTCCAAAGATTTCAAGGTTAAGACTATCAAAGGATTGGCTATTTTAGAAAATAAAATTTGATAAATCAAGGAGAAGACTTATTTTTGGAATCCAAATGGGAAAAGTAGGAAATGCTCATGATACTAGGATACCTAGTGAGCATTCCAATCTACCCTATATTAGGATGCCTAATGATACAACGACCCCTTTAAGCACAACCCCCTGTAGAAAATATGATTAGGCTAATAATAGCCTACCATCCAATCTATGAAACATACACCCTAACATCTAGCTACAATATTACATCACAAAATAAAATACAACATCATACATACAATGCCCTAACTTAGCACTAGAAGTGGTGACTTAGTATTATAATGTGTGTGCTTAAGGCTTGTGTGGCAAGGCTTTACTAGGCTTCTTTAGTTTAAGTTTCAATTTGGAGTTTAAATTTGTTTAAATTTTATCTTGATTTCAATTTAAATGATTCAATGATTTACTTTTCATTTTTATTTCACTTTTATTTGGTTAAAGTGATGTTTAAGTTTTCAAGAATGAAGAGTAAGGTGAATTCCATTTGCAGACATAACTCACCATTCTACATAACCCTAAAGAGTCTAACTAAGGCCCTTAAGTATCTTAATTAGCCCATTTAAATTTGTGTAATTCATTTGATTTGATTTAAGATTTAGAATTGGAGTTTGTTTAAGTATTTGATTGATTTATTTTGGATTAGATGTTTTCGTTTAATTGTATATTGATAATTGAACATCCTTAATATATAATGAAGTTTAAGTATGTTTAAATTCATGTGTTTTTGATTGATTAACTTTAGATTAGATGATTTGGTTTAATTAAATCTTGATAATTTAATATCCTTGATCTTTGATGAAGTTTAAGTTTGTTTAAGTTCATGTTCTTTGATTGATTAATTTCATTAGATGTTTTGGTTTAATTAAATCATGATAATAATATCCCAATATCTACTAATAAGTTTGTTTAAGTTCATGCTCTTTTGATTGATTAATTTTAGATTAGTTGTTTTGATTTAATTAAATCTTGATAATTCAATATCCTTTAAATTAATAAATTCTTTCTTTGATTATGGTTATGTGACTTAACTTTATGTTTATTTAATTTGATTGTTCATTTATTTGTGTTTTGATTAGATTAATTGAGATCTTATTTTGATTTTAATTGGGTGATTCTTGTAATTATTATTTTGTTTTAATCACATCTATTTGTCATACTCATCAAAGTTTGGTTTGTATTTTGATTTCATACATTGGATAGTCGATTAGTTTATCATATTTAAGTAAAATGAGATTTGATTTTACATATTAAATTGATGAGAGTCTTTCTTAATTTAATTTAATTTAATTTAATTTGATTTGATTAGCTTTATTGGTCTACGGGTTTGCTTAGGTTCAATGAGATTTGATTAGTCTTTCTTGATAAAAATTTTGATGGGCTGGTCGAGTTTATCTGACTAATCTTGTCATCTTAGAGTAATCGATGTTGAAGAATATACATGATGATTCATGTCTCTAATAAGACTCACCATTATCTTCTTCATCCGATTCAAAGAATGCGGAGTTTAGGCATGAAGTGCAAACCTAAATGGTTTCTTGCCGGTGATACAGATTGTTAATGATCTTTTGAGTTATAGTTCTCTTGATCTTCTTTTCTTTGGTTGAGCTTATCATGTCATGATGAAGTAGCCTTATAATGATAGAAGCCTAAATACTTGGTTTAGCATCTCTTAAGTCCAATATAGGTTCAAGCGGTGATTTCCACTTGACACTGGGGACATCTTTAGCTATTTTAGCATCACGCTCTTTTGGAAACTATTGTTTGCCATTCTTGGGATTTCTCCTTCTATTTGTCTTTGCTGGATGATATGGAAGAGGACGTAATCATCTTAGTAGACTCTCTTTTTGGGTTGACTAGAACACTATCAGATTGTGTAAATTCACCTCACCAATACTTCCTTTCTAGCCAATCTTTGAAGACATAACAATCTTCAATAGGGGTGATTGATCATCTCATGACATAGTAGTTTGGATTATTGACTTGATCAACATCTTGGCCTTTGATTTTGGTAATTGTAAACCTTTTGATTATTTAAATAATTTAGCCATCTCTACTAAAGGAATATTCTTCATTCATCTTTTCTTTAAGATGATGCTCATCATCTCTTGTTGCTTGTTTTGGATGCTCCCCACCACTTGGAAAGGTCCGAGGTTAATCATTACCTCTTAATACCAATTTTGGCTGTGGATTAGAATAAACAAGCTTCTTTCCCTTATGATCATTATACATTGGCTACTTTACTTTATCCACGTTGTATATCACCTGCTTTTCACCATTTGAGCTATATGAGGCAGCATGCATTTCATTTCTTCTTGAGTCTGAAGGTTTGTTTCTCTTCGCTTTATCTGCATAGACTTCAGACTTATGGTGATTCAACTTTTCAAATTTAGCCACCCTATCGAGCAAGTCCTGGAATATTGTAATCAACGTCATGCATAGAAATGGTGCCACTTTATCCTCTATATTACCCATTAGTAATTGGATCGCATGTTCTTCTTCTAATTGTTGCTCGCACTTCATACTTAGGTTGCGCCAATGATTTATAAATTTTGTCACTGACTCGTCTTTCCTTCTTTTCAACAAAGAAAGGTCAGTGATTGTGATTTTCTTGGTTGCACTAGTGAACCATTCCACAAATATGGTCTTCAATTCAGCAAATATTTTAACTGAATCATTTAGCAATTCTACATACCATTCTAAAGTGGCTGAGGTCAAACTATAGATAAATTGATGGAAAAATAGTGCATCGTTCCCTCTTGTGTTACCACAAAATTTTTAAATTAAGCGGATGTTGCTTGATTAAGCCCATAAAGTATTGAATTTCGAGAGTAATCTTTTAGTACGACACCGGTCATATTTAGGTGGGTAAGGAGACACTCACCTTTTCACTGTAGCTATGATCGCTTTATCTTTTCATTGATTATTATTCTAGCGGCTATTTGCTATCCAGATTTTGAATTGTCTGCTGAAGAGATGTTTGGTTAACTTCATCCCTTATTTCATGCATAGCATGAATTGTATTGAGGTACCAAGATGGGTAAGATTACATTGTTAGCTACCGTCAATTAGCGGACAAATAAAATAATTGATATAATATTTAATATGTCCATCATGATGTTCATTTGTACCATCATATCATTCATTTTGGTACGCAATCTCCTTGACTTTGGCCTCCATTTGACGATTTCTCTTGCTCTCTAGCTAGCACCATGCCAATTAGAATAGTTCTTCCTCTTCTATTTATTGTTATTGTTGTTCTACTTGCTCATTTTGAGGGGAGAACTTGACCGCCTTCTCCTTATTGAGACAGCTATTGTAATGACGATGTTGATTATAAAAGTGTGTACCATGCTGATCACTTCATGGTTCAACCATATAGACAGCTTCGACACTCATGATATCTTTCTCATTTTTTTTTCTTCTTCTTCTTCAGCAAAGATTGAAGATCCATCCTCTATTTTCTTTTTTGAAGAATCCTCTTCATAAGCATCAAATTCATGTTGATTCCCGGCTTTATGCATCACTGGTGTGTGGAGTTCATATATCTCAATTATATAGACAACTTCTATTTTCATAGAATCTTCTTCATTATTTTCGCATTATGAATTCGAATTTCCTGGATCTTTGGTTCAATGTGAAACCACCTCTATTAAATTAACAGTCAACCTTCTCGGTGAAAGATCACGATGGGATTGAGGATCTCTGTGTCACCATCATATTCATCATTGATATCCCTTCTTTTGGGTATCCATTTTTGATATTGATTTTGATTATGAATATACATATCACATTCATTTGCTTTTTTTTATTTTTTTTTTGATTGGACATGCGATATTTTGATGATGCACCATTTATTTCAATTGTAAGAGATGACAACTTTCTTGGAGCTTAATTTTTATCGACATGACTGAAATCTTCTTTGTTCCTTATTTTATACTGACATTGATGTGTCAGTGTCGGTGAAATTTGATGAAAGAGCTATTCCACCCAGAGATGAAGTTGTAGGAATACCAACCAAATATTGCTTACTCCCTAGGTCATTGGGGATTTCCGAGCTCTGCTTTCTCCTTCTTCTCTATCTTCTAATTTGCTTCTTGATGAAGCTTCATGATCATTTTCCGGTACGAGGTTCAAGAGGCATATACCACGAGGAGTAAAAGACACAGTTTGTCTCTTGACGATTCTTTTCACATGGGAGCTTCAGATTTTAGCCTTTTTGAACCGAAGTTCTGTTGGGAGAACTCCGAAGCTATGTTGAATGGTTCGCATTAGAAGTTTCAATAACTTGAGGCCTTCCATCATGGTCTCGGATGAATGTACCACAGGTGGGTACTTCAGGAGTTGCAACTATGATTGCCAAGAAATTTAAGCTACCAAATTGGATGGTAGCCCCAACATCTCGGTGTTGATGCTGATAGACCACTTTATGAATGGTGAATGGCTTTGTATATCCATTTCTAAAAGTGAAAGATGGGGATTAGTAATTAGCAATTATTATTTCACCCCATACTACAGAACCAATAATGATGTAATAAAGATACTCTACCAATGATTCATTCTATAGGCTCATATTGAATTTATTACACACTTAAATCATCATTTTTATTTTGAATTTTCAAGAAATTTTATTGCTACAATAGCATGACTAGCCAAAGGAAAGAGAATCATGTCCCCAGAGTGCCAAAATCTATAAAATTCATCACCGACCTCTTCGATGAAAAGAGTGTTTAAAAGTGTCGGCATAATTTTCAGAAGATAGATGGAATAGTAGATATGACAGTACCTAAAGATTTCATTCTCATTTTGTGTTGACTTTAGATCTGGTTCCAGGTTTCCTATAGGCGCATGCCCCTATAGTTAATTACCCCTCCCAGTAAGTGAGAGAGAACTTTCGATTAAGGCTAGTCATTAGATCGCTAAATGCGTAGCGTATAGAAGCAACATGTAGAGTTTCAGAATTTAAGATATGAAATTCTTCATTATAGCTTAAACCAGATGGTTGGGGAAATGATGATGTGCCTGATCTAGATCCCATGGTTTCGTCATCCCGGCAGATCCCTCCTACTTAGTGAGGTACCAAATCGAAGGATCCCTCATAAGCAACGCATGGGCTATATCTTCCAAGAAATCTTTATAGACCTGTGGTGGTGTTTATCTAAGGAGATAATCTTACATCTGCCTTAGCTGACAGATGGTTGTTTTCCCTATCAAGTATACCCTATGATTCACAACTCAAAGGGCAGAGCCATTGGGGAGCATACGTGCTACGGTCGTGATCATAATATAATGGAGACGGCCAAACCACCCAATCGAAGACTCGGTCAATCGCTTATCTATGGAGCCCAACAAGCCACGTAGTCGAGGACACGAGCACGTCCATCGGAAGAGATTGATTGAGAGTGAACATAAGATAACACATGATTTGACATTGGCTCTTTGGAGCTAGAGTTTTTTTTAATTTCTCCTCGACAAAAAGCCATGCAAGGTGGATTGATTGAGTTTTGATTTAAGTTTTTAATGATTGAGTTTCATTTGCATGATTGTTATTTGAAAATTGATTGATTAGAATATGTTTAAGAGTTTTAGATCTGTCAACTCGCTGAACAAGAGTTTTAGATCTACTGTCACCTGATTTTGAATAATTTTTTTAGACATTTCACTAATTTTGAAACTCTTATTATAGGTTTTTAGATTTTGTTAACCCAGACTCAGCCCTAAGACTAAACCGGGAAGCAACTTTTGATTGATATTTAATTTAAGTTGAAAAATTTATTAGAAGAATTAATTAATTTGAATATGTTTAAGAGTTTTAGATCTTGTCAACTCTGTTTGGCTGCTACCAGAGGATTAGATCTACTATCACCTGATAGAATTAAATTTTTAGACACTTCACTGATTTGAAACTCTTATTATAGGTTTTTAGGTTTTGTTAACCAGAACTCATTCCTAAGACTAAATCGGGAAGCAACCCACACTATATCCTTAAACACTTGAATTTAAGCATTCAGCAATGTGATGGGACACATGCGGGTGTATAGTAATTTTAGGTAATCTTATGTTTCAATTATGAGATTAATTTTGTATTTTAATTTTATTATTCCAATTTAGCTTTAGAACCTTTTTTAGCAAAATTCACTTAATCCCTATGTCAGCACATGCATGTATTTATAGCTAGATAATTTCATCTTTAATGAAATCATTGATTTTGAAAATCATAGTTAAGATGAAATTCCTTAACTTTTTTATCAAAAGAAGCCCTATGATTTTTTTAGATTTTGGTTTAGTATCACCTTCTTTCTACTTGTACAAAGGGTTGCAGATTCGATGGCGAAGAAGGAGTTTTGATTTAGATTGTAGTTTAACACATCACTTGCACTTAGTTTACTAGTTTTTTTTGTAATTCCCCCAATTTGATTAGGTTTTACATCAATTTTGATAAGTTATGTTGATTTTAGTGTTGGTTGCTTAACCCCACTCATGCTTATTAGCATAATAATCACCTCCACATTCATATAAGAGTTATTAAACCCAATTTGGATTCATAAATAGTTTAGTTTATTGCAAATTTGTTATGAGTTTAGCATTAGTCCCCCCTCAATTCCATTTAAAGCTTGTTTAATTTTGAGAAAATTGCAAGAAAAGAGAACTCACTTCATTGCTTTAATTTAAGCCATGAGAATTACAATTAGAATTTATGGTTTAATATTAGCCTCCCTCTCCCCAAAGTTTGTGAGTTTAATATTAGCCTCCCAAATTTAGATTTTAAATGAATATTCTATTCTTTCTAAAATTTGTTTAAAGGCTCCTCCCTTTTTTCTTGTTGACACTTTTGGTTTAGAATTAGTGTGTTTCCTACTTAATATTATTAAGTTAGCTCATTTTACCCTCCCCTTTTTTCTAAGTCAAATGATTTGACACAATTTTGACATCCTCCTAGCCATCCCTGCAGCTATATCTGGGGTGTATCGCTTACTGCGACGCCTCACGAAAGATAGAGTGGTGTCTTGTGACACCACGCTTAGTTTTCATCTCTCAGCCTTGAGTAACGATGAGGTCTTTAAACAAAGAGGACATAAATATATATTCCTCCTTCTCGAAATTAGAAAAGTTTGAAGATTGCAAGGGGAGCGACATCAACAAGTCGGATTACTCTGTGATGCCCCTGAGTGAACGAAAGGTCACACCATAGCTTATTTTCATCATGGTCCTAGGAAAGTCAACGAGGTCTTCAAACCTACAAAGAAACACAAGATTTGTGAGATGGGGAAAGGCGCGCAGCGGTTTTAGTCGGTCACAGGATGTTGCCAGGAGTTTTGCGGAATGAATGTGAGCCAGAAGGAGGGATTGAATGGCCGGGTTGGATTGAACGGAGTCGGCATGGATCGCGAAATGGTGGCAGATTGGTGGTAACATGGGATGCGACACATCGAAGTGACACGCGGCTCTGGATGCGTAATCAGAAGAGGGTCAGGAACGCTGGTCGAAACGGAAGGCAACAGCAGCCATGGGTCCGGGGATGGACGCAGCGATGCATTGATCGCCAGAATGGCAGAAGAGGCGACAGGAGCTCGCTGGAAGCAGAGCCGGAAATGGTTTAGTTGACACCAGATCATACAACGTCGAGGGCTATTTCTGCAAGGGTCATGGTTGCATGGCAGAGAAGCTAGTTTTGGAATGGGGTTAGTGGAATAGTATCGATGGAATGGAGAAAATTTTTTGAGGGAGAGATGAAAAATTCAGAAAGAGGGAAGGAGGATTACCTTTTCTTAGACGTGAGAGGGGAAATCAAGAGAGAGAGGAGAGTGGGAGAGAATGGAGGGACTGCAGAATAGGAGGGAGTAGTTTCTTTTTTTCATTTTTCATTTTATTTTATTTTATTTTATTTTTTAGCTTTTCTTTTAGAAACTAAAAATGTGGGGAAATTAATTAAGAATTTTTAATTAATTTTAAATTTGTTAAATGATTTTAATGTAGATTTCATGCTGGTAAATGAACATCGTCAATATATATATCAATTTAGGGTAATTCCATTGTTCTGAATGCAACGATGCAGTCCATTTTGCAATCAGAGACCGTTTGGTTCGAGTCGGCGCCAAATTGATTCAATTTTAGCTCAAAATGCGCGTCATCGCTTTTGACCGCTCAATTTTCATGCAGACTCTTCCAAATTGAGTTTGAACAATCTTATTTGATAGATTGCTGCATTTCAAAGCCAATGGCACAATCAATTTTATGAATGGAGCTCATTTGGTCATCATCGGTGCCTACTAATCTCAATATGCATGCAAGCATGTTGACGACTCGAACACTTAATCAATTGATCATTAAGTCATACAATATTTATATCCTAACCAATTTTGATGTTTTGAATGTGATGGTGAAGTCCATTCATCGATCGGAGGTCATTTGATTTGATTTTGATGACGCCCGGATTTGTACTATCACTTCAAATCTCGATATTTGCTGACTCCCGAATTGAGCGGATAGTCTCATTTGATAGTTTTCAATATTTTGAAGCTAACGACATAATTAATTTTGTGAACGGAGGTTGTTTGGACATCGTTGCAACTTCTCGACTCTGATATGCGTGTCACACATTGATAGCTCGAGCGCTTAATCAATTGATCATTAGATTTTGCAATATTTATACTTTGACCAATTTCAACTTTCTAAACGTGATCATTGATCAGATATCATTTTAACTATTTTTAGTGATGTTCACTGCATTTTGAACCTCAATTTGCGCACTGCCACCTCTGAAGTCCGTTGAATTCGATTTGTATTCTTATCTTGATTTATGACACATATGTGGAGGTCAACATCCTTATGAAAGAATTTTTAATTAATTATTGAACCCTAGGAATATATTATTAATGGTATACAAAGTCGAATGATTCTATCTTATAGAATTTATTATTTATTATTTATTATTTTTATTTTTTTGAAATTAGCTCATGTTTAGCATAATTAAAATGAGCTGATTATGATGTTCATACATAATTTCAAGTAAGAGCTAATTTTAAATGAACAAAAATTCAACCGTATAAGCTAAAACATAGCAAATACACATAACTCATTTAATCAATAATTGTATTATTTTTATAGGGATCTTTTATCTATCTTATTAAAATATTGTAATAATATGCAAAATTAAAGATTTCATATGATTCATAGAAGAAAATTCACGAATTATTAATGTTTATCATTTTAATCAATGATTAATCAATATTAAATTCATCTATTTAAGTATAAATTTTGATATATTTTTTTCTAAAAATAAAAAACATTCAAATAAAAAATTAAGAATAAAATTAAAATCAAATGCATTTAAAAAACTTACCAAAAAATGAGATAATTTAAATTCTAGAATGTGATGATGATATCAATAATATCTTAACCTAAGTTCATGTAAACTTAAATCAAGCACATATATAAAATGAAACATGACCTTAAATGTGAAGCAATCCTCCAAAACATGACCTAACATACGATGGTAGGGGAAAAAGTTAGGATCATGACATTTTCCCACTTCCTTCGGTCTCCTAGGTTTGGGTAGCTAAAAATCAGACTTCTTTAAGAGATTCTTAAAGACCTTCCTGATTACCTCCCTCTTAAATAAATAAGGTTTGTTAAGCTTATCTAAAAGAGTAGGTGGACCATACCGGCTGTATGGTGTCACCTGTTGATGGTATGGTCGAGGAGGAGGCAAGGTCGCCTTGGAGGCTACTATGGAGGCCGATAAGGTTGCCTCAGTGGTGGTAAAGGTGGTGGAAGCGAATACTGCTGAGTTCGTGGTCTCTCAAACTAATCTCTAGCTGGTTTCTTCCCCTTATCTACCATTGTCACTATTCCCAGCTTCTTCTCATAGACCTTTTGTGGTGCTTTAGGCAACTGGTCTTGAAAAGGCAACTATTTGGCCTCTCATTGTAGACTAGTCACCTTGTTGAATAGCTTCTCAAATGTTTTGATAGTGAAGCCTTTAAGCAAGAAGGTGACCGGGCCATTTATATTCTTTAAAAGAATCTCAATGGCATGCTGCTCAGACAACTACGGCTCACATTTCATACTCAGGTTACACCATCGGAGAATATAGTAAACAAGGGACTCACCTGGGTGTTGTTGTGCTACAACGAGATCACCAATAGTAACCCTTTGTTGAGCTCCAGCAAATTTCTTGATAAAAAGTTGCTCCAACTCAGCAAATGTCTTTACTGAACCATTGGGAAGTTCAAAATACCAATCGAAAGCTATCTCTGCTAGGCTACTAACAAAGAGGTGGAATAGTAAAGTGTCGCTGCCAGGGGTGTTACAATAATTGGCCCTGAACTGTGCAATATGTTACCTCGGGTTTCCATTGCCATCAAAGCTCTTAAAGGAAGGTGGCATAAAACCCTTGGGATATTGGATTGCAATAAATTCCTTCAGGTAGGGTCTACCTTTTGGAACTGATGATCCTCCCCGGGCTTGAGCCAACGCTTCTTTCACTTACTGCTCAACTATGGATCTGATATTTTTCTCTAGGATGGAGGTACTTTCCACTACCTTCCTATACATGCTAGTACTACCTTGCTCAACAAGTGGTAAGGTCTTGGCTAGCTCCAAGACATGCACTAACTCTACCGATTAATGTCGTTGTAGTAGGATGAACACTGGGCTTATTTTTGAAGTCGAGACTATCTAACAAGTCCTTTCCTCGCCATTCTATCTATATGCTCATCTTTGTGCTTTAATATCGAAGGTGTTGGCTGATTGGTTGTGTCTTCCGATCAACCTCATCACCTTCCATGGCTGCACTCGAGGGAATCCTGGTATCCACCATGCACTCAACCGAGTCTCCCAACAAATCATCTTCGTTAGGATCAAAATGATCTTCTCCTCATTTGACCACCATACCCCATAATTTCCTTCTTCTCTAAAGATAATGTGCTACTATCTCCTCAAGAGAATGATCAATCTAAATGAGCACAAATGATTTTTTCGGTATGTTCTTGTCATGTACTAGAGGCACCGACCTTGTTCGGAGAATCAATCTGTGAGGACTGCATACCTAGAAAAGACACACTTCTCGACATCACTAACTCGAAAGGGATGACACTCTAGGAGGTTCTACTATCATCGTAATTGAAGCTCATTCGCTCCGCAATGCTTCACCATCTTGTCTCTGAACTAGTGGTATTGGTGGGACACCATATGCTTCGGGTCGCCATTCCTCCGCAACTCCACTAGGGCAGAAGGTCAAGTAGGAGAGCTTGGCCTCGCCACAGTAGGTGATGAAGATGGAATAGGATCGCTTGGATGTAGCTAGATCACCAACGGGGTATGCTTCTCCCCGGATATGGCCATCATGGCCTTCGGTGGAACTGGAGATGTTGTAAACAGGTGCTGGAGGATGAAGGGTAGAGTGGTGTGGTGGAGACACCATCGACTCTCTCAGGATAGCGACCCTCTTCCTATGATAGGTCGTCCCTGTGAATAAAATGCTATCTATATGATCGACGCGGGTAGCGTGTTGATCAGGAAAATCAATAAGAGCATTGGCCATTGACTACTGACCAAACCTCCGTCTCTCTCTACTAGTTATCTGTACTAAAGTACAGGCCTCCTTGGCCCTCTCTTATTGTAGGTGTTTCCCCACTCTGTGGCGAATGACATATCTCAATTTGAACCGACAACTCTAATGCCTGTAAGCTCCCAAGCCGGGTGTAAGATTGATCTCCTCATATGACCTCCAACTCTGGGTAACTGAGGGATGATGCTGAACCACTAGTGGAGATGAAGTGTGAATCTCTGTCTGACCCAAAGAGAGGGTGAAATTGGTTGATGTAAGCCATGATCGAGTAGGTACCTCCTCTACAATTAACCGCATAGCGCCTCCATCTCCTAGTAATCGATATGATACCGCTAATCATGCGCTTTTTTATTTCTCCTGAGTCGGCAGGATGTGTGTAGAGTAAGAACTAGACCCAACCTCAAAGGCTGGGAGGCAATCCCTGGGATTAGAGGAGCCTTACCCTTAGAGGGTGCCAAAGAGTGGGTGGTAGCCCTTACTTGGGCAGCACAAGACAGAAACCACGTGGCACATATCGGCCACTATTGACACTAATGACGCTGATGGGACTACCACTACTTTCCTCTTTAATGAGGGGATGTCAAAATTTAAGGGTAAATTGATTTGGATGACTTCTTCCACCAGCATTTTGTGAGGGGAGTATCACAGTGTGATCTTCACCCTCAAAATCTTGAAATGGAAGGTGGGTATGATCGGGGAGATTGATCCAAGGCCAAGTCCATGCCATAGGGGAAAGTGAACACAAACTGGTGATTTCCATTTCTAATCAATCAAAATTGAAGTACCGAATCAGACAGAATCGGATCGAGGCCGAATCTACAATGAAAACAAGCTTGGATTAGATTTCTATTTTTGTTGATTTTGATTTGAATTTAAAATTTGAACCCACATCCAACATCTTGGAAATGTTAAGTGGGGTTCAAATGAATTTAGAGAAGATTTTGAAATTTGAAAGAAGAATTTTGAATATGAATCCAACTTCAACAAATTTGGGTATGTTGAAAAGTGGATTCAAATATTTTTGAAAGATGCTTCCATAGGTTCATGTTTTAAATTAGATCTGATTTGAGGACCCTTTCCTTAGCAAATTTGGGTATGTTAAAGTAAGGGTCAAATGGTTTTGTTTTTGATTTGGTATTTTGAATTTACTCACTTAGCAAATTTGGGTGTGTGAAGTGTTTGAAAATAATTATTTCTTTTGTGAATTGTTGTTGATTTTGAAAATAGAATTTTAAATTTTAGCAAATGGTATGCTAAGT
This sequence comes from Cymbidium sinense, assembly GCA_021442155.1. Lineage (NCBI taxonomy): Eukaryota > Viridiplantae > Streptophyta > Magnoliopsida > Asparagales > Orchidaceae > Cymbidium > Cymbidium sinense. The sequence continues at coordinate 83,082 of JAKCPB010000657.1, forward strand.
GATGAACCTAAGTGTATTTTTTTTGAATGATTTTGAAAATAGTATTCTTAGCAAATTTGAGTATGCTAAAAAAATCTAAAGTGTTTCATTTGTTTTGGATATTTTGAATTTTGCAAAAGTAGGATCCTTAGAAATTTGGGTATGCTTAGAAATCTAATGTGTTTCCTTTTGGTTTTGATTTATTTTTGATTGAAAGTGGAGACTTTACTTTAGCAAATATATGCTAAGATGAAGTTCCACTAATTTTATGAAATGGAGATTTCACTTAGAAATTTGAGTATAAAATGAAATTCAAGATGTGTAAAATTTTTTTTATGTTTTGGTTTATTTTGAAAATGGAGGCTTCATTTTAACAAATTTGGTATGCTAAAGAGTGAAGTTCAAAAAATGTTTTTTGAAATTTTGTGAGTGGAAATTTCATTTAGCAAATTTGAATATGCCAAATGAAATTCAAAGGTGCTTCAAAAAAAATTTGTTTTGAATTTGGGGAGACTTCATTTTAGCAATGGGTATGCTAGAATTGAAGTTCAAATATATTTTGAAAATTTTGGGATGGATATTTTACTTAGCAAATTTGAGCATGCTAAATGAAATTTCCAAAAGTGTGTTTCAAATTTTTTTTTGAAAAGAGGACTTCATTTTAGAAAATGGGCTATCCTAGAATGAAGTTTCAAATTTATTTTGAAAATTTTGTTCAAATTTGGAGAATTCATTAGCCAATTTTAGTGTGCTAAATGAAGTTCCAAATGTGTTTTGATTTTGAAAATATGATTGTTAAGTTTTGATTTTCGAAAGAAGACTTCCATCTTACAAACTTGGGTATGTAGGAATGGAAGTCAATCTTATTTTTGCAAATGTGAAAATTTTGCTTTGTGTGATTATTTCTTTTGAAAGAGGGAATCAACTTAATCATATATGGAATATGTTTAAGTGGGATTTCCAAATGATGTTATTTTTATTTGAATGAAATCTTCATTCAATAAATTGGGTATATTGAATGAAGATGTTCATATGTGCTTCAAAAGTTGGTTTTGTTTGAAAATGAGATTTATCAATAGGTTGGGTATATTGAATGGAATGGTTCATATGTGCTTTTGAAAATTTTATTTTTGATTTTGTTTAAAGTAATATCCATTCAACACATTTAGATGTATTGAATGGAAAAGCCCATCTTCAAATTTTATGTTTTAAAAAAAAAAAAATATGATTATTAAAGACATAAAGATATGAAATATGTATTATTGTGAAAGGCTTTTGAAAAGCATGATTTTGATAAGGTTTATTTTGCCTTTATTATTATAGAAAAATTTCCTTATCATAGAAATGATAAGGAGGAAGTCTTTAAATATTTACTTTATTTAGATCTTTTATTTTTACCCATTGGAGAAAACGAGGTTTTAAGACCAACATGAGGTCCTAAAACCTAAAGATGTTGGCTAGCTTAACTTAAGAATGAAATATGCTAAGTGCCAACGAAATGAAAGATAGTCTCGGATTCATACCAAAGTACAAACCCACTATCAATACTTGAAGACAATGATCCCTAACGGAGAGAGGAACCATCCTGAGCGGAGTCGCCAAAAAAATCTGTGGTGAAAATTTTTCAATATGAGATTTCTAAAGAATAAGAATATATACTTACATCTCCACTATATGTAAGCTAAAATGAGGATAGAAATATACATCTTTATGTAGATGTTCTTATTGAGGCTGATCGGTATGATATTAAGGAGAGGTGTACTATCTCAGACCTAATCACCTCAATAAGGACTCCTAAGGGCAATGGGTCTACATGTATACTAAAGATTCTTCTCCTACTTTACATGGAAAAGTAAAATAGGGTTTATTTTAAACTAAGTTCGTTAAGTTCCCTACAGGGGCAATCCCCCAGGGTTAATTACATCTTAAGAAATGAGAACCGTTAGGAATACTCTCGATTAAGGTAATTTATCATTGTCTCTAAGGATTTCAATAAGTAGGACTATCAATCGATTAGTTTATTTTGGAAGATCAAATGGAATTGATCAAGAGAGGGAGTTGTTATCAAGCCAATGAAGATAAGTAGGAGATGCCCACATGCTGGGAAACCTAACCAGCATCTCAAACTATATGATTAGTTTACATTTTTGAAATTGATTTAATTTGTTTGAGTTGAATTTTCATTATAAATTTAGGCTTATGATTCCACAACATAAGATTATGGAAATGCCTAGGGCAAGGATTTATGCTTATGGCTCACAAAGGGAGAGCAACCTCAAAACCTAAATATAAGGAGCTTGAGGGCTAAAAAAGTACAACCTAAATCTAAGCAAAATGGGTATTTGGTTTAATTTACAAGAAAGAACAAACCACCACAAGCTGAATTACAATTAAGGGGTAGCCAACTAACTCCTCTTGTTTAAATTCATGTAGTAAGTCAGCTTTATTCAACATACTATTATTCATTTAGAAAGAGACTAAGTCCTTAAACTCGCTAAAGAGACTAGATCATGTAAGGGCATGCTTCAAATGACTAAATCTAATGCAATTCATATTTCATTTTATTTTTATTTTTTACAATCATTTTGACTTCTTTTGGATTCATATGTAATGCATGAGAACTAAGATTATTGGCCAAAATTAGCTAAGGGAAGAGGTGTGTTTCCACCATGGCTCTAAAGGTCAAGCCAAGTTTCTTCCAGAAAGGTGAAAGCCCTCCAATCAAGAGTGAAAACAAATGCATTTGTGCATGATGTTATAAAAGAAATACTCATCCAGGGGGTTGTAATTCTTTATCTTGATTTTTAACCCTAAGATTTAGGTGAGGTTATGAGTTCTAATTTTAATTTTAATTGTTAAATTTGGTAGAAGATTTATTTTTCTCTAAGAGCCTAATCCACATCCGCTATACATATAAAGCAAGGAATAAACTAAGAAAAGGATGTCACTTTAATGCACAAGCTAATAAATCATCAATGAATTTATAAATCTAATGCAAAAGAATAAGAGGTCATTTGTGATGTGCACCATCGCATAAACTCAAAACAAATTGGGTAGTGAGCTCTATCATTATACAACCAGATTACAAATGAATTAAGTACAATCAAAGGAACTCATTATTCTTCAAGCTTCATTTCTTCATTCTTCTTTCTTCTTTCTTCTTCTTCTTTTTTCTTTCTTCTTGGTTTCTTCTTTGATAAGTGAGTTTCTAAAGGTTTCACATGGTACATAAGATGAGATCTTATGACCAATGTTCATCCTAATCATAACAATCATTCTAAAATACATTGCAAAAATTACATGAAATGGGAAACAAATCTAGCTAACACCGCAAAAAAGAGATTAACTAAAACCACACAAATTTCAAGATGTATATTGGACTTATCACCCCACACAATGACCAAGTCCACTGGACATTCTTGGGGTATAAGCACTGCAGCAAAAATTGTTTATATTTTAATTATCATGTTTAAGCATAATTATAGAGATAATAAAAAACTAAGATTTCCTACCATTCATTCTACTAACTACATCCTAACATAGACTAAAACTTATAACACAAAAAATAAAAGAAACATCAAACCATATCCTACTTAACCTAATGTGTGTGCTTTAGAGGTTTGTGTGGTATGCTTAGCTATAAGTTAGAATTTTCTAAGTATGAAGAATGTTCAACTTAATAAGAATTTTAAGTGATTTAATTTTTTTGGGTTGATTTTTTTTATACATTTGTCAAGTGAATCTTATAATTACTAAGTTATAAAGGAGGGAAAGAACTTCTCTTCCTTCCCTAACCTAAGTAATTTCTAAAGTGATTCATAATTTAGTTTGTTTTGAATGTTTTATTATGTGTTTTAATTAATCCTAAGTTAGATGAACTCTAAACAAACCTATTCAAAAAGAACATTTTAAAAGATTAAAATGAACAAAAAAAATATACATCACTTCATTTCTTTCCCAATATGTATAACATGCATGAATGAGTCCTAAACATATCTATACATACAAATGAGAATGTTTAGCACTTTATGATGCATAAATTCATTTAAGAAAATTTAATGTTTATGATGCATGATTTTCATTATGAAAGGGGTTTCTTATCCAATTTCACATGCACATATGAATGTATGAAAGGCATAGTTTTGGCCATTGTTAACTGTGTACAAGAACTTGGGCTACTTATCATCTCACAACGGTTTGCATAATATACCACTTCCTTAAATACAAGCATGTGTATAAAAGAAATGAATGGAAAGAAAAAGAATGCAAAAGTTTGTGTTGTTGATTTATTTTTGTTTATGCAATTTATATGTACAAGTATTGGTATCCTTCTTGAGTAATAGCATAGGAATGAATAGGATATGGAATTAGAAGTGTTAGATCTTTTCAAATGAACTATACATTTGTAAATTATTCAAAACTATACCAAAAGAGAGGAGAAGGAAAATTATATTAAGACATCCTTATATTTTACTCACATGCAAGCTTATAAGTAAGATATAAGTAACACACTTTCAATTTTGAAAATAATTTGGATTTAATAGTGATAATACCAATTCATATTTTATTTTAGCCAACACATGCAATTTGACATAAAGGAAACATTTTCATTTTTGATTTTAAAAGCATGAATGTATGAAACCATATCACACATATTTATCATATTGGTAAAGAACTAAAGTAATAAAAGCATGTAAACACATTCACCTTAATTAATTCTAAAGGCAATCTTAGAAATAAGAAAATCAAGTAAATCAATTTGTTTAATGTGATTTTATTTGATATTGAATTTGATTTAATTTTGAAAAATGTCAATTTTGTTGTTCTAACCCATTCTAATTGATATTTTGTTCAAGAGAGTGATTAGATTCATTTTATATTTTGATTAGGTTAAGATGAATTAAGCATGTTAATTACCCCTAACACCATTAGCATAATTAATTAAATAATATGAGCCAATGAGATGACATAAAACCTCACAAGGAATTTAGATTTGCAATCGGGAAGAAAGGGGCCTAATGCAATTTGGCTCATGATTATTGAATTAAGCTAAAGGGTTTAATTAAGTAATCAAAACACCATCACACATATGAGTTGAATCTGATTTCCTTAATTGTACTTGGAACACATAAGCATCTACCCTGTGAGAATTAATTGAGTTCGGAAAGTTTTAGAATTTTAAGAAATTAATTAAGAGGGTAATTAGTTAACTAACCCTTTAATTAAGAGGGAATTAAGGGAGAAAAGGGGGTTTAAGGGATATCTTAAGGGAAATGCTCGAAAATTATTCTCTAAACCTCCTATTCTCTAAACAGGCACTTGATTCCCTTGGAGAAGCTTTGTTTGGTTGAGACGAAGCTTTGCTGAAAGTTTGAGGGGTTGAGGTTGAGTGGATCTTTCTATGGGTCACCTCCTCCTTAGCTTGAACTCAGTTTTGGTCTAGGGCACTCCTCTGCCTCTGAAGCTTGGGAAAGAGTATGGGTGCACTTGACTTGGTCCTCTGATGAAGCCTAAAGAAGGAATTGAGTGGAGTTTGAGTGTGGAGAAAGTTGGCAATTCAATGGACCTCCCTATTTTACTTAAGAAAAATCGAGAAGATGCAAATTGAATCTCCCTCAAGGAAGCTTAGGATCACTTGCAAATGGCTCCTATGACTCCCTCTCACTCAATTGACTATGGCTCTATCAAGATTCAAATGAATTAGGGGGAGTATATCTCCTTTGGCAAATGACATAAGCTTGCCATTTTGATCCAATTGATGGGTTGTTTGAGCTGTTAGGATTGTCCTTGAGTTCATTTTAGGCTAGGGAGTGGGAATATGAACTCCCCATATCTCCATTTGGGCGTAAGGAAGACTCCCATGTGGTCATTTCCATGCACATGGTCAGTTTGGCCATTGTGCCAAGTTGGCCCAAACTCATTGCGTTGGGTGCACCACCCTCCCTAGTGTTCACTTGACCTATTAGGAGAGTATCAAGTAGTTATGAAGAGGATTTGACCAAATTCTAAGTAGAATTGGCCAAAATTTTCCCTATGACCTAGGGGTAAAATGATCATTTGGATGATTTTTGAATTTGGATATGTTTAGTATGTTGAGAAAATAGGTTTGGCCAAGTTTCATTGGATTTGGAGTTCATTTGGTATGGTTTGGCTCATGTTGACCCATTTAGGTCAAAATGGGTTAAATTGAGTCAAACCAAAGGTTGGGTCAAGTTCATATGACCATTTGAAATGTTTTTGTGGCTTTGGTTTGATTCAATTTAGTTTAGGTTTGAATTTGGTTCATATGACTTCATTTTGGTCAAATGGGTCAAGTTGACCAATTTGATCCATTTGACCCATTTGAGCTAGGTCATGGGTAGGTTTAAGTTTGGTCATATGAAATGGATTGGTATCTTTGTTTCCAATCAATTTTGGTTAAGTTTGAATTTGGCTCAATATGACCCCAGTCAAGTGTTCAAGGTTAATTGGGCTAGGTTAGGTCTAGTTGGCCAATTGAGGCTTTGGTCAAGTTCAACAAGTGATTTAGAATGAACTTGACCCATTGGTTTCAATCAATTTGGCTTAGATCAAGTTTTGACACATTTTGACTTTAGGTCAAGTTGGGTCAACTTGGGTCAAGTGGCTAATTGGGCTAGGTTAGGCTCAAATGTTGACTTGGTCAAGTTCAAACATTGATCATGAATGAACTTAGATCATTAGTTTCAATCAATTTGGCCTATGGTGGATTTTGGCTATATTAGGTTTCATTTTGGCTAAGTGTTGACTTGGTCAACCCTTTGGTTTGACCCAATTTGAGTGATTGATCATCTCATGATGATTGTTGATCATGATGAGAGGCTTAGGTGAGCTTGATTCAATCCAATTTGATTAGGATTAGAATTTGGCTCATAAGGGTACTTTAGGTCACTTTGGGTCAAGTGAGCCTAAGTGGGTCAAATGGCTTGGTCAAAGCTTGATTTGAGTTTGATTGAACTTGTATATGGACTTTGATTGAAATATAAATCCATTTGTAAGTGGTTTGAAGTCAAATGGGTTTTGATTCATTTGATAAATTCAAAGGGTGAACATGAAATGGATTTTGGCTTGATTTTTTGAATTGCGTTTTAAGTGATTGAAGTTTGTATTTATGTTTGGATTCATGATTGAGAGATTGATTGAATCATGAAGGAAAATCAAGAGTTTGGCTTGATTTGAAGTTGATTTGTCTATGTTCAATATTTTGACTTGAAAGGCTTAGGTTAGATTTTGAATGAGTTTGAGTTTGATTTTTGGAGTTGGTTTGATTGATTTGAATTTATATTTCACTTATATTTGTGAATATAAATGAGAATATAAATGGGTTATGAGAAAATTTCATGAATTTGGAGTGATTTGATCATGATCTAGGCTAAGTCCTTAAGAGGAAATTTAAAGGACTTGGGAAATATTTGGAATTTTGGATTTAATTTTTGAGTTTAGTTTTATTGATTTGAATTTATATTTGATTTATATATGTGAATATAAATGAGAATATAAATGTATTATGAGAAATTTTGAGGATTTGAAGTGATTTGAAGATGATTTTGGCTAAGTCCTTAAGAGGGAAATTAAGGACTTAAGATATATTTGGAATTTTGGAATTTCAATCATGGGTTTCAATCATGGATTTCAATCATGTGTTTCAATCATGTGGCATTGATTTGAGTTTGGAGAAATCAATTAGTCTAGAATTGATTTAGGTTTAATGTTGATTTGGAGTTTGACTTGAAGAAAGGAAGTAAGAGAAGTAGCCTAAGCTATAGGGTAGGCAACTTTTTCTAACACCCCTAAGGCATGTCCTACTCCTATGGCTAACTCACCTAAGTCTCTAGGGTTAGGTTGAGTGTCCACCTTATCACTAGATTTGTCTTAAGACTAAGGAACTCTTAAAGCCTAAGAGAAGTCATATGTCTAAGATGGAGGGGTTGAGAGCTTATCCTAAAAATGAGGTCAACAGCTTTTTGCTTTGACGAACTTGATGAGGAGATTGGCTTTGATATGTGCTTTGAGCTTGATCAGATAATTTGAAAATAGATTGAGATATCACCTTGCAGGAAATATATAAATTGATTTGAGGTAGCCCTGAATTGAGAGTTTTCTCAGATTATCTTGATCTATCAATCAAGTAGAAAGATCTCTTGGATACGGCTTATAATCACTAAGATGGATCTAGTTTGAGATTGAACAACTATTATCATCATTGAAAGCGTCTCTTTTCGTGGCATTTTCTTAGGGCTTGTTAAGTGAAGAGAGCATTAGCAACTCGGCCACATTTGAGTTTATTGAGTTTGATCTTTAGAACATACTCGAGTCTTCGACTTAAGCTGTAGTGGGTTGGTGGTTTTGTCATCAGATTGATGAATGGGGGCTCTTTCACCGCGCCTTTGCTTGCTTGTTGAATGAGGAGAGTGTCGCAACTCGCCACATTTGTAGGCTTTGGGTTTGACCTTTAGAACCCATCCATGTCCTAGACTTTAGGATGTAGAGGTTGATGTCTCCAACTTAAATTAATTCCAAAATCGGAGTTCTTTTGACTTGATATCTAACATTTGATGAATTTGGGAGAAAATTTTTCTTGACATTTATGGTTGTCTTTTCATGCATAGAAATAGATTATTTTTGTTCTTGTAAGACCCTACAACTTAACAATGATGATTATAGGTATATTCAGTGATTTCAGTATAAAGCTCGATGTCAACCTGAATCAGAATATATTTGAGGATCTCATCTTATAACATGATGTCAACTCAAATAAACTTAATATAAACTAAAAAATGTCCCCTGTCTTGCAAGGGAATTCTAAAGCACATTTAGAAGAACTTTCAAGATGAAAATACACAAATACATATATATTTGGATTGATATGCTCTTAAGGGGGTTTTAACATGTAACATTGCTTTCATCTGGCGTGAGTATATTTATTTAGGGATCTCAGCATGAAGCATGATGTCAACCTAAATAGATATACTAAAAAAATGCCCCTTGTCTTGTAGGGGGAATTCTATTGTACTTCAAGAATGTATTTTTCATGTATAATACTTTTTCAGGTATCGACCATTAATTGGCGGGATTGGTCTTTCACCCTTTAGATCAATGAGTTGGTATACTCCTCCTTGGTATACTTTCTCAATGACAAAAGGGCCCTCTTAATTAGGCTTAAATTTTCCATAAAATTTTCACGTAGGAATAATTGATCTTCTCAAAGACCAACCAATTCCCCTTGTGGAATGTTGAGGTCACACCGCATGGTCAAAATCCTAGACATCTTTGCTCGATAAACCTCCAAATTTGATGAGCTTGCAGTCTAACTTCATCAAGCACGTCGAGTTCCTCCATTCTCAGATGAGCATTTTGCTCTTCAGTTAGATTGTATTGGATGGCTATTCGAAGTGAAGAAACTCAACTTCAAGTGGAAGAACTGCTTCAGTTCCAAATACCAATGAATAAGGAGTGGCTTTAGTCAGCATCTTGTAGGTGGTTCGATATGCCCATAGTGCCTCTATTAGCTTAGTATGCCATTCTCTCTTATTTTTAGTAAAGATTTTCTTGAGTAGTTTGACCAATATCTTATTAAAGGCCTCCACCAAACCATTTGCTCTTGGATTGTATATTGAAGAGTATCGTCAATCAATTTTGTGTCGATGAATATAAATCTTTGCACTTTTGAAAGTCGTGCCATTATAAAAAATTATTTGATGTGGCACTCCAAATTTATAGACCACATTATGCATGATGAAGTTGATCACTCACTTAGTAGTAACTTCTTTAAATGGGGTAGCCTGCCTTTAGAGAAATAGTCTCGCTAGGATGAAGCGATGTCCAGCTGACCAAGGTGGATCAATTGGTCCAGTTACATCTGTACCCCAACATTTGAATGGCCAAGATGTTATTGTTGGGTGTAGTGGATTTGGAGGTTGATGGATTATATTCCCATGTACTTGACATTCATGACACTTCTTAGCATGATTGATACATTCTCTCACCATAGATGGCCAATAATAGCCCATCCTTTTGATCTTTACTGCCATCTTGGGACTTGACTGATGTGCACCATAGAGTCCTTCATGAACTTCGACCATCACTTTGGTAGCTTCATCTGTATTTAGGCATCGTAGCCATATTTGTTCAAAGGATCTACTGTATAGAGTGTTGTTGACAAAAGCATAGCGCAATATTATCTTCTCAATTTGAGCTGCCAGTGATTTATTATTTGGTAACTCACCTTCTTTAAAGTAGTCGATGAAGGGTTGCCTTGTCATTCTCTACTATAAAGGCTTCACATTGCTTTTAAAACAACATCACTCTTAGCTCTTATGGTATAACTCTTTAATTTTGGGGAGTATGGGAACAGCATCCATTTGGGTCAAATTTGATAACCCTCTACATGGATTGATACTTTGTCTTCTAGAACTCATCGAGTAAATATGCCGATCATGATATAATCACCATTCATACTTGCCATCTCCTTAGTTAATTTTTTCTAAGCAAATAGATTTACTATTCTGATCGAGAGACTCGAAGTTGTGTATTTGGTATCCGCTTCATAAGCTCAAGAACTGTTTGTGATAGAAGGCTAACTCAAGCTTGTTGATTCTATAGATGCCAAGAACTTGATTTATAATAAGCTGAGAATCACTAAAAATATACAAGTTTTGAATGCCCATGAAAATAGCTTCTTCAAGACCTGCCACTAATGCTTCATACTCAGCTTCATTATTAGTTCTTGGCTCAGTCAACCCGTATGATCATCTCATTATCCCTCCTTCTGGTGTTATAAAGATGATGTCGATTCCTGCTCTTGCCATTGGGAAATTTAGAGGTTGGACTTGTTTGATCAATGAGGCTCCATCAAAGTATATTTCCAAATTTGTGATTTTTTCTTTTCAAATGAGCATAATCTCATCGGAAAATCATCATTAAGGGAAGAGTCCATGGATGTGATGTCTAGTAAGAAAATCTCTAAGACTTGTCCCTTTACTACATTTTAACGTATGTGATATCAAATTATAAGCCCATCTTACCAAGTGACTTGTCAACGCTGGTCTTATCATCAAGTACTTCAGCGGATCGATCCTTGAGATGAGGGTAATCTTGTGAGATAACATATAGTGATGAGCTTTTAGACTGCAAAGATCAATGCCAAACAGTGCTTCTCTATCAGAGAGTATCTCATTTCTGCTCCTATTAATCTTCGACTGATATAATAAAGAGCATTCTCTTTGATTTCTTCATTGTGTTATGCCAATAATGCTCCAAGGGACTCTTCTAATGTAGCTGTGTATAGACTGAGAGGCTTCCCAGGAGTAGGCACTATAAGGATTGGTGGATTTAATAGGTAGCTTTTAATGCTATTGAAGGCTTCTTGACACTCCTTGTCCCACTTGAATGGAACATCCTTCTTCATCAGCCTTGCAAATGGTTGACAACATCCTGATAGGTTTGATATAAATTGGATGAATGCGAGCTATTCTTGTAAAGAATGAAGCTGATGCAAACTCTTTGGTGGAGGCATCTCCACAATAGCCTTGATTTTAGAGGATCAATTTAATTCCTCTATGATGTACAACCCCGTGAAATTTCTAAGATACCCTAATGCACATTTTAGAGGATTCATCTTGAGATCATATTTGATTCTCTCCAATACAATTCTCAAGTCTTCGAAGTGGTTTTCATGATTTAAGCTCTTCTCCACCAAATCATCAACATAACATTCTACCTTATGGTGGATTAACTCATCAAAAATATGTGTCATGGCTCTTTAGTATGTAGCTCTAGTATTTTTCAAATCAAAGGGCATGACCATGTAGCAATAGATGCCAATAGGTGTTCTGAATGATGTATGTCTTTCATCTTCAGGTGTCATTTTGATTTGGTTGTATCCCTGACAATCCATCCATGAATGAGAACATGTCATAGTCAGATGTGTTGTCCACTAGTAGTTCTGATATTGGAAGCAAAAATTCATCTTTTGGGCACGCCTTATTTAGGTCTCAGAAGTCAATGTAGAGATGGAGTTGGTAATTCTTCTTCCAAACTGGGACAATATTGGCTATCCAATCTTCATACTTCTCCTCTCGAAAGAAGCCTACTTTGATCAACTTCATAGTTTCTTCAATTACTTATTCTTCGATCTCCAATCTCATTCACCTAGGAGCTTACTTAATAGGCATCATCTTTAATAGCAAGTTTATGAACTATCAGGATAAGCCCGGTATTTCAAAATATGTCCGCAAAAGCAATCCTAATTCACAAAGTAGCACTTTAACTCTTCAACTTTCTCATCAAGTAAAAGAGCAGATGAAAGTTGGATGGATCTCTAGGTTAATTTCTTTGAGTTCATCTATAGTTTATTTGTCCACCATCTTCAAGTTCTTCGAGCGTGCACAACTTCTACTTCATTATTTGTGAGAAGAATTTCATGGAGATCTTCTTCATCACTATTAGTTTTGACCTCGCCTATTATATTATAATAAGCTCTATTTTGATAAGATTTGTGGATGAACCTAGACCTTTAGTGATAAACTTATCACTTCTTCATGATTTGAGGACTTCTTTGGCTCCACATCTTGTTAAAGATTTGAGTTTTATATTTAGTAGTTCCAATATGAATTACGCTTATGCATCATTCATCACAATTTCGGATAATGGTATTCTTGTAGGCACTATCTCATCTTTTGTGAGTGCCTTTCAGAGGTTGAGACTCTTCAAATTTATAAAATAGAGTTCTGCTCGCCATTCTCGCTCAACACATAGAATGTTATCAACTCTTCAATGTTATGAACCTCGAGTAATTTCTTTGAAGTATTTGAGGAATGGGTATAATTTTGAAGGAGTCTTATGATTCTTCCCAAGTGAGCTATCCTTCTTGATGTGACCCTCGAACTCTACTTTCATAAATAGATTCAAAGTCATAGTCAATTAGAATAACTTATTTCATAATTTATCTTTCTTGAAAGTTTAAAAGTTCTCTTGGGTTTAACAAGAATATCTTCTTCTTCTTCTTGTGTGTCACTTCCCAAATGAGGAATTGATCTTCTTGACTTAGGTGTAAAGTTAAGTGCTTTAGGGAGAGTCGGCATTTCCTTATTTTCTTCTTCTTTCTTTTGCCTTTTACTTTGTGAAATTTATTTTAGTTCTCAAGTGGATGCTACCACTTCAAGAGGCTCATTGGCTTAGGCTCTTTGAGGATGAAGTACTTTGCATCTTCATAAATCTTTGCTTCATTAATGGAGAATGGTTGTAGGTTACCAAAAATGAATTCTTCTCCATCTTTGATACTTCATACATTGATGATAGTTGATGGGACCATGCCATACTCATGCACCCAAAGAGCTCTAAATGATGTGTTAGTATCGATTACATGAAATTTGGCTTATGTATATAAATCTCAAAACTTGAGCAGAGAATAAAAGAACCCGTGAGTTTTCATCCTTTTCATTTAAACCATGAACCATCAACTTAACTCTCTCAAGATGTTGGATATCAAGTGATAATCCTCTTAATACTTTTAGACTCATAAGATTGATAGAAGAACCTGGATCAATCAATATTTGATTGATCGAGATGCCATCACTCTCTATAGTAACATATAGAGGATGGTTGTGATCTACCATTCCCAACATAAGATCTTCTTTAAAAAATGTGATTACTGGGAGATCTTGAGTTTGCAATGCTTCAGTCATGCATTTTTTAAAGTAAGTTTCATAACTTTTCATCTTTATTGTATCAAAGTTTCTGGAGGTCTTTGACATTAAGAGAGCCTCATACCCACTAGTTGTGGATCTTTCTATGTGATAGAATATTATAATCTATCTTCTTGATTTAGGCTTTATTCTAGGATTTCAGAATGATATCTTGGTTGACTTTTTTTTCCTTATTCTTTATTTGTATTTCCTTCTTTGATGAAGGTGGTAAGACTTTACCACTTTTTAACTGAACTTGAATTACATTATCTTGCTCAAATTCTTCTAAAGAGGTGGTTTCTTCAAATTTCCTTCTTATTCTGGAGGATTGGCCAAAAGGGCTAGACTCATTTTTTAACTTCATACATTTCATGCGTGATGATATCGATGAGTCTGACTCTTCTCCATCGAGAAAACTTAGATCTTCATCTGAACTGTTATCATCTTGTTGAGTCATTAAACAAAATTCAGATGTTAACTCCTCAAGCTCTTCTTGCTTTCCTGACAAGAATTGTGATGGGTTGGTCGTCTAACTTATTGTCATTTCAGAGTAACTAATGTTGAAGAACATATGATATCACATAAATGATTCAGCATGTCTCTACTGGACAAGATTCACCATTATCTTCTTCATCCGATTCATTAATGAAAAGTTTAGGCATAAAGTCTGTAAGCCTAAATGGTTGTCTTGCTGGCTGGTAATACTCTTCTAAATTATTAATGATCTTTTGAGTTATAGTTCTCTTCTTGATCTTCTTTTCTTAGGCTTCTTTGATTTATGAGTGTTTAGTAGATTGCTCCTCGTCATGTGATGAAGTAGCCTTATCGGGATGCCAGAAGCCCAAATACTTGGTTTAGGCATCTCTAAGTCCAATATTGGTTCAAGTGGTGAATTCTACTTAACACTAGGGATGCCTTTCAGTTGCTTCAGTATTTTCATGGTCTTTTTGGAGACAACTATTTCCCATTCTTCAATCTGAACAAATTTCTTCTTCCTTTTATCTTTGATGGATGATACGGATAATCATCCTTGTAGACTCCCTTTTATGGTTGACTAGAACACTATTGAATAGTGTAAATTCACCTCATCGATACTTCCTTTCTAGCTAATCCTTGAAGACATAACAATCTTCAATAGGATGGCTGATCATCTAATGATAGGGAAAGTAATTTGGATTACTGACTTGATCAGCTTCTTCAGGCCTTTTAATTTCTGGTAATTTTAGGCCAGCTTTGACTGCTTGTCGAAGTAATTTAGCCACACTATCTCTTCTAAAGGAATAATCTTTGTTCATCTTTTCTTTAAGAGATGGCCGCATTCTCTCATCATCTCTTGTTGTTTGTTTTGGATGCTCCCCACCACTTGGAAAAGTCAAAGGTTTATCATTGCCTCCTAATACCAATTTTGGCTGTGGATTAGAATAGACATGCTTCTTTCCCTTATCATCATTGTATATTGGTTGTTTTCTTTATCCATATTATATATCGCTTTTCACCATTTTAGCTATAGGAAGTGGCATGAATTTCATTTCTTCTCGAGTTTCAAGGTTTGTTTCTCTTTGCTTTATCTACATAGACTTAAGGTGATTCAGCTTTTCAATTTTAGCCACCCTATCGAGCAAGTCCTAGAATATTGTAATTGATGTCATACATAGAAATGGTGTCATTTTATCATCCATATTGCCCATTAGCAATTGGATCGCATATTCTTCTTCCAATTTTTGCTCGCATTTCATACTCAGGTTACGTCAATGACTCATGAATTTTGTCACTGACTCATCTTTTCTCCGTTTTAGCAAGGCAAGGTCACAGATTTTCTCAGACCGGTGAACCTCTTCAAAATATCATCTCTAACTAAGCAAAGATTTTAACCGAATCATTCGAATTTAACGTACCATTCAAAAGTGGCTAAGATCAGAACTTCCTGAAAAAAGTAGAGCATTGTTCCCTCCTGGGGCTAGATGTTGCTTTGGATTACCAAGCCCACTAAAAGTATTAAATTTTGACACTAAGTAACCTTTCGGGTGCATCACTTGATCATATTAAGGGTGGGACCCTTACTCACCAACTTTTCAATCTTCTAAGGCTATGCCTTTATCATTTTATTGATTATTATTTCTAGTCGAATATATGCCCAGTGTGCTAGCCAAATTAATTATGGTAAGAGGTAGTTGGTTAACTTCATTCCTTCATGTGTAGCATGCACTATAGGAGCTTAAGGTACCAAAGTGACTTGTGGTATAGAAGTTGTATTATTAGCTACCTGTTGATTAGTAGACAAAATAGGTGTTGCACTTGATATGATATTTTTTGCAATATCTCCATCATGATATTCATTTGTACCATCATATCATTCATCTTGGTACCAAGCTGTGCAATCTCCTTGTCTTTGACCTCCATTTGATGCTGCATTTCTCTTTGCTCTCTAGTTAGCGCCATGGAATCAACAAGTATAGGTTATTCTTCTTTGTCTATTCATTATTGTTGTTTTGCTCCTTACTCATCCTTAGGGGAAGAACTTGATTGTCCTTCTCCTTGTGCATTTGTAGGGGTGGCTATTGATAGGGCTGAACGATGACATTGATTATAAAAGTGTGTACCAAGTTGATCATTTCCTAGTTCAACCATATAAACAGCTACAATGCCCATGATCTCTTTTCCATTCTTCTTTTCTCTTCTTCCTCTTCTTCTTTAGCAAAGATAAGATCCATCTTCTATTTTTGTGAAGACTCTTCTTCATAAATGTTGAATTCAGTTCGTGCTGATTCATGTTGTCTTGATGCCGTGTGAAAAGTTCATCTATATCTCTGACAATATAAATGACTTCTACTTCCATAGTGTCCTCTTCATCACCTTCTTTTGCACTTGAATTTATGATAAGTGTTTCAGTGGATCTTTACTTCAATGTGGAACAAACACTTCTTCTATTAAAGGACTACGATTGAAGTCAACTTTCTCTTGTGTGTGTGAATCTGATCTGTTTTGGGATCTCCTAGAAGAATCTCCAGGGTGTTGACCATCATGACTCTCATCAATGATATCCCTTCTTTTGGGTATCCAGTTTTGATGAGTTATTTTTGAGGTGAATTTTTGAGTATATGTGTTAGATGTCACGCCTCTTCCATTTTTCAGAATTTCATCATGGGGCCTTGGCCTCCACATCCGCTTATCCTTTTGTCAGGATCTTTCAGCAACAGATTCTTGGACATGCAGTCCAAGTGTCACACTTTGACGCTCACCGCGTGAAGCATACTTGTCTCGATAACTAATTACCATAAGCGATGGAAACCTCCTTGGTGGAGCTTTAGTATTCTCAATCACCACATGCTTATGAAATCTTCTTTTCATTAAGCCTCTATCCTTTTTTAATTTATGAACTTTGTGTATTCTAGCAGACAATGTTTCAAGCTGCCTCCTCTATGGTGGTTCTATAAGAATTACTTTACTTCACCAGTAGAACTATTACCTTTTTACCCACTTTAGGTTGTCAAAGTTATTATGGGTATGAATACTCACAAGTATCGCTTGTTCACTAGGTCATTTCAGAATCACTGAGCTCTCAAAGATTTCTTCTTGTTCTCTACCTTCGTTAATTTACTTCGATGAGGAAGCTTCATGATCATGCTTTCCTGCAAAAGGTTCAATCGAGCTACATAACACATTAAAATATGATTTCCACAGTTCTCATCATGCAGATTGGCCTAGCCTTTAAAACTGAAGTTCTCTATCAGGGGAACTCCTTAGCGGTTGTCTGAACTGATCAACATGGCTAGTAGGAGCTTGAATCGGAGGCCTTCCAAAGATGGCCTCGATGAATGTACCATGGGTGGCTACTTTAGGAGTTGCAGCTATGATAGCCATGAAACTCAAGTTACCAAATTGAATTATAGCTCCAACATCTCCTATGTTGATGATGACATTGGCTAGGCAGATGTTCAATGCCCTAGCTGAATAGTGAAAGGAGTGCTTTGTAGATCCACTCTACAAAAGTGAAAGATGGGGATTAGTAATTATTAATTATTATTTCACCCCATACTTTCAAGATGCATAGGTACTATAGAATAAATAATAGTGTAATAAAGATATACTCTATGAATGATTCATTCTACATAGAGCCTCATATTGAATTTATTACACACATAAATCACCTTTTTTATTTTGAATTTTCAAAAAATTTCATTGTTACTATAGCATATATATAACTAGCCAAAGATGGAAAGAGAATCTTCTCCCAGAGCCAGAATCTATGGCAAAAATTTGCCACACCTCTAAATTGATGCAGAGAGTGGTTTAAGTGTCGGTGTAATTTTCAGAAGGCAGATGAAATAGTAGATAAGACACTACCCAAAGATTTCATCCTCATTTGGTGAGAACTTTAGATCTTATTCCAGGTTTCCTATAGGCACAAGCCCTATAAAATACCTCCCAATAAGTGAGAGAGAGAACTTTCGATTAAAGCTAGTCATTAGGTCACTTAATGCATAGTGCATGAAAGATGTGGATGATTTATATTTATGAAATTCATTATTTTAGCTTAAATCGGATGGTTGGGGAATGACGTGCATCTAGATCTCATGGTTCATCTGAGCCGTTCCTACTCTATTAGGTCGAGGAGTAGTAGACCCAACGACCGGAAGGATCCTTATCAGCAACTCATGGGTTACATCATCCAAGAAATCTTTATAGACCTGGGGTGGTGTTTATCTAAGGAGACAGGCTTAAGTCTATATTAATGAGGGTTGTTTGACCTATCAAGTATACTCTATGATTCATAACTCAAAGGGCAGAGCTATTGGGGAACATACGGGCTATGGTTGTGATCATAATATAATGGAGCCTGACTGGCCAAACCACTCGATGATGACTAGTCATAATCTTCATCTTGGAGCCTACTCCAAGCCACGTGAGGACAGGCCACATCCTTACTGACTGAGATTGGTTGAGAGTGAACATAATAGAACACTTGATTTGACATTGGCTCCCTTGTGAGATAGAATTTTCTTAATTTGTCACCTTTGACAAACAATTTAGGAAGGTGGATAGATTGAGTTTTATTTTATGCTTTTAATTATAGAGTTTTATTGAGTTTTTTAGAAATTGATAATTAATTTGAGTTAATTTGATTAATTTGAATATGTTTAACAGCTTTAGATCCTGTTAACTCCATTCAACTACTAATAGAGGATTAGATCTACTATCACCTGACAAAATTAGTTTCTCAGATATTTTATTGATCTGAAATTTTTTATAATAGATTTTTAAGTTTTGTTAACGACCGTCCCAAGACTAAATCAAGCAACCCACACAACATCCTCAAACACTTGAATTTAAGCATTTGGCGTACTGTCAGGACCCACACAGGTGTATTTAATAATTCATATAATTTTATGTTTGAATTATGAGATTAATTTTGCATTTATTTGATCTCAACTTAGCCTGTGCAGCCTTTTTAGATATTAAAATTTACACTTTAAATCTCTATGTCCAAACGTGTTTTATAGCCTAGCTAATTTCACCTAATTAGTGACGCTGATTTTGAAAATCATAATTTAGAAATAAAATTCCTTAATTTTTGTATTGAAGGAAAGCTCTTCATTCATGCATTTAGTCTAGTGTCCTTCTCTACAAAAAGAATTGCGATCCTGGCATTAGTATTTTGAAGCTATAGATTCAAAAGATAGTTTAATTTGTTATTTTAAAAGAAGATCTACCTCAATTACTTGAATCAATAAAGTATAATATTTAAGTTGATTTCTCCTCTTTTGAATGTCCCTCATTTGACTTGTTTCTTATTTTCATAGATAAAATTATGGTTTTGTATTTTTTATGAAACATCCCTATATTTCAAAGTAGATTGACCTATACTATAAATATTGATATTTTTTCTCTTTCAATTCAACTTTCAAATCCATAGGATCCCTCCATGCAAATGCTTGCTTTTAATTAGGTATTAAAGCTAAAACTTGAATATCAAAATTTTAAGTTTGCATTGAAGTTAATTATGCTACGATGCACATAGAGACTTATTCAAACTCTCCTACATTCATTTTCCCTCTCTTTTTTTGAAAATGGTTCTTCATTACCCTCTAATTTCTATAAATAAGACCAAAGGGGTTTTATATTCCACTCCATTTATTTGAAGAGTTGAGTATTTGAAAGATAATGGTTAAAAATTTTAGTGGGCTTTCAACTCTGCTAGATAAATTCTTGTTACCACAAGTAGCCTTAAATTGGATGTTGCTTTGATTACCAAGCCCAAAAAGTATTAAATTTTGAATGAGTAACCTTTCTGGTATGACACTTTCATATTTAGTTGGTAAGAGACTTCACCGCCTTTTCATCGAGTCTATGACCTTTATCTTTTCATTGATTATTTCTATTCTTACATTCTTGTGTGCTAGCATTTTGAATTGTCGTGGAGAGGTAGTGGGTTAACTTGTTCCTCACTTCATGCAGATGTATTGCGAACTTGGTACCACAATGGCTGGTGGTATAGAAGTTGTATTATTAGCTGCCTGTTGATTAACAGACAAAACAAATGCTACACTTGATGTGATATTCTTCTACAATGTCTTCATCATGATGTTTATTTGTACCATCATATCATTCATTTTGGTACCAAGTTGTCCAATATCCTTTTCTTTGACCTCCATTTGCCTGATTTCTCTTTCTAGCGCCATGGCATCAATCAAGAGAACTTCTTCTTCTTCTTCTTCTTCTTCTTCTTCTATTTTTTATTGCTATTCTACTCTTTTCTCATTTTTAGGGGAGGAACTTGACTGTCCTTCTCCTTGTGCATTTGCAGAGACAGCTGTTGTTGGCATTGTATGATGACATAGATTATAAAAGCTTGTACCAGGATTATCATTTCTTGATTCAACCATATAGACAACCTCGACACCCATGCCATCTTTCTCATTTTGGTCTTCTTCATCTTCATCTTGAAAGATCAAGATCCATCCTTTTGCTTTTGTGAAGACTCTTCTTCATAAATGTCATCAAATTTGGGTTCCTAAGTTGTGTTATGCTAATGGGCCGATAAGAGTTCATCTATATCTCGACCATATGGAAAACTTCTACTTCCATAGAATCCTCTTCATTATTTTCAACCCTACAAATTTTTGATCGACTTTTGGGATCTGGTTCAATGTGGAACAAGTACTTCTTCTATTAAAGGATCATGATCAAAGTCAACCTTCTTTGTGGGGTGAACTTGATCGATGATGGGATCCCCAGAAGATTCTCCAGGGTGTCAACCATCATATCTTTCATCCAGTGATATCCTTTCTTTTGGGTATCCACTGCTGAGTTGATTTTGAGGTGGATTTGCATATGTATCATGTCACACCTCTTATATTACTCAAAGTTTCATTATCCTTGGCCTATATATTTGCTTATCCTTTGTCGACCTTTCAACAAGATTCTTGGACATGAGGTCCAAGTGTCTCGATGCTCACTACGCATCTAGGCTCGATGGCTAATTACTAGAAGAGATGGCAAGTTTCTTAGTGGAGCTTCAGTATTTTCATCACCATAGGCCTCTAAATCTTCTTTTCATTCTTATCCTTGGCTACGAACTTTATGTATCCCAGATAGTGTTTTAGGCCTCTCTGTGGTGATGGAGCTGATGTGGTTGGTTCTTCCGTATGGACTACTTTATTTCAAGAGAACTATTCCTCTTTACCCACTTTAGATTGTCAAAGTTATTATGGGTAGGAAACTCTCATGAATTTTCTTTTCTAGGTCATTCAGTGGATCTAGCTCCCAAGAGCCCTTCTTCTCTCCTTCTTAATTTTCTTCCTAATGAGGAAGCTTCATGATCATACTTTTGGGTACAAAAGGTTCATGCGCAATATAATTACAGAAATTAAAGACATAGTTGCCCCTTGATGATTCTTCATCATGGGAGTGTCGATTGACCTTTTTTAAAGGTCTATCTAGAACTCTTGAGGGTTGGCATTGGCAGAGAGTAGGAGTCAAGAACTTGAGGCCTTCCACGGTCTCAATGAATGTACTGGGTACTTGTGAGTTGAGCCACGAGGAAATTTAAGCTAAAAATTGAATGGTAACATCACCTATGGTGATGATAGGTAGATGTTCATGACCTAAATGAAAAAGAGTGCTTAGATCATTTATAAAAGTGAAAGATGGGGATTAGTAATTAAATTATTATTTCACCCCATACTTTCAAGATGAGGCACTGACAAAGATAATGGTGTAATAAAGATATACTCTACATAATGATTCATTCTACATAGAGCCTCATTGAATTTATTACACACTTAAATCATCATTTTATTTTGAATTTTCAAAAATTTTATTATTACTATAGCACATATGACTAGCCAAAGATGGAAGAGAATCTATCCTAGTTGCCAAATCTATGGGCTCAAAATTCAAAAATACCTCTCACTATTTAAGAATCAAGAGAGTGATTGAATATCTGTAATTTTTAAAAGGATGAAATAGTAGATAAGACATTACCTGTGAGATTTCACCCTTATTTGAGGACTTGATCTAGTTTTAGGGTTCCTAAAGCAAGCCCCTATAGTTAATTACCCTCCCAATACATGAGAGAGAACTTTTAAGGCTCATTAGATCGCTTAATGCGTAGTAGAGTAAAATAAAGACATGGAGTTTAGATTTAGATTATGAAATTCATCATTTCAAACTAGATGGTTGGGGAGTGATGATGCCATCTAGATCCATGGTTTCTTCATCCTGCGCAAATTCCTAGTCTACTTAGTCGAGGAGGTAGACCCAACCCAAGAAAGATCCTCATCAACAAATAACACATGGTTACGCCATCCAAGAAATCTTGTAGACTGGTGGTGTTTGTCAGAGATAGTCTTCTACTAGGAAGGTTGTTTTCCCTATCAAGTATACCCTATGATTCACAACTCAAAGGCCAGAGCCATTAGGGAGCATACTACGGTCATGATCATAATATAATGGAGCCCCGCCAAACCACGAACACTGGTCATAATCATCTCATGGAGCCTATTGGCCAAGCCATGCATGTTGATCTCATTTTGATGAGGTTAATTTGGCACTTAAGAGATCCCAATCACAAATATGATTCTCTTAATTCAATGCTCAAGACACTATGCTTAGTGACCTAGAGAACACACCTTAAGTTAGATCTAACTTATTTGTCTTAGGTAGGATCAATTCAAAACATCCAAATTTAAAATCAACTAATCAAATCAACAATAATAATCATCAATCCAAGATAATCAACAATCAAACCTAAAGTCAACTCTAGTCAACCTAGAGTTGACTTAAGTGGGCCCACTTGGTCAAAAAGTCAACCCACTAAAATTTGACTAAATAAAATCACCAAAAATATTCAAAAATCAAATAAATATTTTAATCAATAACAAAGAAATTTGAGTTCATTAAGGCCTAGATTAAGTAAATTAAATTCTTAAAGCAAAATGACTTAAATAAGCCACATTGAACTCAAATTTAAGAAAAATCAAAATAACTGAACTAATTGTCCTAAATCATATGGGAATGATAATAGGACATAACCTAACTTTATTCTGTGGTTAGGTCAAATGGGTCATTTGACCCATAAAGTAGTTTGACTCATCTTAACCCAATTAAGTTAAGTGAGTTAAACAAACATTAGAACATGAAAATTCAAAATTACCTTAACAATGTATGAAAGAAGATTAATTATCTTAAGTATCAATGAGCTAATTAACTTCCTTAATTAATAAAATTAAATAACAAAATGACAAAGGATATACACACTTCCTCAAGGAAAATTAAGCACAAAACACCTTCACACCTCCAAACCAAAACCAAATCCAAGTGCTCTAACCATTGGGACCATAAAACTGAAAATCCAAGCTAAAGCTTGGGCTAGAGATAAAACCACAAGGAATTAGATCAATTTTTTTTAACGCTTTTGAAGAAACAATTGGAATTGATTTCAACATCAAAAATATTATAAATCAAACATTAATGATCTTTTATTTAATTTCTTGGTGTTTACAAAGCTTGTTTTCTAGTGAGATCAATTATGGATTGAAAGAGGATCTTATCATGTAGCATTTTAAATCATCATTTGGTTACCTATCAAAAGATATTAACCAAAACCATGAATTACAAAGAGTTTGGGGAGACAAAATAATCTTGTTTTAAAAAAGAAATGGCTATCTAGCTTATTTTGATTAAAATCCTTTTAAGAATCAATGATTACCATCCATCAGATCAGTTGATCATTTAGATCAACCAAATCATGTATCATCCTATAAATCAAATAAATTTATTCATCTTTAGATGGTCCAAGACTAATAATTTAGTAAAAGGGGACCCATTACTTAAAAAATATTAAAAGTTATACATTAATTAATTAAAATAAATTCAAAAAATTTTAAAAAAAATCATATAAAATCAAAGAAAAATTAGAAAAATTAAAATAAAAGTTTTATGGATTTGTCTTGATGAGAGGAATCCATAGAAATTAAAATCCTCAATTTTAATTAGGTAATTAATCCTTAATTTAGGTTTAATTAAAAACATTAAACCCTAATTATTCTCAAATTAATAATCCAATTAATTTAAAACTTTGAAATGAAAAGCTTAAAATATACCTAAAATTTTGGGGATTTAATTCTTTTGAATTCAAATGAAATTATAATTTTATGTGTATTAACCTTAAATTAAATAAATTAATTACCCTTTAATAAAATAAGAAAACTTAATCTAATAATCTTAAATCAATATAATGAACATCAATATTAAGAAAACCTAATTAAACCAATATGAACCTAATATATCAATTAATTTAATTGATAATTAAAGAATTAAATAATTCAATTAAATGACTTGAACTTAATTAAATCATAATAAATCAAAAGAACCAAAATTATGAATAAACCTCATTGAAAAGGTATTTGGAAAAATAAGCAAAAAAATAAAATTAATGAATCTTAATAAATTACATTTGAATGAAATAAAAACCTTAATTACACCCAAATACATCTTAATCAATTGAAACTTGAAACCCAAAATTACATGTAACCCCACTTGCCATAATTATCTCAAACCCAATTGGATCTATAAATAAATTTTGATTTTCCAAATCTCTAGGTCAATATGAACTAAATAATAATTTTGAAGAATCATTAATTCTTTAATCAACAAATAAATTGAACTAATCTAAAATATACATAAAAAAAATACGTTAATTCATTAAACTTCCTAAGTCAAAGAATTTAATCAAATATCAAAATTGTAAGAAAATCATACTTAATGAAATTCAAACATAATAAACAACTTAAGTTAAGTTTAATGAAACCACTCATCCTTAATGAATTTAAATAATGAATTTAAAACCTAGGTTAATTAAATGAAGAATAATTATAAACAAACCTAAGGTTAATTTATATTAATGGACTTAAAACTTAAGCTACAAATTCTAATTTAATAACTTAAGTTAAATTGAATAAAATCAAACTCTTTATTTAACATAAGCCAAATCAAATGAAATCCATATAACTTATTCAAAATGAAATAACCAAAAATTAAATCAAATAAAGCAATTCAAATAAATGAAATAAATAAATCAAATCCAAACATAATAAAATCAAATTAATTAAGGATTTTAGTTAGACTTTAAAACTTCATTTGATTTAGATGTTGAATGAAAGAGCTCCATCCAAAATGGAATCATTCCATACTTCATTCTTGAAAACCCATAATCTTTAATTACAAAATGAACATTAAATTAAATCACTAAACCATTTGAATTGAAATCAAAATGGTAAAAAAATTAAACCAATTCAAACTTCAAACTTCAAACTGAACCTAAAGGCTAGAAAGACTTTCCACACAAAACCCCACTCTACACACATAGATTACCAGTCACAAACCTTAGATCTAGTTAGATCTTTCTATGATTTTCTTTTAATCTCTTGTGATATTGGTGCTTACATGTGTGGTGTATTGCTTGATCAATGCCTAGGTTTGTTTGTCCATTAGAGTGGATGTTAGGGCATTCTTCTAGATTTGACACATTTTCTTGGGAGCAAAGGGATCTAATAAATAAATCATAAAATTTTGTTTGCTTCGGTGCTAAAAATTAACATAGTCCATAGGATGGGTTTGAAAAGCACAGCTATTATGTTTGTGAAATATAAACTTTTGTGTGTTGTGTGTATTTCCCAACATCTATTTTCATTTTAAATTTCATTTGAATTTTAAATGTAAAATTGAGCTAATAACCACTTATTTCTTTAATCGAGAGTATTCTTAGGAAGAGACCCTTCCTAAGATGTAATTAACTATAGAGGCTTGCCTTTATAGAGAACCATGATCCTAGGATAAAATTGACCATATTCTACTTTTCCATGTAGCTCGTGAAAAATACTGTACACATATTAGCCTTATGAGTATTTTTTATTGAAATGATTGAATCCATTATAGGAAAGCATGTTTATCTTTGAGATAATATGTTTATTCCTTAATGTTATATTTGATCATCTAAATAAAATACTCTAAACTCTATGGTGTCATTTCCTCTATTTCGAAAAAGAACCAACAACGGAGGACATGGCCATGCCCTCTGCGAGATTGATTGAGAGTAACATAGCGTAATACTTGATTTGACATTGGCTCCTTTGTTAGATTTTTTTTGTTTCATCCCCATAAAGTTATGAAGATGGATGGATTGAGTTTGATTTAAGCTTTTAGTGATAGATTTCATTTGAGCAATTTTTTAGAGATTGATATTTAATTTGATTTGGAAAATTGATTAATTGGAATATGTTTAAGAGCTATAGATCCTGTCAACTCTGCTTAGCTATTAACAGAGAATTAGATCTACTGCCACCTAACAAAATTAGTTTTTGAGATATTTCACTGATTTGAAACTCTTATTATATGTTTTTTTTTTTAGGTTTTGTTAACCGACTCACCCTAAGACTAAATCGGAAGCAACCAGCAAAGATCCTCAAACACTTGAATTTCAAAGATTCAACATAATGTCGAGGCCCATTCGGGTATTTATAGCTTAGCTAATTTCATCTAATTAATGAAATCATTGATTTTGAAAATCATGGTTAGGATGAAATTTCTTGATTTTGGTTAAAGAAGCCTTATGATTTTTATAGAATTGGATTTAGTATCACCTTCTACCGCCAAAGAGTTTGACCCATGAAGATGACGTAAATTGATCTAATATCTTATTAGATTTTTAGATTAATATTTAATTGATTCCTTAGCCTGTGACTTTTAAGATATTAAAATTTGCACTTTAAATCTCTGTCCGAAAGCATGCAAGAATTTATAGCTTAGGTAATTTCACCTAATAAGTGATTTCATTGATTTTAAAAATCATAATTAGAAGAAAATTCCTTAATTTTTTTTATTAAAGGAAAGCTCCTTTATTTGTGCAGCATTTAGTTTAGTATCACCTTTTATTTGCTCGTTCAAAGAATTACAGATCTGATGGCAAAGTAGGCATTTCGATTTAGATTGTAGTTTAAAACATTACTTGCACTTAGTTTACTTGTTGAGTTTTTTGTAATTCTCCCAATTTGATTATGTTCAATCTACATCACTTTTGATAAGTTATTTGTTTATTGCTTTATTTACTTATACTTATTAGCTAGATAATCACCTATATTCATATAAGAGTTATTAAACCCAATTTGGATTCATCCTAGACTTTAAGTTTATAAGTGTTATGAGTTTACCAATCCCAAATTCCATTAAAGCTTATTTAATTTTGATTTGCAAGAAAGAAACTCATTTATAGTTTAATTTAGAGAGAATTGTAATTAGAGTTTGTGAGTTTAATCTCCCTCCCAAATTTTACTTGCATTTTAAATGAGTGTCATTTTTAAAAAAAATTTTAAAGCTTCTTTTTTGACGCTTTTATTTAAAATTAGTAGGTTTCTTACTTAGCATTCTTAAGTCGCCATTTCACTCTCCCTTTTTCTAAGTCAAAAGATTTGAGAATTTTGAGATCATAGAGTTTTGGCTTACTTCTAAAAAATTTTTATCTTCGCTTTTGAGCACAATGAGGTTTTTAAATATATATATATATATATATATATATATATATATATATATATATATATATATATATATATATATATATATATATATATATATATATATATATACATTTTCTGATGCATTTTTTAGCGCGCTGCAATGCTCGACAAAAGAACAGGATTAGGTATGCAATTAGGAATGTAAGCCAAGGAGTGCAACGCCAGAAATCGAAAGAAGAATTCGCCTCTTGATGATGTTCTTCCCGCTTACTGGGCTAAAGAGGAATGGAAATCTAAAGAAGAATTCAAGATGATGTTCTTCAGGAATTGAAGGCTATGGGAGTGCCACGCTGAAATTGAAAGAAGAATTCACATGATGATGTTCTTCCACCGATAAAAATAAAATTGAAAAGCTAGCTCAAAATCGAAAGAAGAATTTGCATCTCAATGTTCTTCCCGAGGTGCAAAATTGGAAGGCTAAAGCGAGGGTGATGTTGGAAATGAAAGAAGAATTCACCTTGATGATGTTCTTCCCGGTGGTGAAGAAGAGGAAGGATGGGTGGAGGAGGTGCGATCAGGGCTAGTGGGCGTGGAAAGGAGGTTGGTCGACCGTGGAATTGGGTGGAACATGGGCTGCGCGCTGGTAGCCGGTTCATGGCGTAGTGGAAAGGGTTGGAGCATTTTGCCACAATGAGGTGTGGAGTGCGAGAGGTTGGGAACGGGGCTAGACTGCACGGGTTTGTCATGAGCAACAGGGATTTTATGATGCAATGGGCCATGGGATTCAATGGAGGTGAACGCAGAGTCGTGGGTTTTAGAACGAGTCGATCTGGATCGAGTACAGATGGGATGATTCAACAGAATGGCGAATGAGTCAGAAACGGAGAATGGGTGCTGAGGCCGCTAATGGTCCATGGTCGACGGGCCGTGGAACTGGATTAGGCTATGGCCGACCAGGGACCAAAATGCGTAAGATGCAGGGATTATCATGAGGGGTGAATGGGAAATTGAGAGAACCGAAGAAAGATTACCTGTGTCTTTTTTTTTTTCGTTTCCGACGAGAGAGAGGGAAGGAGAGAGGAGAATGGGAAAGAAAATGAGGAAGGCTGAAAAATGGAACTGCTTCTGGAAAATGGAGGGAGCCTTTTTTTGCCTTTCTTTTTTTTATTAGAGAAAAAAAAAATGGGAGAACGGTTACTGCGTGAGGGGGGTAATTTAGGAATTTTATAATAAATTTTAAATTTATTAAATAGTTTTAATGTTGATTTCATGTTGGAAAATGCACATAGTCAATATATATCAATTTAAGGTAATTTTGTTGTTTTCAATGAAAGTACGCCCATTTCATCGGAGGCTTTAGTTTGTGGCACCAAATTGAGTCCATTTTACTCAAAACTCATCATTTTGATCGCATTTTTTATGCGCATCATTCAAAGAATGAACAACCCTTACTTGATAGATTTTGGTATTTTGAAGTCAATGACATGATCAATTTTGTAAACGGAGGTCATTTGATCCTCATCTCTTGATCTCGATACACATGCAAGCGCATTGATGACTCGAGCGCTTGATCAGTTGATTATCAAGTAATGCAATATTTATATCCTAACCAATTTTGATGTTCTGAACGCAATGGCAAAGTCCGTTCATCGATCGAAGGTTATTTTGACCATTTTAGTGACGCTCGCATTTTGAGCCTCAATTTATATCGCCGCTCAAGTCCGTCAATTAGATTTGTGGGCTTGACTTGATTTATGTCACACATATGGAGGTCAACAATTGTAAGTGCTTTTCACATCCTTTTTTTTTACTTTTGTGTTTGATGCTAATTTCCCTCCCCTTTTTATTGTTTGGAGTTTTTAATTTGAATTTTAACTTTAGGTTTCCTTGCTTAACGTTCTTAAGTTGATTCTTTTATTTTTCATTTTTTTAAGTCAAGATTTTGGCAAAATTTCGGCATTTCGGCTGGGGGAGCGACATATAACGGATGTTGGCTTACTCTAACACCTAATGAATGTGTCTGGCATTTTTCATCATCAATGAGCATGACAAGGCCTTCAATCAAGTATAATATATATATATATATATATATATATATATATATATATATATATATATATATATATATATATATATATATATATATATATATATATATATATATATATATATATATATATATATATATATATCCACATTACACATTAATCCCACATGTTCTGACTAATTTTTCTGTGCATTACAATGTTCGGCAAAGAGGCAGAATTGGCGATGCTAAAATCCAAGAGAGGAACCCGCTTAATGACGGTGTTCCTCTCCGGTTGCAGAAAATGGAAAGGTCGAAAATGGCAGACGTCGAGAACCAGGAGAAGAACCTGCCTAATGACGATGTTCTTCTCCGATAGCGGTGAAGAGAAAATTGGAAGGGTAATGCAAGGGGGGTGACGCCAAAAATCCAAAGAAGAACCCGCCTAATGATGGTGTTCTTCTCTGGTTGCGGCAAAGGAGATTACAGCGAAACAAAGTAGGAAATTCAGATTTGAA